>JAZAYU010000288.1:245980-646181 GCA_038501625.1 Corbicula japonica
TCATTGCTGTATACAGATATTATGTTTAATGGACAAAACGGATATATCTAACGATCATTTACCGATTAAAGCAGGTAAGAAAAAAAGTATTAATTATTATGGTTAATATATTTGGCATGAGATTTATTTATTTTATTATTTATTTATTTTAACTAGAAATATACTTATTATACGTATTTTTAGCGTGATAAGATTAGTCCAAAATCGACTAATTTCCAGAAATGCTAAAGTTGCTTGTTAATGATAGTTTTTTGAAACTCTTTACAATTTATATATTTAAACGTTGAAACCTATAGATCACAATAAATAGCACATGTGAACATGCGTGAAGGAGTGTCCAACTCAGCAAAGCAACACTAGCAATAAACAAATATTTATTGTCGTAATTATTTTTGCAGTTAACGTGAATGAAGGGCGTAACACATTCTTCCGTTTACGACAAATGCAAGTCTAGAATGACTCAATTGATCAGTGAGTATAATAGTTTTGTCATTATACTTTTTCCGTGATATGTTCAGCGTTACTTCTATTGTCATTTAATCATGCTTTGTAACACATAATAAGTATTAGCTTTAGGTTTATTCAACGCCTGTGAGCTCAGGACATGGGTTCAACTATGTCGGCTTATGACTCTAAACCTACATGGTAAGATGATGACAATGCAAGTCATGTCCAGGAGGACAGCGATTATGCAATTAACGGATTTGGCTTGAGAAAAACGTCATTATCTTCGTGCATATATCGGTTATTGTGGAAGTTCATAAAATCTATTTATTTATTTATTTATTTATTTATTTTGCCTGATTCTTTGTTGAAAATTAACTTGTTCGTCTTAGTACTGTCAAGTTAGCGATATTGAATAATTGAAATTAAATAAAAGAGTGTGCACATTTTAAAATTGGAACTGATTGCCGAATCAGATTTTGAAGGCAATATAACATATTAACGCATTGACATTTTAAGAATAAATCTAGGATAAACGTCTGATTATTTAGAAATGGATACAACAGTATAATTATGCAGAAACTTATGTTGCAGTTTTTGATAAAGTATAAAGTCAGGATGGTCGTGATGAATTATTCTTACAATTTCTTAGATATGGGTTCTTATAATTAAAAATCATGTCCTTATCATATCTGTTAATGTCGGTTGGACCCCTTGGAGAAGAAAGATATCCAAAAATACTAACTGGTTTAGTACGTGAAAATAGTACTTTTATTTATGTACACGCGTTCTGTTTTTTTGGAATAACAAAGCTTTACTCATCTATGCCTTCCTATTAATAATTATTGCATTTTTTACAATAGCATTGTCATCTCTAGTAGCGCACCAGTCGACTGTTAGGTATAATAAGCCCGGTCTACTCAACTGTTGCATTATTTGATAAGCTAACGCACGGGAGACTGAGAAAACAAATGTTATAAAATAAAAAATAATGGTATATAAACACTTATTCGGGCCTCTGTTCTCATTCGGGCCCTATGTTGATCGAATCTTCCCTTTATGAGTCTGTGAAAAACAAATACACATATCGGTAAACATAATATAATATAAACATTAGTACATGTTACAGAAATCACCAAATAGGAAATACAGATATAGCATTTTGCATGCGATATTTGATATGCAAATAGATTGTGTAGTTATAAATGTTCTATATGCTAATTAACGTCAATTATTAAATTACGTTGTCTTTCATGTACACAGTACATCAATCTCACTAAAGTCAGATCTAACAAATTGTTAGATCTGATGACGGCCGCATACACCGTACATTAGCTGTAGCAGTTTTCCCCAATTACTATTTTTAGAAATTGTCAACACAAGAAGCTTGAGCTTTAACGTTCACAAAATGATCTGAAGATGCCATTGCATTAGAAATGAATGCAATACTACATAAACACATATATCTTCAGTAAAATATGTCTTAGGCAGGCTGTAAACACTTTCCGTGGTTTAAAATACTATGTTTACTTTCACTTGCGATTTTGTAGGCGACAATCTGATTGGTTCAACGGGTTAGTGATAAAATCACGTTTTAGTTACTCGTCGTCAGATCCTGATAGCGCAGCGGTTTTCAGGAGATGATTTTAATCAGATTGACAGTACATGCTTGTATATATCTTATGTTATTTTCTTCGTTGGATTATTTTGAAGCGAAGGTATAAATATTGAATTTACTTCCCGAGCATCGATTTTACATAATTCACGCCTTTTTATATGGTTCTACTTTCCAATGACTAATGACAGGTATGCTCGTGTTTTCTGTTGCATCTGAATCTTCGAGTTAACTAAAATATTTTATATAATAAGATTACAGGAAACATCCATGGAAATTCTCCGTAATATTGTGAATGGCAATAATCTGCAGTTAATTTTATAGGTAAAGAATGCGCACAGGGGTCCGATTTCAAATGTTAATTTACAGTCAGTTTCTCGGTGATTAATTGAAGGGAATATTAGGAAGCAAAGCCCATGAAAATTTTAATGGCTCTGCTGAGGGCTACGTGTAGGAAAAATAGCAAAATAGAAGAAATTAAGCTATATCTAAGTTATTACAATTTCGGTGTATTGAAATCATGAAAATACCAATATGATATGGTTTAAACGGTTAATAATTAGTAACAGTAAAACAAGTACAATTTTTAATCTTCGGTGAATATGTGAATTTCTTATTACATGCACCCATCAACTGTTTCCAGTTCGAATCCACATTTGTTAATCATTCGGAACGCATATAAACAAGTAACGTTATTAATGATCTTATGGTAGACTTCAACAATGAAATAAACCAACACTAAGCTTTAATCCTAAATTTAAGAATATAATCGAACTTTTATCGCGTTAACCAGAGTATGGAATTTATTTGGGCAGTTTAAAGTGGGCTAAGCCTGGCTTTTACCAATGATAAGATCAACTCTGCCTAAAACTCAAATTTTGTCGACCGAACAAGACATTTCTTTACATATTCAAAATGCATCTAATTTTCTTGTTTACATTTGTACCTAGATATAAGTTTAAAAACGATCCCACCCGCGAGATATGTATATTATAGTGAATATCAATATGTATTTGATAGATTAACGGATATTGCACACTGTAGATAAGATTTGTGCTCGGCAGGTGATTATTTTGAGCCTGATATCTTACAATTGATATGGTCGGTTAACACCACATTCATCATAACATTGGCAGTGATTATATCTATATTGACAAGTTTTTTTATCAACGTGAATTTGAAATAATTTTTAAAACGATCATGAAATTAATAGAAGAACTTTTTTGCAAACAGGCACATAGCAACAATTTAGATCCGCTTTACCCTTTTCTAGTTTCAAGACATTTTAAAATTGTTGTGGGAAGGATTCTCTTTTTCGAGGTTTTGTTAGACTTGTTAGTTCATTTCTTACATGTATCATCTCCAGACCTTGATGTTTGATCAATAAATTCTCTTTTATCGCCTCTATTTGTACTTTGAAGCCGCCTCAACATCTTAAAGATTCCTTACAGATGCTGATTTATTAGTGAGCTAATTTTTGACAACGATATCGTTTTTTTATCAAATGTTAATATATATTATTTTTATATCTCACATCGTTATTGGTTTCTTTCATCTATTTCAGGTTAAGGCTGTGTGAGATATTGTGAGGACAACATGGAATTTAGCATAAGCAAAAAATGGACCCCTGTGTGAATTCTGATAGTTTGCAGACTTCTAGACTTGTGTTAGACATTGTGCAAAATATTTCTTGCCGAATTCGGCTAAAGAAATGTTCTAAGAATCTACAAGCAGATTTTTTTCAAACGTATTTAAAGACCGAATTCGCAGTATTTAACCGAGCGGGTACAAATTTGAGCTTCTGGGAAAGCTCAAGTGTAACAAGCGAAAAGCATTATGTCGTGACTGAATTCGGTCAATTTGGGTAATACAGTCCTATCCGCTTGTCTTAGTTCTAAGCAAGCATTCTCAATTGACTGAATTCGGTCAGATGATACAAATTCAACCACAGGTATTCGTTTTTTCGCAGATAGTAGTTGTTGAAGAAAGCAGCATACATTTAGTGACTGAATTCAGTCACGACATGAAATTTGGTTAAAATTTACTTTATTTTGTATTATAGCAGTTGAAAACTTTAATCACAATTTTAGACTGGAATAAATAAAAAAAAATTCAAACCCTCCAATACTGAAAATAGTTTACTGACTGAATTCGGTCAATGTGCTAGCTCCTAAATATGTCGCTATATTGGTAAAAGTTTGCCAAAGACATACTATAACATATTAGATTGCGTTTATATATTATGGTTGTAATGGTAGAAAAGTTGACAACTATTGGGCATAAGAGAACAGGGTCAATCTAAAAAAGAACGTGTTAAATTATTTTGCTCTTTACCATCTGTTATTTAAAGATATATCTGGCGCATCTGAACAAAAAAATTAAAATCCATCTTTTTGCCATGAAAGCTTACACATCTTAATTTAAACTAATTTGACCACATGGTATCTATCAAATTATGGTTTAAAATAAGATTTTTGCAAAACAAATATTGAAGCAGACGCTCTTTCGCTACCTTCCGACATTTTGGCGATGTATAATTTATGCATACCGGAAGTTCGCGCAAGAGGTCAACAAAACAAAAACAAAATGTCGGAGCAAATCTAAAAAGTAATACCTGTTTTGTGAAATACAAAACACTCCTATGTTGCAAAATCCTGGATTTTTCTTTAAAACTTATATCAAGCTTACAATCGCAAAATTTAAATTTCCTATGGCATGTTGCTATTGTTTACACTACAGTATTGATCTCCATTTTGTGAGGTAACGCGTGACGTCATCGCGATTGAAACAGAGCGGGGAAGTTCTCAAACGTTATTTTGACTGTCAAAATGTTCGTATCATCCGGACTGACGAACAAGACAAAACACCTAATTTATTAAAAATCCCAATCTAATTTGCGATGTTTTGATTTAATTTCTCAATCACTTGCAAAACACAGTACAATCAGTTATATCGTATTACTATGATAATTTCCGACATATTTTTATGTTGTACAACGGATGTACAAACACCAGGATCACATGTGAGATCGTGGTGCTTCATATAATTATCATAAGCGGTATGTTTTTAATAATTATACATTTGTGTTAGCGAGCAAGGACTGCTGCATACGACCGAAAGTTTGACGTTCACTACGACGATGAATATTTCGTTTTTGTATAATGGAATAAATATGCTGTAAGGAAAATATTATTTAGTGTGTAGGCCCTATTATGTTTCAGATAATGAGGATGTTAGCAAATGTATTTAGTTGTGTATTAAATTATTAACACCCGAATAAAGAAATTACGCGTGGGGTTGTGGGGGCTCGGAACCGTAATCTTTCGGCTCGATGCTCCGCGATTCTATTTGTATCGCGTTTAACTTCGTTTTCAAGCGATATGAAATATCCCTTACTTGGCGTTACGACCACGTTTTTTTACTCATATTACCCTGCCTTTCTTCTGATATGATAGGAATCTAGAATATCGCCAGACCAGTCTAGCCGAAAATGTCTGCCCTCCTTCGCCGTTCGCGTTATCCTGCCGTCGGACAAAAGGTTTTGAGGAATCTGACATTCAGTACGTCATAAACATATGACCTACACTCAAACGCTGACAATAATATCAGATGCATGGATATTTGGCGGAAAACACACATGATTTGCTTGAAATGCAAGCTGTTTGTCTGCCTCTTACATAATAAACATATGACGTACAATCAAACGTTAACAATACGTCAGACGTGTGCCATGAAAAAGTACGATTTGCACGAAATGCACGCTTTTTGCGCGCAGCATGTGTAAAGTTTTCATCGTGGATGGTAAAATCTTTCTGTCTTTTTTGGTCTTAGAAAGATTCGCATGAATGACACGCTACTTGCGAGCAGAATTATGAGTTTATCCGTCAGAGATCGAACGTGTAGCTATCAACATTCGATTGTTTAACCAATATCACAACAATTGTACATCCTGTTTTGAAAATAAACATTTTCAATTTAGAACTCGTCGCATCCTTTCTGCATTAAAAAGGCTCTCAGTTATCAATCAATAAATAAATGAACGATCTTTTACATCAGATTTCACAGGCGATGATCTCTGACTTAGTGTTGGGAAATCGGTTGCAAATCATAATCGATCATCGGTTGGAATCGGTTGCCCTTTCCGATGAGATTTCACGATTATAATCGGTTTCTTAATTTACGCAGTGTTAGGTTTACAAAAAGTCTTAGATCAGTAGCATACATAATTACTGGATACTAATAATTTTCAACTTTCTGACCAAAAACCGAATTAAAATCATTGCTGCCCAAAAAGGTTTGTGCAACTGAACTGAACTCCTCTATATCCGCCACATGAATTCTTAAATGCAAAAATGTTGCGTTTTCCTGTGATTAATATACTGATTTTAAGGCTGAAAACACAAGATAAGACGTCTAGTTAATGCAATACATATTTATTCGAAGAATTTTTACCATCGTCATATAGCTACGCAACTCAGACGCTCGACAAAATCGGCGCCATTTTGCGTTTTTGCATGTTGCCTGTATGTTTGTATTATTTGCAACAAATTCTGCAAAGGCCTTTCGTTAAGTCTAGGTTTTTCTCTGTGCTCGTTAATCTTGTAGAATCTAAAGTGCTTCTGATTAATTTTTTTGCCTTGGTTCTCGTAAATCTCTCGGATCGCAATTCTAATTTTGAATTTTTCAAAGTGATTTCCCTTTATGGCCGGTTTAAAAGCCTGAACCCGTACCTTTATATTTTGTCGCTTACACTGTGCATGTCTCAACTGTTAATCGATTATGAGAGAACGACATCGATCATCGACATCGAGAAGCATTAACACGTCGCTAATCGATGTCTTCCGATCATCAGCACATCACTACTCTGACTATTAGATATTTGTTGTTTCACTGCGCTTGTTGTTCATTTTGAGTTTCCATGTTACTGCTCCGAACATGCAAAATACTGCATTTTATCAAATGTCTGGTCCAATATTAGGCCTAAGTGTTCATTCATTTAATTAATAGTATTGGACTCTTGTAGGTCAACGTTATTGTTTGATTTTCCATAGTGTGACGGAAGTTGATGCCCAAATTGCTAAATTAAAATACAGTTTACGTCTCCGACTAAACATTTTAATCTGAAGAGAAAAATATTTTCAATAACATTGTTTGTCAATTACATGTGTCAAAGTAAAACATACAGACAGATTAGGGCGTACTTTAAGCCCCAGTCACAACCCGCCTTGCTTCTTTTTTGGCAAGGGCAGAGAGGAAGCACGTCACACTCACGGTTGTGCAAGTTGCGAGCTCGTGGCCCGCACGCCACGACTATGAGTAAGCGGTTACATGCCTCGTACGTTGCCTTAGGCCGGTATTCTATAGTTCCGTGATGCGTGATCCGTGTCCGCGGTCGTGTCCGCGATTTTTCACACACCAGAGATATCGTTGGGTATATACCATACCTCAGTGTCCGATCCGCGTCCGTGTCTGTGTCCGCGACGTGAAACGGACACGGAGGTATGGACTATTTGGTAAGTGAAAAATCGCGGACACGGACGCGGAGACGGAAACGGATCACGCATAACGGAACTATGGATTACCGGCCTTAGGCCCACGTTTTTGCACGTACACAGCACGCACTTGCAAGTGCGGCGGGTTGTGACCGGGGCTTAAGCGATAAGTGTAATATTCTATAAATGTTGGTGACGTTATGTCTCCGATTTTAAATAATAGTTCTGGATAATTTCAGTTCCTGGGACCAGTTGTTTTACTGTAAATGTTTAAAAATGAAGCAATTCAGTTTAAAATCCACTTTAACTAGCGCAGTTGGTTAACTCAATGAAAACGTCACGTTTGACATGTCCCCCGGTCTTTAGTTGTATACATGACGTCACGCGCCTTTTCGTACCTCGACATTTTAACGTTAGAGCGGATGGGAAAACTTATAAAAATGTGCTCCTTCCCGATGTAAATCCTTGCCTTACTAAATTCTATGTTGTACGTCTGTTTCCGCCTTTTCTTTGCTGAATCAGTCACAGTTGACTTTCGCTTCCTTTTTGTTCGAAATGGGTCATCCGCATCTATGTTTTGGAATTTCATCTAATCAATATTCATGTCACGTGATTTACGGAGATCATCGTAAAATTTCCGTCATCTTCGGGTATATCCGCGAGTTAAAAAAACTGCCAGTTTTTTTAACTTTATACATATTTCATTTCTATTTATTGGACAAACGGGAAAGAATTCGTAATACATGTATTCTTAGATTATGCCTAGTTTTTCATTAATAATCGATCTAAAATGTTATTTTTATCATTTGTAAGGGTAAAATATAGACCTTGGATAACTTTAATAACGTTATATATATATTATATAATTTACAGTATTATCGATCGATCCTGATAGGGCATATCTAGTCAGGGCTTAATAGCAAAATGTAACTCGATCGTTTTGTTTGTTTAAATCAAAAGTGAATACAAAAACTTTAAGAGCCTTTGTTTATTTCTTGTGCTAATGAAGTTTGTCTAACAATCAACTCAAGAAATTTAACTAAATTAAATGAAAGGCATATGTTTAATATACGGCAAAAGTTGAGTGTCAATGTTTCCAGGATTGTTTTTTTTTTTTAAATAAAATAAAAAAATGCTGCTTTGTCAATTTCTTTAAAAAAAATTCTTATCCCCACTTCAAGTTTATTCTTAAAGAAAATTGTTAGGCAGTGAACGTGCACCTGATAGACTTATGTGATCAACCCTTGTAAACAGTTTCAAATAAACAGTTTCTCTACCAGATCAGCGAGGGCAATATGAATGTTTTCAATTATTTTAAGAGTCGAGTAATTCAGTAAAACTTGTCAAATTTCTCATCATTGTGTTATAATCTAATCTGTAATGACACGGCCCAGCATATTATAATATTATGCCTGTTCTGAAATTCGGAGATTTTGTGATAGCAATAAAACACCTAATACAACGGTATTGGGAAACAGGTCTATTACATTAAACAAAATAATTGTGAGCTGTATTCATTTGTGTATAACTTGTTCAGTGGCCTTATGATTTAGGAAATTCAATAAAACACTACTGTAGACAATTATAGAAACTTAAATTCACCCTTTACTCCATACAATTATATGCATTTTAATGCCTGTGCAACCAGTTTAGATCTAGATCAGCTGACCCATCAATGTCATCTGATCTGGATATGCACTGGTTGCATTTTGGTTTGTAATAACCTAATTGATCAAAAAGCGAATGGTGCAGATTGTATGTGTCAGCTGATCTGGATCTACACTGTTCGACTATACCATAATGGCTTATTAATGGACAAAGTGTTAAGAAAGATTTGTTACAGTAAAAGATTATTTTTTGGATTACACATTTTTAAGGAAATGATTTTTGGTATAAAATGCCAAAATTGAGGCTGCCAGGTTATATTTGTCAAGACATTGTTTTTGTGCTACCAATCCCTTTCAGTTTTGGCACAAAGAGGATATTTCAAGGACACCAACTTTGTCAACTATCTGAAATACCTGCAGTATTGGAAGGAACCCAAGTATGCTAAATATCTCAAGTAAGTTTTAGAAGACGATAGTGAGTTTATGCTGTCACATTTAAACTAACCTGTCAAATGTCCCCCGCCACCAGTATGGGTGAATAGGAAGACTTTAATGCCTGTCCAGGCCCAAAAATCATAATACTGGTTGCCACTTCAGCCAATCAGATATGCTTGAGATTTGAGACTGATCTCCAATCTCAGTTTTATGATCTTGGGCTCAGGGGATGATATGAACCTTTCTCTGAGGGAAAACATAATGTGATTTAAATCTGAACAGTATGACCTACAGTTACCAAACTTGGTATATAGAGTGCTGATGGTCAGTACATGACCCTTATTAGTTTTGGGGACAGTTCATCAAAGACCAAGGTGACAGTGACCTGTTATTGAAAATGGTTACCTATATCATTAACTTCAGAATGATTTTTCTTACAGTACAAACTTGGTAAGGAAAACTGAAACTGAATAACAATTTGACCAACCATTCACTAAACTTGGCAGAAATACCAGTTTTGGAGAGTAGACGACCCATATTGGTTTGAAGGTCAAAAGTTAACAGGTAAAGGTCACAGTGACCCATTAGGTAAGCAGGTGAACCCATTTTATTTTGAGCTTGAAGGGACACAATCACATTACTTTAAATAAATTTAGTTTCTCGTTGTTAATTGAATCGTTGTTGAAACTGCTGTCTGACATCAGTCAGAAGGATAAAGTGTTTTCTCGGTCAGTAGTTTGCCAATATTGAGTTTGCATAACACTGGTTGTATATGCTCCACTGGGTGGTTCTTGTTTGTGTTTTTATTTTACTTTAATATTGTAGTTATTTACCTATTCATTGTTGAATTTCGAAATCTTGACATGGCAGCCGTCTTAAATTAATACTAAAGATTTCAGAAAATATGAATTGTAATCTTGCAAATTCAATCATGTTGTGTTGTTTTAGGGATAAGTTGACAGAATGCATAAATGTTATGCAGTTCGCCATTTGTTAATATTTTTTCATGAAATTTTCGAATTATATTGTTTATGACAACACAGTTGTGATGATGACAAATTCATTAGGTCAATGTCACATTTGATGGAGTTATGCCCCTTTTTTGTACTTGGATTTAAACAAAAAAACCTAACATTAGCTATAACTTTGTGATAAATCCCAATATTTCTTCATGAAACTTTTAAAATTTTAAAAATATTGCTCATGACAACACGCTTGTGATGATGCCAATTTCTTTAGGTCAAGGTCACATTTGATGGAGTTATGCCCCTTTTTGTACTTGCATTTTTCAACTGAACATCCATTGAGTTATAACTTAACTTTAAACATCTTATCAGAATAAATTCAAATATTGTCTCTGCTTATGTTAATGTATATTTTTAATATTTTGCATTCTGTCAACTTAGGCAAACTCAGCCAAAAACAAAGTAATATGATGTCTTTAGTGCAGTCAAGTATTTCGAAATGGATTTCATCTTTTCCAAAAATACAATGTATAAATAAATAAATAAAGGAAAACAAAGTCAAGACAGATGAATAATAAGAAAGTGTTTTTTGAACCAACTAAAGATAAATAAAAAAACAGAATGAAATTGCTTTTTAAATGGAGCATTTATATGGTTGATATTCTCTTCTAATTTCATCTTTAATCTTGATAAATTGATTAATTAAGATTTAATTATACTGATAAAGACCAGTTAGACTTAAATGAAAAAAATCAGTTTTAAATTCCTCAAGCTGAGGCATCTTAAGAAAAGTGCTAAAATTATATATGATATAGGAGATGGTTATAGGCAATTGGCATTCACTTTGCAAATTTGCAGTCTGTGACTTGTGAATGTTTTCTTTTAAACATACTGTACTGTAATATTTAAATTACACTGTAAAAAGAAAAAACCTTTCAACACACAGTACATGTACATGACTTTATGCTGACTAAACTATCAGTGTTTTCACTAGAATGCATTTCACACAAACCACTTTAAGGTTCTTCTCTCAAACAAGTATAAAATCAATGTTTGGGAAGTAAAAACATGCAAAGAAGAATAGCGGTATGAGTCAAATTTACCTAAATAAAATACATAGATCAATAAGTATACATGACATTATGTTTTTAAATAAACTTTGGAAGAATTTTCATACAATAAAGTGTGTCATGATCTGATGTAATTGATTGATGTAAAATATGTTATTAAAATCAAGCATACTTTGACTTCTGTCCTATAATTACTTCAATATTTGTTTCACAGTTATTGTCCATTAACATCATGTACTTCAATTTCATTATTTGTATCAAACCCTACAATGAGTTTGGTGTTATCCTTATTACAGCATACAGCCTTGCATTGTTTATCAGTTTTCAGGACCTCACCCTGCAGTTTACCATCAAGGCTGAACTGTAACACATTCTGAGACCTACTTCCACATACAAGAATACTGCCATTGTTATACAGACTGATACCTCTGGCTTCTTGAAGTTCTGGACCATTATACCTTCCAACTATCTGTCCTGTTCTGTCCAGAATTGTCAAACCATTTTTATAGTTAGCAACAAAGATCTTAGTATAGTCACTGCTGACAGCATTACTACGATTATAGAAAGAATGATCAATGCTGAACTGCTGCAGTATCTGTCCTGACACAGAGTACACATACAGTGATGTGTCTCCTACACACACAAATAGCTTCCCATCAGCATAGGCCAAACCACTGCAGTAATCCTCAGTGCTTATCTGTCTGGTCTTCTGCAGTGTTCTTCCTATAGAAACAATCTGTATTAGGTTACTGTAGAGACAGCATACAGCCACTTCCTGGCCAGTGATGACACACACTTGCCATGGATAGTCAGGCACATCACAGTAGTCTGTGACAGCATATGATGCACTGTCCAGACGTTTGAGCTTACTGTTCCCATGGTCACTCAGGATAATGGTCCCATCAGGAAGTGTACAACCACTGGCAATATTACATGGCTTATTATCAGATTCTACTTTTACTATATATCTGTTGTTGCCTCTGGTCTTCAGTAAGGTAGGCTTGGATTGTCTCTCATAGGATTGTTGTCTGGTTTGATTCTGTGTGACTTGTTGTAAGGAAGCTTGTGCTGTAGGCTTGGCCTGTCTGTCAGATGATTTCTGGCTGGTTTTAGTCTCTGTTACTTGTTGTAAGAAATCTGGTGCTGCAGTAGGCTTTGATTGGAGTGTTTCAGTTAGACTGATGTCTCCTAGAGCTTGTATCTCTGCCAGGATAGTCTGAAGCTTTTGATGAGGTGTGAACGATATTTCAGCGGAAGAAACTTGGCTTTTGGTTGTGTTGATTTTCTCTTGAGCGAGGGATGCAACCTCATTTGCCGTCTTGATGCTGACAAACATCTGTGCCGTGTTGCCTCCGGCTGACTTCAGGCTGTTATGTGCTGACTGGAGGTTGCTATCCGAAGCTTGTAGTTCTCTGAGAGCGACTTCTATCTTATCGGTCAGAGACTGGAATCTCAGTTCTAGCTCTTTTATAGTGTGCTTTTCAAGTTCATCCAGATGCTTGTTAATCTCGATTCGGAATTTCTGGATCTGCTTTAGTGACTTCTCCTTGCTGTTTTTGAGGTTTTCCTTTTCTTTGATGAATTCCTTCTGCAGTTCAGCCAGACTGTTGGCTATGGTATCTAACTGTACTGTTATCTCGTTTGGATTGACAACTGTGGTTTGGTTCTTGATATAGTCAGGCACATAGTGTTTCTCTTTACAATCACTGAAATTATAATAATACAGTGTAATATTAATAATTTTACAGAAAATATCCAAAAAATAAATTTGTATTTCTTTTATGATTCAGCAATATAAGTTTATCCTCAATTTCTTAAAACTGAGACTGTAGAGATTGGAGACCATTCTCAGATCTCAATATTATTTTTTGGTCAGTTTTTGGACAACAGTATTATTGGACTGCACAGTCCTTGAAACATGAAAAAGTCATTGAATTTTGAAAATCATGGTTAAAGGCCTGGAAAAATAATTAAATTTCACAAAATTGTGTTTAACCTTTAAAAGTCCATGAATTTCTCTTACAAAAGTTTTTGGCAGAAAAATAGGTCATTAAATTTTGTTTATCAGCATGTTGCAAACTGGTAAGAAACTAATTTAAAAAAATTTCCATTGCATCTTTTATTTAGTTTAAATTAGGGATTGGGTCGAATATCAAAATCACTATTTAAAAATTAATTAAGCATATTTGAATATTAGAATTTTATTCGACTTTTTCCAAGTTTGTTAATATTTCCACAAACTCAATGTGTCCGAATATTTATATTGAGATTGATGAAAGCAAAAATTAAAATGGGAACCAAGTTTGTGATGGTTCAACTAATAAGGTGGTCTTAGTGGAGTTTATAATCTGAACTAGAATATCAGAGCATATAGGGTCTTTAAAAGTGTTCACAAAAACTTACAGCCCCGAACAGGCTTCTCAATTCTTACACACAGTCATGCCAGTTTTTTCTCACTCATACAAAGTCATAGGTCTACCTATTTATAATAAGTGTGATGTGAAATTCTAACCTGTGCTTGACTACCATGCAGGTGGCACATCCCACAGTATCATGTTGCCTGCAGAACATATCTACAGGCTTGTGGCCATGTACTATACATCTCGCGGTGGGTACAGCTGGAAAATTAACGCTCGATGAAGGCTGAAACTGCGCTTTGTCTAAAATTTTGTGACTTCTTAAAACACGAATAGTATCATGCATTTTTATACAAGTAGAACAATAATAGTCATGACAATCGGCACAGAATTTGACTGCCTCAGTGTTCTTGTTTTGATCTTTGCATGTTGAGCACAGAAAGTCAAATGTTTCATCCGTTCCTCTTTCCAAATCACTCATTCCTCCAGTCGCCATATTGACTAGATTTATACAACAGGTTCTATAGTTTGATCCCAGTTCACATAATGTTACATAGTCCAGACTGAAATTAAATGATTTAACTATAATATATTCCTTCTTCCGCTTTTTTATCACTAAATATGCGAGTCTTTTCTTATTGTAAAGCTTGAAAAGGTTAAGTTTTATCTATTAAATCTGTTTGTACCTTGTCCCACTTAAATATTGAAGGGCTGATAAAAGGTTTATACAATCAATATTTTAGGTATCATTTTACAAGTTTAAACCTCATGTTGTAAAATAATGGATTTGGTAGGATATTGAGTACACCTCGTATGATACATTTATACAAAAGATTTTCTCAAGTATGCATTATCACTGTCGTGATCGAGCACCGGCACGGACTTTTAAGAGCGGATAATTAGCTCAGTGGTTAGCGTGTCTGCCTCTGAGTCCAGGGATCGCTGGTTCGATCCCCCGCTTCTCCAACTAAAATAATTAATATAGTCGTTCGGATGGGACTTAAAACCGAGGTCCAGTGTAGTGGTGCTATACACCGGGCACTTAAAAGAACCAGGGACGATTCTGGAATTGGAGAGTCCTCTGTATCTTGCACTATCCTCCAAAATCCTAAAATGACTAACACTCTTCTGGAGGCGTCGCTCATATGGGCAACCGGTACAACATTAAATGGAAACGATACGAACCGGAAGTGTGTAAATGACGTCATCAGCAGGTGCGCGCATCGAAAAGGAAACAAACATGGCGACGGTCATAGATGCCCGCCGATTTTGCAAATAACGGATCTTTGACAGGAGATAACTTTGTCAATATTTAACATAAAATTAAGTTCTATACGTCAAAATGATGCATAAGTAACGCTTAATAACATAGTACTGGTGAAATCCAGCCAAACGTATTCCTTTAAAGGGCACGTAACTGTATAACAAGACAATAACCAAATATTAAGTTAACATTGACTTGTACATTTATAATACTGAATTCTATCGAAACATGTAATATCTTAACAAACGTTCACTTAAACTTATTTCTTGAATAACCCATTTTCAAACCAAAATAGCACAGCAAAATAACTCTTAAAGTACTGCGATACTATTTAATATAATTAAAAGTATACTTTACAAATTGTCGAATGTAAGCATTGCACGTTTTGCTTCAAATATACTGTGCTTACCCTTAATCTGCTGATTCATACTAACATTTGGTATTAAAACATCATACAACATATGTCAGAACAAGAGTCTACTCAAAAATAGCATAGTTGAGTATACGTTAGACCAGATTACTTAATAATCCACTGTTAAACATCCATCAACAAAATTTGTTTTTATGTTACAAACAACATAAACATTACAGGTTACGTTACAGATTTACTAACTGTTGACATATAAAACGCTGTTAATTTAAAAGCAAAAAAGACATCTTAACGATATTTTAGTCAAATACGGATTAAGATCAGAATCCATATGAAATACCCAAATACTTAAGTTTGTCTTTTGCTATACAAACATCATAAAACATGTTTCAATTGTACATTAAGGACTCAAATATCAAAAGTCTACAAAAACAATATCACCACTAATCATCAACAATTTCAAAGTTATACGTTGCAAACAGTAAAATATATAGAGAGCCATTTTCAGAATTTTTTACTTTTACCTTGACATTAGTTTTAGGTTTTTAGACATGTTTGCCATTTTGATATCTTTATGTTAACATGACTTTAGTTTTGAATACTTTTATCAAGCATATTTTAAAATTTTCAAACAAAATGTAAAAAATCATCTTGGGGAAAAAATTCTCTCAGTTGAATGAAACTATTTTTCTCTTCATCGTTTAAGTTTTAGTCCGCATTTAGGCAAAACCCATATTTTCTCACTATATCACACTCACACTGCAATTTAACTGTTGTGTTCAGATTGCCCTAGTATTCATGTAGGCACCGAAACTAAAATAACTAGATATTGTTCAAACCTTACACAACCTTTAGAGATAAACCTGTCAACTAAATTCAACTAACTGTAGAGTATTTTTATTTAAACGAGAAATTTAACGAGAAAATATCCACAATCGAAATAACAAAAAAAGGTATAATTCCATCCATAAAATACTTGCTTTAACCATTAACTCAGTGGAAAAAAACAATCATTTATAGACAGATTATCTGAATGTTACGTATTTTTGAAGATGCACGTGGATACTACTACCCACTGTCACTGAATGTCAGATACAATTACGAACGCTGACAGTGGATTGTTGTATCCGTCTTCATATTAAAAAATACGTAACATCGAGATTTAAAACTTTGAAAAGCTGTCTAAAAGCATTTTTTTCCACTGAGAGTATTATTTTATGGCTTCTAAAAATTAATTTTCGATGAAATTGTATACATTTAAATCCGTAGAAAATCGTTTAATAAAAACTGTTATGGTTGAGATATATTTGACACACTCATTTACTAATAGTAAATAGTTAACTCTTTCAGTTTAGCAAAAACTTAAAGATATATTCATTACTGATTGCTTAGAAACCATTTATAGGTTCAAATTAAGTTTGAAACGAAAAGTTACTTAATAAAACTGTATGATATTAATATTAAAATCTTATGCAAAACTTAGAAAAGAATCTACAGGTTACTATTAGAAACAGGTAAATGGAATAACATACAAGATGAAATTTGTACAAATGTTCCTTAGGGGATGAGTATCACTATCTCACTACGTCTGGAACAGGCCTTCGGATCCACTTTCAGAATCATCCTTTTCCTCGTTCAAATCGGTACGTTTGGAACTGTCCTTAGGCAGCGATTTGGACTTTTGGGTTGTTATCAGCTTGATTTTTTTTGCTTTATAAGCCTCACCCCCTTTTAGCCCACTTGAACGTTTTAGGACGTCACTCACCCTGGAGCGGAGTGTAGTCTCAGTCTCCGCTGGGAATTTCCTTCTCAAAGACCCTGCATAGATAAAATCATAAAAAGTAATATATTAATATTAAAATATGAAGCCATAAAGATAAATTGACATGAACTTTAAATAATTGTTTATTAAGGGAAAAGCCAATAAGTTACAAATGACATCGATTAATGGCGTTATTGTCTGATTTAGAGGATTGATATGGTTTTTTTGTATGTATATGCATGAGCGCATATAGGCTTGTTGTCCGGGTAGCGCAGTGGTTAACGCGCAGTCGCATTTCACCTAGGCGACACGGGTTCGATATTTGCTTTTCACTTTTTCTATTAAGTATGCTTTTTAATTTGACGGTTTGGCTGGACTGACCAAAACCGTAGGGCGACGTTGAGAAGACGTCTTAATTTATAGCAAGTACAAGTCCGATCAATTTGCAGGTTTTAAACCGTTAATATATTCGTGAATTATTTAGAGACAAAACACAGCGTACTGCAAACCTACTCTGCTATCCGGCAATTTAACATATATACTATAAATATTATTTTTCACATGATGCAACAAAGGCGGGAAAACTGAAAGAGCAATTTTTATAGTTCAGCACAGATTCGTAAATAAATACACCGAACAAATGTCCAATTAATTGTTATTCACGCTCTTTAAGTATAGTTCCTTGTGTTGGCATGCATAAAAACATGTTAATTTATGTTACCTGATTTATATCCGTCAAAACATCAAACGTTGTTCGAACGTAGCTCGATGCAGATTCCAAAATGGCGGCGACAAGAAATTAAGTACCCGGATGTGATGTGACGTGTGTTAGACGTTTTCACGACGTTTTCGGGACGTTATGTTTTGCACTTAGCTTTGAATGAGTGATTCAACTAATAGCTAACAATGTCTTGTAGTATGAAACCAATTTCACCCATTTTTGACGTTTTTATTGGCGTGAAGTGGTTTTGGAAACCAACACGTTTCAAATACGTATCACAGACGTCTACCGCATCCAATTTTAAAGTTTTCAAGACGTTTTTGGGACGTTTTTTACAATATCAGTAGCTTTCAACGAGTTCTGTTCTTTTTGTACAAGGAAACGAAAAATACTGCAAACTAACAATTTGTTATAGGTACATGTATGAAAACAGCTTTATCCAAATGTTTTGAGTTTTTCTATTGTGTTTCAAGTAATTTTGTTAACAAACATGATTTTAAAACGTATTTCAGACGTCCATTTGCTAGTTTTCAAGACGTATTTGGAACGTTTTGTATAACACTATCATATTTGACTTAGAATGAGTAATATACTATTTCTCTAATAAATCTGGTCTATAAGAAAACGATAGATACTGCAAAGTAACTAAATCCGGTAGGTATAAAGACAATTTTATCCATTTTTGACTTTTTGTTTTACTTTTTTTCTTAAGTAGCTTGAAAACGATTTGCAGACGTCTACCACATCCCATTTTCCCAGTTTTTAAGGCGTTTTAGGACACTGAGTTTTACACAAAAGTATATGTAGCAGTTTGACCGAGTAATTTGCTGTTTTTCTGTCTACAAGGATTCAAGAAATACTGCAAAATTCATTTGGTATAAGAAATATTAATATTTACAGTTTTTTAGAGTTCAACTGGTTTTGGTTACCAACAAGTTTTAAAAACGTATTGCACACGTCTACTGAAGCCCATTTGCCAGTTTTCAAAGCGTTTGGTGGACGTTCCACTACATGTAGCTTTCAACAAGTAATATGCCATGTTTTCTAAATTTGGTCTACAAAGAAACGAAAATTACTGAGAACTAACATTTTTTTACAGGTATGAAAAACATATCACTCAATTTTTTGACGTTTTTATTTGGTGTTCAATTGGTGTTGGTAACCACCACGTTTTTAAAAACGTATTGCTAACGTCTACCTCAGCTCATTTTCCAGTTTTCAAGACGTATTTGGGACGTTCTGTTTTACAATATCATATGTAGCTTTGAAATAGTAATAGGTTATTTTTCTAATAAATTTGGTTCTCAAGAAAACGGGAAATACTTAGAACAAACTAATTCTGGTAGGTACATAGACAATTTTATCCGATTTTTTGACGTTTGTATTCAGTGCTCAAGTAGTTTTGGTAGCCAACACGTTTTTAGAAACGTATTGCAGACGTCTATTGCTACCCACTATACAGTTTTCAAGACGTATTTGGGACGTTCTCTTTCACAATATCATATGTATCTTTGAACAAGTAAAATGCTATTTTTCTATTAAATTTTGTTAATAAGGTAACGGGAAATAATGCAAACGCACAAATTCTTGCAGGTATAAAAACAATTTAACCCATTTACTTAGACGTTTTTATTTGGTGTTCAAGTGGTTTTAGTTACCAACACGTTCTAAAAACGTATTGCATACGTCTACTGCAAACCATTTTCTTGCAAAACGTCTTCGGAACGTTTTTAAAACGTCGTGCAGACCAATACTTACAAAAGACGTCGCCGTCACCAAAACCAATGGTTCACTGGGTTTAGATGATCTCGGATGCAGTGTAATGCCTGAAAAACCTTAAATTATCAGACGGAAGAATTTTCAAGAATATCAACGTTTCCGTTCTTTTGTAAAGCCTTGACGACACTTGGTATGAGAGAAATAATATTTGCTTCATACTGAGAATGATCACTTAGTTTGTCTTTCCACAGATCATCTATATATTCATTCTCACCATCGTCAGGTATTTCAGGCATTACATTGCATCCGAGATCATCTAAAATTTCAGCTGGCATTTTAAATTTAATAAAAAAACAGTTCCTTCTTTTTAGACGATTTCTTTGGAGTAAAAAATTCGACAAATTTTGACGAAGGTGTATTTCCAGCGGAATCACGAAGTTTTGTTTTTTATCTATATTGGGAACGTCCAAGTGAAAAAATAACTGGTTTTCTTTTCAGCAGGTAAGAAATCTTGGTTCTGGAAAGTTTAAGCCCTTGCCTCCCTTTTTCAGTTTTGAAACCCATTTCTATAAATGTATGGCCAATGTCAAATAATAATGAGTGCCTACAACAAAAAAGTATAGTACTAGATAATATAATATATAAAGCAGTTCAATGCTTTTTCAAATAAGAAACTCTCATGAAAGTACCATAACAATAACATAAATGTGTAAAGATATTTTGCTGTTTGGTCACATTTAAATTTACTTGTCCGTCAGGTGTCTATTAAGCACTATATATGTGTTTATAGGTGTGAATTCTGTCAAAATTGCAATAAATATATATGACGTGAGATCCCAGAATGATAATTATGCATCGTATTATTTTCATTTCCATGCTCGTTCACCTTATTAGCTCATTTACCTACTCCGCGTTTGTAAGTTTGTATCCTTACATATTTAATAATGCACCTCCAGTCCCGAGCTCGCACCTCCAGTCCCAATCAAATTTTGACAGAAAGTATCTCTATAAAATCGATTTCACAACGAAAAATAAGATTTAATTATTTTTATAACTAATGCTGATCGACTGTTACAATTGATTTGGAGCATTAAGTCATTTTGGAGAAAGACTACTGATTTTCTGTTGATCAACCTGTTGAATCTCACTTCAGTTTCGAGGAAGAATGAGGAAATCTCAGCAAATCCAACGATTATAGGGAAACTGCTCACGGCATGTAAAGTTTATTCTAATTAAGGTCGAACTATGTTTTTACTTTTTTGGCAACTTTTGTACAAATCGTGAATATATTGCTAAAAAGACATCACCTACCTTTTTGTTTTCGAATTTGTACACGCACCTCGCTCACCGGAATACGCGCACCTCATTTTACCGGTATCACCGTCGGGACTGGAGGTGCGCGTTTAGTAGCAGTGCGGTAGCGACGATAAATAAATGGAAATACACACGGACTTTTCGGGCACCGGTATTGTCATACAATATGGCGGACTGTTTACATCTGAAAGGTATGTGTATAGATTTTACTTCACTGAATAGATCACATACCATTTCCTAAGTTGTCAATTCATTGCATCATTTATGAAATCATATATGTAACAAATGCACATGCTTTTGATATTAGAAAAGCTTTGATTGTTTCAAAATTCGAGTCTAATTTGGCGGTTTGACAGAATGCAAATTTGAACCGAGAGACGTGATTTGTTTTGGGCAAAACTTTTTATAGAACAACTGATCCGCAAAAACTTCAACTGTGATCACTTCTTATTGTATTTTTCTTCAAAATCCATCAGTCCCAATCCCTTTAAATTGTTAGGATACTGTAAACTGGCTTACTTTCTGTTTTGACCACACACCGGTATGGTCAGCACGCACCGGTTCAAGAATTCCGTCAAATTGTACAGATTGTTGATAAAAAGGCACCGGTTCAGTCACATTTTACATTTTGTATACGGTTCAGTCTCCATTATTTCTACCTAAAAGATACCTATGTGGTACTACATTTTTAAATATAAATGTTTATTTTCTGAAACACAACAGAAAAATTTAAGAAAGATGTATTTTAAGGGTTGACTATTATCGAACATTTAAGTTTATCTCGGATATGGTAGGTTATCATTCTACACGAATTAAACATATAATTTCAGAGGATTTCATATGATGACCTCTTCTGCAAAGTGCTTAAGTGTCAATAAAATTAAATTAAATTAACATCTTAATGATTATAAAACAAAATGTTTACTTTTATTATTTTATATCGTGATAGTTTTTTTTTTCCAGAGACAGCAACTTTGATATAGAAACAGATCAAGAAGAAAGTGGAAAAGAAAGCTAAGAAAGATTACCAAACCAGAAGATCCAGTGAGAAGACAGACAACAGAGAGAAAATCCCATAAATCATGAAGATGTATGCTGCGTGGCAGAATATAAATTGATACATTGTAAAAAAGTTAATGTGTGTACATGTAGCTCACACCGGATTATATTTTCAATCAAGGAGGACAGTTTGATTTTTTTCTCGAATAAACATTAATTCTTTCTACTTCACAAAACATTGCTGTACAGTGTTAATTGCGTCCTGCGTCAGAAGATATTATCATCGGAAGATATTTTGAACATATTAAACAACTGACAAACGTCTGATTAATGTTTTACGGTTCTTATATTAATATGACGTCAAAATGAACACTTTTTTATTAAAATTTCTTATTATTACTTTTCTTATGTACTATGTAATATGTTGCTTTGCATTTTTAGGAAATAAACACCAATTTAAGTCAGTGTATTTTTGTCCCTTGTATAGTTAAGGGCTCGCCACACTCCTCCCAACTTTGTTCATCGATAAAAAGAAAAATATCAAAATCTCAATAATGGCAAAATGCCGTTCAATGAAACTTTGCACAAATGTATGTTATTAATGTATCTTTATTTTGAATATGGTAAGACACGTTAGAACAGTAAAGAAAAATAGTGAGATCTAAAAATCCCCACAATTTCTATTTACGTAAATTCACAAAAACTAAACAACACAAAACATCATTTTAAATGCCCACATAAGTAATATGATACTGACAACAATTTATTGTGTCCTCGTGACAAACATATGTAGACTTTTGGAGATATTTGTAAAAGTGTGTTTGACCTTCAATTTCCTGGTCGCGTAAACGGATGACAATCACTGATTCCAATTTTAGTAGTTGAAAGTTTTTTACAAAGTACACAACATTTTCTTGTCAGTATCATTGCACTCACGTGGGAATTTAAAATTATGTTTTGTATCGCTTAGTTTTTGTGAATTTATGTAAATAGAATTTTAAGGAATTTTTAGGTCTAGCTTTTATTCTTTACTTTTCTAACGTGTCTTACTGTATGCAAAATAAAGATACATTAGTAACATTCATTAGTGCAAAGTTTCATTAAACGGCATTATGCCAGTATTGAGATTTTGATAATTTTCTTTTTATCAATGAACAAAGTTGGGAGGAGTGTGGCGAGCCCTTAAAAGTTTCACATTGTGTGGTGTTTGGTGACTTCACAAAGACCTCTTTCCTCGGTTTAACTGTATGATATATTTTATCAGTTACACAGACATTTGGTCCCAATCGGTCATTATATTTTAAATTTACTCGCTGTTTTTATCGGTTTTCATGTCTGATCTTATTTCTGGTTTTCTGTGTAAACGGCCATCGGTGATGGTCAAGTTTTTAATTGCTTAAACAAACATTTCATGTGATGCTGGTAGGTGATATCTGTTGTAGACAGGTTGGCAATATGTTGTGGTTTTTTTTTTATAAAAAATTACCTTTCCACAATAGCAGTTGATTGGTGGAAAACAGGTGACCGATTGGTGATATTCATGTTTAATACTTTGTCATCGGTCCACTCAATAATTTATCTAAAATCTATCGATCAATCAACGATGGCTCTGTGTAACTGGGAGGTCATCTAGACCGGTAATTAGTTGAACACTTATCTTTCTTAGATACACCGCCAGCATTATTTGAAAAGGTAAAAGAGCCGGTCGGAGTAACGATTTCTTGACGGAGGAATGGACAGACGGACTAGGCGATCCCTCCATAATCTCCAGTTCTTGCAACGGCCGATATAAAAATGAAACATATTTGAATTCTTAAGTTTAATTAATTTAATAGTTTGCTAGTATTTTTAGAGCATTTTCGCAGTATAAAAGTACTACTTAGTACAGTTTAGCTATACATTCATCTTCCTGTTTGGTGATGTTTCTCATAATACTTTTCATCTTCATCAGTTTTCTGTATGGAAGTTGTGATCTCTGGAAAATAAAGAAACAAGACTTTTAAGTAAATATAAGTTATATTTTTATGAACTAAATTTTTAAAATGTTAACTCGGACAAATGCAAATACATCGTTGAAATTAAAGTACTATTCCGTCACTTTAATATATTAGCAATATTAAATAAGAATACGAACTTCGTGTATATATAATGGGGAGATCTCTGAAATCGTCGTCGTGCGTCTCAATTGTGCACGTCATGACGTTGAGCACGGTGTCGTAGGAATGACACTGATGAACTTTGCATAAGACGTCATCGTATGAAATCCTCTGAAATTATATGTTTAATTCGTGTAGAATGATAACCTACCATATCCGAGATAAACCAAAATGTTCGATAATAGTCAACCCTTAATATACCTCTTTCTTAAATTTTGCTGTTGTGTTTCAGAAAATAAACATTTATATTTAAAAATGTAGTACCACATAGGTATCTTTTAGGTAGAAATAATGGAGACTGAACCGTATACAAAATGTAAAATGTGACTGAACCGGTGCCTTTTTATCAACAATCTGTACAATTTGACGGAATTCTTGAACCGGTGCGTGCTGACCATACCGGTGTGTGGTCAAAACAGAAAGTAAGCCAGTTTACAGTATCCTAACAATTTAAAGGGATTGGGACTGATGGATTTTGAAGAAAAATACAATAAGAAGTGATCACAGTTGAAGTTTTTGTGGATCAGTTGTTCTATAAAAAGTTTTGCCCAAAACAAATCACGTCTCTCGGTTCAAATTTGCATTCTGTCAAACCGCCAAATTAGACTCGAATTTTGAAACAATCAAAGCTTTTCTAATATCAAAAGCATGTGCATTTGTTACATATATGATTTCATAAATGATGCAATGAATTGACAACTTAGGAAATGGTATGTGATCTATTCAGTGAAGTAAAATCTATACACATACCTTTCAGATGTAAACAGTCCGCCATATTGTATGACAATACCGGTGCCCGAAAAGTCCGTGCCGGTGCTCGATCACGACAGTGATTATCAAATGTAAATGACTGTTTTTATATAATATTTATTGTTAAAACCACAATACAATAATATCTCCTAGGGCTCTTTCAACCGTGAAAGTTAAATTACAGTAAAATCTTGTATCAGCCCTTTACTCCACGGGATGGTGGTTATCCCATGGGCAAACAGTGTAAAAAGATTTCAGCGGGTACATCTTTGCCATCTGATCAGGATCTACACTGTTACCTTTAATTATGCTCTCCTAATGAAATTCGGGGGAGCATATAGTTGCTGCATTGTCCGTCCTTCTGTTTTTCCATTCATTCAATCCATCTGTCACGAAAAGTAGTTTCAACCATTTCTTAAGGACCCACTACACTCCTCCTCTTCATGTTCAACGATAAACAATTATTTGTGCAAAGTTACGTGTGAAAGTATCATTAAACAACATTTTATCCTTATTGAGATTTAGATAATTTTCTTTTTATCGATGAACATGCAGGGAAAAAGTGTAGTGGGCCTTTAATACTTCTTCATCAAGCTTTCAAATTATACACGTATTGCTTATGACAACAGGTTCGTTATTATACCAAATTCTTTAGATCAAGTACTCCTTTGATGGAGTTATGCCCCTTTTGTACTTGGATTGTGGTATGAAAACTTTATATTGGCTATAATTTTGCCATTTCTCAATATTTCTTAATATTTCTTCATTCAACTTTCAAATTATATTCTTTAAGAAAACACACACTATATCAACTTTCAAATTATATTCTTTAAGAAAACACACACTATAGTCAGTACTGTTATCAGTAAATTAACCCGTTACCGATGTCATGCAGTGATTGTTACGTATATCAGGGCTATCCGATCAACGTTTTTTGGTGTTGTCCCGGTTAGCTCAGTTGGTTACGTCGCAGGAATTGCATGGCTAGGCGCAGTCGCCGTGACGGTGCGGGTTCGCTCCCAGCTAGAGACACTATCATTTTACATAGTACCAGAGCGCGACACAAGTGTTCAACTGAACGCCCATCTAGTTGTTTATAGAAACAACTGAAATACTGCTCGTAACATGTTCTGTTTTAGACAGTCCCATTTCTGATATGCCTTATATTTTGCTATATTTTGTGTGTTTTTTTGTGTGATTTGAAAAAAAAAACATCAACAACAAAACAAGTGTTTAAAGAAAACAAAGATATACGCAATTTTCTTCAAACATTTTTATTAAGGTATAACATTATGATGATGGCTAAATGCAGCCAAAGTGTTGAATGACATAGTTTAACAACATCAATTCAAATAAACTTTATCAGAGGAAACAGACGTATGAAGTTTATACAGCAAAATCAGAGTTTTACGAGCAGTTCGAAGAAATATAATCTGGCAAATTTATTCTATACATGTACTTCATAAATAGTGGTTTTATTATGTGTGAAACCAGTGTAGATACAGATCAGAAGGCCTGGCCAACTCTTGGTATGATATAACCTAATGAGTCTACAAGCAGAGAGTTGAGATTCTGTCAAAAAGCGCAGATGTGCCAGCTGATCTGGACATTGCCAAGAAATGATAAATGAAGTTTATACAGTAAAATTAGATTTTTAGGAGCAGCTCGAAGAAATATAATATGGAAAATTTATTATTTACTCCATTTAGCGGTTTTATCATGTGTGAAACTAGTGCAGATACAGATCAGATGGCCTGGCCAACTCTTGGTATGATATAACGTAATGAGTCTACAAGCAGAGAGTTGAGATCCTGTCAAAAAGCACAGATGTGCCAGCTGATCTGGACATTGCCAAGAAAATGGTTTTTATGGAGTAAAGGGTTATAAAAACTAACAAATCTATAGGAACACAGAGTCAAGATCGCGTCCGTTCGACCTTCCGTCGGTTAAATTTATTACAGTTATATATACTATTTCATATTCTAAACGAATTGATAAAAAACTCACTTTTTTCTTAAAAAACTTTAGAACTTATATATACTCAAAGAAATTAGAAACGCAACTTCTTTAAACAAGAAACACATTTCATGTTGAAAGAAGTTGCGTTTCTAATTTCTTCAAGTACATATAATAAAGTAAAAGAAATTAAAAACGCAACTTCCGTAATCACGAAACATATTTTGTATGTACAGAAGTTGCGTATCTAATTTCTTTAAGTATACATTTGTATATTATGTGAGTAATTAAGATATCGGTAGGGAGTAACTTTTTGAAAGAGCGGGGATTTTTTTAGATATTAGTCCAGATTTTAAAGGAGTAGTGGGTACTTCAATAAATAAAACCGACGGAAGTTCGAACGGACGCGATCTTGACTCCGTGCTCCTATGAACAATCTGGTGTCTTTTTCAGATACCCTCAAGCATTACACTTCTTAGAACTTCTGCAGTATGAACAGTTTCTGGTATCTTTTTCAGATACCCTCAAGCATTACACTTCTTGGAACTTCTGCAGTATGAACAGTTTCTGGTATCTTTTTCAGATACCCTCAAGCATTACACTTCTTGGAACTTCTGCAGTATGAACAGTTCAGAAAGGAATTAGCCAATCAGCAGTGTGCAAAGTTCATCGATGATCAGCAGCTACTACACTGGCAGCATTATCAGCATAAACGTATGCAGCTGTTGTCAGCGCAGGCCAGTCAGACAGAACAAATGTTGAAAGAGACAAAGCCTTCCTGATCTGATGATGGTCTTTGTTTGTAAATAAGGAGAAACATAATGGTGAAATCACTGACCAACTGACCTTCGACACCACATGTTGCCAGATCAGATGCTTGTCTTTGTTTGTAAATAAGGAGAAACATAATGGTGGAATCACTGACCAACTGACCTTCGACACCACATGTTGCCAGATCAGATG
This sequence comes from Corbicula japonica, assembly GCA_038501625.1. NCBI lineage: Eukaryota > Metazoa > Mollusca > Bivalvia > Venerida > Cyrenidae > Corbicula > Corbicula japonica. The sequence continues at coordinate 273,940 of JAZAYU010000288.1, forward strand.
CTTGTCTTTGTTTGTAAATAAGGAGAAACATAATGGTGGAATCACTGACCAACTGGCATCTGACAAGTAATTTTGCTTGATCAGATGTAAGAAGGTGTATAACAGTAGTATAAAAATAAATCATCATGGTGGATAATGGATCTCTAAAAAAACTCGTTGATGCCATCTTTGATTTAAAAGTAGATATGGTTTCATTTTGAATTGGACATCACATGTAATAAGGTTTACAAATAGAGATGATTACATGGAAGCTGAGTTTAAGTGAAAGAAACATGTTGCTTAATGAAAGATTATCTTACAGAAGGTAGAATGGAAAGTTTAAAAACTTTGTAGAAATATACATTTGCATTTTTTAACAACTTCTTTTGGTAATTGAGTATTGTAGAACTACTCAGTTTTGTGCAAGTGGAGTTTAAGTGAGTGTGCACTTAAAATCATTAGATATTTTTAGTCTCGGAAATATAATAAAAAATTTGTGACTATTTTATCATAAAACAATGGTTAAGTGTTGCTTATTTGTACCTGTAAAATGAAACATTTTTACATAATTGCTTTTATTCTATGTGCAAACAGTGTAGATCTAGATCAGACTGTCTGATTGATTACCAATGGATCTAAAAGTGAAGATTCTGATCAAACTTTACAGGTGTGCAAGCTGGCACTGGTCACACTTGGAGTATAACAATAATGTTGTAAAGAGTGAAATGCCATTGCACAGTATATAATAGGATTGTGTCCTGTCATTAATATACAGAGGAACTCATCTATATCGCGATATAATGCGGTCAATCCGTGAACCTCATTTTTTCCCATGATTAACATGATAAACGTAATTTAAAAATTTAAAATTGTGTTCACAGTAAGGTTGAAATGGCTCAAATGAATATGATTTTTAATTTTAAAAAAAATCGAGTGACCTGCATGATTTCTTACACAACAACATTCAAATAAATTACAAATTTACGAAAAATCTAATCACGCAACATTTATTTCCTACTTTATATATTGCATACATAAATTCGTGCAAGTTCTAGTAGATTCTGGAATTACTGCATCCGTAAAGAATATAATAATATTTCCAATACATAATTTCGTGTTACAAAGCACGATCGACGTTTATAGTCTGGTACCCGTCGTACTATCAAACAGTACGACGTACTGTTTGATAGTACAACGGGTACCAGACTAAATGCGTTGAACACGGGGACTGCAAGTCGCTGTTCGTGCGAACCGGAAGTCGGGGAATTGATAATTTTGGCGCCAATGTCCGATTGGGATTTTGAAATTTTAGAAACACTGTTAAATGCATACATACACTTATGTTTCGTAGAAAATGTCTATTTATTTATATTGAATAAAAAATCAACTGTGATGTGGATCAAATAGATTGTAGTTTAAGGTTTAAGCTCTTGTTTTATCCAGAGACAGAAGAGCATTCCAACATTGATATGTAAGGGTCTTCATAGGAAACCACACAGTTTTTGTTAAGTTTTAATAGACTGGTACTGTAATCAGTCTATCCTCCTCATCATCACTATCAAGTACCTATATTTTAATAATTAAAAAAAAACTCTAGCAAAGCATATACACAAAATTGTTTGAGATTTATTATGGAGAAGAACCATAATTTAATAAATAGGTGTAAGCATTAATGTTCAAAATGTTTTCAAATGTCTTCAAATTACCTAGTCTGGATTACCTGCCCCTAACACTACGTTATCAGATAGTACGAAGGGTACCAGACTACAAATTACCCCAACTGTTGATTTTGCTAACTCAGTATCTGTCAAATCAAGTGACAGTATTCAACAAATAGCAATGATATTCTAACCATTTACGCCATATACTAGTAGATGGGTTTTTATCATACTCCATATAAATGGGTTTTATCATATGTACTTAAGATATACCTTGGTTGTACATGCGATCAAACCCAAAATTAATATATACGGAGTAAATGATTAAAAACTGTTTATTGATATTGAATAAATAAGCAATGTTTATGTGAATGAATGTGACTGTACTTTAAGCTGTTTTATCCAGAGACGGAAGAGCATGCCAGATTGAGGTTTCAGACAGAGCTGGAGTTTGTACAGTGTCTGGCCAATCCTAACTATCTCAACTGTGAGTACACTTATTACCTTGCACTATGCCTGAGATCATTTAACTAAGATTGGACACAGTCTCAAATCTTAAGTATCCGATTATCTAAAATGGCAACCAGTCGCCATTTCAGCCAATCATATTCTTGAGATTTGAGATTGGCCTTCAGATTTAGTTGTTTGATCTTGGGCTCTGTTTTTCCTTCATAAAACTGTGGCTGAGATGCTAAGGTACATAATTAGATTACCTGGTCATTGAACAAAATACTTTTTTAAACTTTAGTCATCTATTGATAAACTTGTTTAGTGGTCATATAATGTATGCACATGAGACAGTTTAATAAAACACAACATTAAACAATTATACAAAGTACATAGGAGACAGATTTTTGAAAGATATTTTCTCAAAAGTGACAGCTACTGAAGTTGATACACATTTTTACGGAAACATTTTTAGTTCAAAATTTCAAAAGTGTGGCTGTCAGCAATTTAGTTTTAAGATACCATTTTATTAATTTGCTATCAATTCCTTTCAGTTTTGGCACAAAGAGAATATTTCTAGGATACCAACTTTGTCAACTATCTAAAATACCTGCAGTATTGAAAGGACCCAAATATGCTAAATATCTCAAGTAAGTTTTAGAAAATAGTGAGTTTATGCTCTCATGTTTTAACTGATAGGAACCTGTCAAACATCCTCTGCCGCCAGTATGGGTGAGTAAGAAGACTTCTATGTCTGTCCAAGGCTCAAGATCATAGTACTTAATCAGATTGATCTCAATCATCTAATTGGCTGAAATTGTGACTGGTCGCCACTTCAGCAAATCAGTTGCTTGAGATTTGAGACTGATCTCAGTTTTATGATCTTGGGCCCAGGGGATGATATGAACCTTTCACCGAGGGAAAACATAATGGGATTAAAATCCGAACAGAATGACCTACAGTTACCAAACTTAGTATATAGAGTGATGGTCAGTACATGACCCTTATTAATTTTGAGGTCAGTACATCAAAGACCAAGGTGACAGTGACCTGTTATTGAAAATGGTTACCTATATCATTTACTTTAGAATGCTTTTTCTTACAGTACAGACTTGGTAAGGAAAACTGAAACTGAATAACAATTTGACCAAACATTCACTAAACTTGGCAGAAATGCCAGTTTTGGGGAGTAGACGACCCATATTGGTTTGAAGGTCAAACGTTAACAGGCAAAGGTCACAGTGACCCATTAAGGTCAGCAGGTGAACCCATTTTATTTTGAGCTTTAAAGGGACACAATCACATTACTTTAAATAAATTTAGTTTCTCATTATCAATTGAATCGTTGTTGAAACTGCTGTCTAACATCAGTCAGAAGGATTCTCGGTCAGTAGGTTGCCAAGATTGAGTTTGCATAAAACTGGGTGTATATCCTCCACTGGGTGGTACTCGTTTGTGTATTTATTTTACTTGAGTATAGTAGTAATTTACCCATTCATTGTTGAATTTAGAAATCTTGAAATTAATACTAAAAAGTTCAGAAAATATGAATTGTAATCTTGCAAATTCAATCGTGTTTTTGTGTTGTTTTAGGGATAAGTTGACAGAATGCATAAATGCTATGCAGTTTGCCATTTCTTAATATTTCTTCACGAAATTTTCGAATTATATTGTTTATGACAACACAGTTGTGATGATGACAAATTCATTAGGTCAATGTCACATTTGATGGAGTTATGCCCCTTTTTTGTACTTGGATTTAAACACAAAAACCTAACGTTAGCTATATCTTTGTGATCAGTCTCAGTATTTCTTCATGAAACTTTCAAAATTTTAAAAATATTGCTTTTGACAACACACTTTTGATGATTCTAATTTCTTTAGGTCAAGGTCACATTTGATGGAGTTGTGCCCCTTTTTGTTCTTCCATTTTTCAACTGAGTACCCATTTAGTTATTACTTAACTTTAAACATCTTATCAGAATAAATTCAAATATTTTCTCTGCTTATGATAATGTATATTTTAAATATTTTGCATTCTGTCGACTTATGGTAAACTCAGCCAAAACCAAAGTAATATGATGTCTTTAGTGCTAAGTCAAGTATTTCGAAATGGATTTCATCTTTTCCAAAAATATAAATAAATAAATATAAAAAAAATGTCAAGACAGATGAATAATAAGAAAGTGTTTCTTGAACCCACTAAAGATAAATTGATAACAGAATGAAATTGCTTTTTAGATGGAGCATTTTTGGTTGAAATGAAAAACAACAACAACAACAACAAACAATTCTCTTCTAATTTCATCTTTAATCTTGGTAAATTGATTAATTAAGATTTAATTATACTGATATATAACAATAGACTTAATTAAAAAAAATTAGTTTTATATTCCTCAAGCCGAGACATCTTAAGAAAAGTGCTAAAATTATATAGGATATAGGAGATGGTTATAATACAACACTGGGTATGACAGTTTTTATAAAATCGTAAAAACAAAATAACATGGCAAACAAATGGACATATTATATTCAGGCAATTGGCATTCACCTTAATAAAATACATAAATCAATAAGTATACATGACATTATGTTTTTAAATAAACTTTGGAAGAATTTTCATACAATAAAGTGTGTCATGATCTGATGTAATTGATTGATGTAAAATATGCTATTAAAATCAAGCATACTTTGACTTCTGTCCTATAATTACTTCAATATTTGTTTCACAGTTATTGTCGATTAACATCATATACTTCAATTTCATTATTTGTATCAAACCCTACAATGAGTTTGGTGTTATCCTTATTACAGCATACAGCCTGACATTTTTTATCAGTTTTCAGGACCTCACCCTGCAGTTTACCATCAAGGCTGAACTGTAACGCATTCTGAGACCTACTTCCACATACAAGAATACTGTCATTGTTATACAGACTGATACCTCTGGCTCCTTGAAGTTCTGGACCATTATACCTTCCAACTATCTGTCCTGTTCTGTCCAGAATTGTCAAACCATTCTCATAGTTAGCAACAAAGATCTTAGTGTGATCACTGCTGACAGCAATACTACGGTTATTGAGTGACCTATCAATGCTGAACTGCTGCAGTATCTGTCCTGACACAGAGTACACATACAGTGATGTGTTCCCTACAGTCACAAAGAGCTTCCCATCAGCATAGGCTAAACCATCACAGTTTGACTTAGTGCTTATCTGTCTGGTCTTCTGCAGTGTTCTTCCTATAGAAACAAACTGTATTAGTTGACTGTTGACACAGCATACAGCCACTTCCTGGTCGGTGATAACACACACTTGCCATGGCCAGTCAGGCACATCACAGTAGTCTAAGACTGTATATGATGCACTGTCAAGTCGTTTGAGCCTATTGTTCCCGTAGTCACTCAGGATAATGGTCCCATCCGGAAGTGTGCAACTACTGACAATATCACATGTCTTTTTATCAGATTTAACATTTACTGTGTATTTTCTGTGGTCTCTGGTCTGCAGTAATGTAGGCTTGGACTGTCTCTCATAGGATTGTTGTCTGGTTGAGCCCTTTGTTACTTGTTGTAAGGAAACCTGTGTTGTAGACTTTGAGTGGAGTGTTTCTGTCAGACTGATGTCTCCTAGCGCTTGTATCTCTGTCAGGAGGGTCCGAAGCTTTTGTTGAGGTGTGAACGATATTTCTGTCGAAGAAACTTGGTTTTTGATTGTGTTGACTTTCTCTTGAGCCAGGGAAGCAACCTCATTGGCTGTCTTGATGCTGACAAACATCTGAGCCATATTGCCTCCGGCTGACTTCAGACTGTTATGTGCTGACTGGATGTTGCTTGCTGAAGCTTGGAGTTCTCTTAGGCCATCTTCTATCTTATCTGTCAAAGACTGGAATCGCAGTTCTAGCTCTTTTGTAGTGTGCCTTTCAAGTTCATCAAGACGCTGGTTTATCTCGATTCGGAATTTCTGGATCTGCTTCAATGACTTCTCTTTGCTGCTTTTGAGTTTTTCCTTTTCTTTGATAAATTCTTTCTGGATTTCAGCCAGACTGTTGGCTAGGGTATCTAACTGTACTGTTATCTTGATTGGATTGACAACTATGGTGTTGTTCTTTATATAGTCAGGCACATAGTGTTTCTCTTTACAATCACTGAAATAAAAAAATACAATGTGTTATATGTTAATTTTACATTTACAGGAATAACAGAATATTAAATTTCTATTTCTTTTATTATTCATCAAAATAAATTTATCCCCTATTAATTAAAACTGAGACTGAAGAGATTGGAGACCATTTTCTTTTCAATTTTATTGGACTGTGCAGTCCTTGATACATGGAAAATGTTTTTGAATGTTGAAAATCAGTCTGACAGAGACCTGGAAAAATTTTTGAATTGCACAAAATTGTTTTAAAAATTTAAAAAAGTCCTTGGATTTCCTAAATTTTTTGGGTAAAAGAAAGGATATATTTCCATCAGCATTGTGCAAACTTTAAGAAACTAAATTAATTTATTAAAATTGCATCTATCATTTACCGGGTAGTTTTAATAATATTTTCAAGTGCTGTTGAGACTGAAACATGTCGTAAGGATATTTGGTTAAATATCCTTGAAATGTCCCTTGACTTCCCCAAAACCCGATCCTGTTTTACGGGAAGACGCCCGAAATGTATTTAAACGTATAAAAATCGCTTTTCAAAACCCGACCCTGTTTTTTCGTCGGAAACCCGTCAATTTATTTTTCTTTTTTAAAAAGTCCTTACTTTGGTGGCTAATTAGAAGAACACGGAATCATCGATAAGTCCTTTGAACACACCGCATATTTTCTCTCACATATTATTCATAGTAAGAAATTGAATACATGTGACTAAGATAAGCTAATAAGAAAATTAGTAATTTTAAAAATTTCAATTTTAAGAAAAAAACCTAATTTATTACATGTGTTGCTGTTTCTTCATCTTTCATTGTCAAAATAAAAAAGTGGCTCCAAAACATTTATTCATTATTTTAAAAAATAAATATATCTACCTAGTAATAACTTAAAAATGACATTGTTTGCAATGGCATAAAAATTAATGACTGTTAATTAGATTTATTAATTTATGGAATTTTACGTTACAGTCTTCCTGCGATAAACCGAATTTTTCACCAATTACGTAAAAGAGGGTTGAAATTCGGGATTTTAACGCACTATTCTTGATATGCATTTTCCACCCTTTTTTACAGAAGAAAGACTGTAACGTTAGATATCGTGTTTTACAGTTATTTATCGGTATTCTTACCATGTTGAAAATTCCAAATTTCATTACAAGGTAGAATACCGGTAACGGACAAAAGCGTATATGCTTTATTCAAACCTACAGTTAAAAAATTTTACGCAGATTTACGTTATGGGTTTTAAAATCGTGAAAAAAGCATACATTTAAATACGTTTCGGTCTTCCTCCAGTAAAACAGGGTCAGGTTTTGGGAAGTCAAAATTTTGTCACATTTAAATACGTCTGTCTGAACAACAGGGTCGGGCGCGGAAAGGATATAAAGGTAATAAATAGGTCTATCTATTCATAATAAGCTGATAAGTGTGTTGTGCATATTCTTACCTGTGCTTGACTACCATGCAGGTTGCACATCCCACAGTGTCATGTTGCCTGCAGAACATATCTACAGGCTTGTGGCCATGTACTGTACATCTCTCGGTGGGTACTGCTGGAAAATGAACGCTCGATGAAGGCTTGAACTGTGCCTTGTCTATAATCTTGTGACTTCTTAAAACACGAATAGTATCATGCATTTTTATACAAGTAGAACAATAATAGTCATGACAGTCGGCACAGAATTTGACTGCCTCAGTGTTCTTGTTTTGATCTTTGCATGTTGAGCACAGAAAGTCAAATGTTTCATCCGTTCCTCTTTCCAAATCACTAATTCCTCCAGTCGCCATATTGACTAGATTTATACAACAGGTTCTATAGTTTGATCACAGTTCACATAATGTTACATAGTCCAGACTGAAATTAAATGATTTAACTATAATATATTCCTTCTTCCGCTTTTTTATCACTAAATATGCGAGTCTTTTCTTATTGTAAAGCTTGAAAAGGTTAAGTTTTATCTATTAAATCTGTTTGTACCTTGTCCCACTTAAATATTGAAGGGCTGATAAAAGGTTTATACAATCAATATTCTACATATCTTTTTATAAGTTTAAACTTGATGTTGTAAGATAATGGATTTGGTAGGATATTGAGAACACCTCGTATGATACATTTATACAAAAGATTTTCTCAAGTATGCGTTATCAAATGTAAATGACTGTTTTTATATAATATTTATTGTTACAACCACAATACAATAATATCTCCTAGGGCTCTTTCAACCGTGAAAGTTAAATTACAGTAAAATCTTGTATCAGCCCTTTACTCCACGGGATGGTGGTTATCCCATGGGCAAACAGTGTAAAAAGATTTCAGCGGGTACATCTTTGCCATCTGATCAGGATCTACACTGTTACCTTTAATTATGCTCCCCTAATGAAATTCGGGGGAGCATATAGTTGCTGCATTGTCCGTCCTTCTGTTTTTCCATTTATTCAATCCATCTGTCACGAAAAGTAGTTTCAACCATTTCTTAAGGACCCAATACACTCCTCCTCTTCATGTTCAACGATAAACAATTATTTGTGCAAAGTATCATTAAACAACATTTTATCGTTATTGAGATTTAGATAATTTTCTTTTTATCGATGAACATGCAGGGGAAAAGTGTAGTGGGCCTTTAATACTTCTTTATCAAGCTTTCAAATTATACACGTATTGCTTATGACAACAGGTTCGTCATTATACCAAATTCTTTAGATCAAGGTCTCCTTTGATGGAGTTATGCCCCTTTTGTACTTGGATTGTGGTATGAAAACTTTATATTGGCTATAATTTTGCCATTTCTCAATATTTCTTAATATTTCTTCATTCAACTTTCAAATTATATTCTTTAAGAAAACACACTCTAACATAGTACCAGAGGGCGACACAAGTGTTCAACTGAACACCCATCAAGTTGTTTATAGCAATAACTTAAATACTGCTCGTAACATGTTCTGTTATAGACAGTCCCATTTCTGATATGCCTTATATTTTGCTATATTTTGCTGTATTTTTTGTCTGATTTGAAAAAAAAGTGTTTAAAGAAAACAAAGATAAACGTAATTTTCTTCAAACATTTTTATTAAGGTTTACCATTATGATGATGGCTAAATGCAGCCAAAGTGTTGAATGACATAGTTTAACCACATTAGTTCAAATATACTTTATCAGAGGAAACAGACAATGAAGTTTATACAGTAAAATTAGATTTTTAGGAGCAGTTCGAAGAAATATAATCTGGCAAATTTATTCTTTACTCCATAAATAGCGGTTTTATCATGTGTGAAACTAGTGTAGATACAGATCAGATGGCCTGGCCAACTCTTGGTATGATATAACCTAATGAGTCTACAAGCAGAGAGTTGAGATTCTGTCAAAAAGTGCAGATGTGCCAGCTGATCTGGCCATTGCCAAGAAATGGTATTTATGGAGTAAAGGGTTATAAAAGTAAACAAAACTGGTTCTTTTTCAGATACCCTCAAGCATTACACTTCTTAGAACTTCTGCAATATGAACAGTTCCGGAAGGAATTAGCCAATCAGCAGTGTGCAAAGTTTATTGACGATCAGCAGCTACTACACTGGCAGCACTATCAGCATAAACGTATGCAGCTGTTGTCGGCGCAGGCCAGTCAGACAGAACAAATGCTGAAAGAGACAAAGCCTTCCTGATCTGATGTTTGTCTTTGTTTCTAAATAAGGAGAAACCTAATGGTGAAATACTGACCAACTTACTCTAATGTGACATGTTATCTGATCAGATGTTGGTCTTTGTTTGTAAATAAGGAGAAACATTTTGGTGGAATCACTGACCAACTGACTTCTGACAAGTAATTTTACCTGATCAGTGTCAGAAGCTGTAAGGCATTAGTACCGGTATAAAATTTAATCATGGTTGTGGCTAGTCTTTGAAAAGACTCATTGATGCTTTCTTTGATTTTCAAGTAGATATGTGCCAAAGGTTATAAAACTTAACATGGAAACCAGTCTAAAATCTCAAGCATCTGATTGGCTGAAATGGCGACTGGTTGCCAATCAGATGCATGTGATTTGAGACTGGTTTCCATGCTAAGTTTTATAACCTTCAGACATGGTTTTATTTTGAATCGGACATCACCAGTTATAAGGTTTTCAAATAAAGATAATTACATGGTAGCTGAGTTTTGTTAAAAGAAACACGTTGCTTAATGAAAGATTATCTTACAGAATGTAGAACGGAAATCTTAAAAACATTGTTGAAATATACATTTGCATTTTTTTAACAATTCTTTTGGTAATTGAGTATTGTAGAACTACTCAGTTTTGTGCAAATGGAGTTTAAGTGATTGTTCAAACTCAAAAAAAATCATTAGATATTGTGTCTTGGAAATATAATAAAAATTTTGTGACTTTATTGTTACAAAACAATGGTTAAGTGTTGCTGTTTTGTACCTGTAAAATTAAGCTTTTTACACAATTGCTTTTATCCTATGTGCAAACAGTGTAGATCTTGATCAGACTGTCTGATTGATTACCAAAAGTAAAGATCTTGAACAGACCACACAGGTGTACACGATGACACTGGTTGCACTTGGAGTATAACAGTAATGGAGAAAAAAAGTGATATATGCATATCAGGAATTGCCACACTCACAAAACACAGCCTCCCCACGCAGCTAAAAAGAGGAGAGAGCATATTTGTTATAAGTATGTCAAAGAGAAAAGAGTGAAATGCCATGGCACAGTATATAGTAGGATTTTTCCTGTCATAAATATAGTAACAAATGTGTAAAGCCAATGCCTTGGTACTTTATATAGCAGTATTGTGTCCTATTAGCCGACCAATTGACCTACATAACTTAAGTTTATCAATACACGGCTCCTACTTTTGCATGGAAAATGTCTCAAGATACATCAGGTTTTTCCACATGAGAAAACCAAGAGACCAAATGAAATTAGCTTGGGGTAACAGATAAAATTAAATTTGGCAATATTTTATAAATGCCATTCAATTTTAACCTACACAGAATTTTAAAAAAAGCTCACTTAAAAGAATTAACTATTTGTTTGTTCTGTAATTTATTTGAAGTTGAACTTAAATGGAATTATAAACAACCTTAATCTGCAAAATTTTTAGTCTTAAATTGATTTAGTACAAAAATTAGTTATCAAGAATTAGTACAGTTTTGCCAAATTTTAAAAGTACACAACTGCATGCACAAATAAATTTCTGTGTTGCCATAGGAAGTAAAGCCGATACAAAGCCGTCGGTCTGTCCATCATGAAAAACCACCTTTAGCTATAACTTGGCCATTTATTAATACTTTTTCCATCAAACTATCGGATCATATTGCTATGACAAAATGGTCGTGATTATGCAAAATTTCTGTCAAGGTCACATGTGATGGAGATATTCCCCTTTTTGTACTTGGATATTAACATAAAAACTAAATATTGGCTATTATTTGCCATTTCTTAATATGAATTCATCAAATCTTCATTTTTTATCTCTCTGCAATACAGTCATGATAATGCCCAATTCCTTATGGTCAATGTCACATTTGATAGGGTTATGCCCTTTTTCGTCCTTCGATTTTTTTATTCTAACAAAGTACCTGAGGGCGACGCAAGTGTTCAACTGAACAACAATCTAGCATTGGCTTCCAGGTATTTGTCAAACAATATAACAATTGCAGACAAGTTTTACATAATTTATTTTCTTGACGCTTGGAATGTTATCACAGAGCTATTATCAACATGTACATTTAGACATTGAGCTGCCAATAGACCCCCCCCCCCCTAAGGGAATTTTGAAGGGTATGTTTTTCTGAAAGCCTATACCATTCTGCGCATTTTGCAAGTTGTTTGCACTCTGGCGAGTGGGGAGTTTTCCCGTAACGCCTGTTTGAATATGTTACCTTTGAAAAAAAATTTGTGTAAGAATGAAATATTTGACAATTGTAAAAGTTCTAAAATAAACCTATTTATTCTACACCAGGAAGCTCTAAACTACATTCATATGCAATAAAACATCTGTAACCTAAGGTATTGCTCTAAAATAGTGATTAAGTTATGCTACTTAACATAAAAACCTAGTAAAATAAGATGTATGAAACATTTCTTACGTGCAGTAGCAAGTAATTTGTGCTTATAGGTAAAATATAGTAAGTTAAATGAGAATTCAGGAAAAATGTAATACAGTGATATACATTGGGACATAAGCCCGTTACGCTATGTTTAAATATGTTACCGAAAGAAAAGAAAATGGGAAAACATGCCATAAATGTATTAGAACTTGAGCTGCCAATAGACCCTCTCCCCCTGGGGGAAATTTGAAGGGTATGTTTTTCTGAAAGCCTATCCCATTCTTCGCATTTTGCAATGTGTTTGCTTTCTGGCGAGTGGGGCGTTTTACCGTATCGCCTGTTTGAATATGTGACCTTTGAGAAAATTGTATGCGTTGAAGAAATAATTGGCAATTATAAAAGTTCTGAAATAAACCTATTTTTTCCCAGGAAGGTGGTGTTGTTTATTTTTCAATTTTAACTGCAATAAAACATCTGCAACCTAAGGTATAGGTCTATAAATAGTCATTAAGATACATGTATATGTTACTTAACATCAAAACCTAGTTTGAAAAGTTGTATGAAACATTTCTTACTTACATAAGCAATTAATTTCTGTTTTATTTGCTTAATTCATTAATATAAATAAGAATGCAGTATATTAATGTAATAAAGTCACATTGAGACACACTTCTTGTTTAATGTATGTAAATAAATACATATATTTGTAAATTCCAACCAACCAAAATATCTGAAAACAAACAATGGAAAAAACATCTCAAAGATAGCAAATACAATATTTATAAATACATGTAAACTAAATTATAAAGAAATAAACTCTGAAAGACATGTTGTGTGATTTAAAGGTAAACTGTGTTAAACACGTTGTTAATATTATCTTTAACTTTAGTTATATGTGACTTTAGTATTATGATATATCATACACTTATGCCTATGGTTAATAAATTTAAAATTTTGGTGTAATTGTTTTTGTTTTAAATACACCTCTTCATGAGTTTTAAAGATTAGTTAGCTTTATATCATAATAAAAATAAATACCATATCATAAATAACCATTTTAAAATATGTTACCCAAAAGAACGTATTTTAGTTACCAACCTTCCTGCACTTTATGTATCTTGTATTAAAATAGGTAATACATATTAAGAATTATGTTACAAAAGGAAATTAAGGTATTGATGCTGGTGATATTAAACAGTAATGAATTTTTAGTTTAAATTTAGTTAGACTTTAGAGGTTAATGATCTGTGTACTGCTCAATATGTCTTGAAATAAATTTGTATGATGTAGATGGTTCAAGTTCGTCCTATTTTAAATCTTTTCAAATTAACAATAAACCTATCAATATGGCTCAGTGACAACATTGTAATACAGCTTACGTTTGCATTAATCATGGGCTGTTGCATCCAGTCTAAAGCTAAGTCCAGATACTCTCGATTGGTTCTTACAAAATGTAGAAAAGAAAGAATAAACAAAATTAACATTTTTTTTATCATGTTATTGTTCTATTTATGTTTTTAGTCATCCTATAATATGTTACCAATTTTTACTTTAATAATCAGCAAAATTAATAAGAAAAGAAAAGCAAGAAACTGCAAATGATTAGTTAATTAACATTTTGATAAATATTTTTATATAATATTATATTATGTTAAAGTTGATCTATAACAAATTTCAAAGCTACTTAATTTAAACTACACAAATAAGCTGATTAAATTATCTGATGTTCGAAATGTTTTTAAAAGTAGTTTTTTTTTATCTAAAATACCGGTACTAAGGTTCGGTGTAGAATTTGTAAAACATTGAAACAGCATGAGCATTATATAGCAATTTTTTTGACTCGAGTAAAAGAATTTTTACCTAAATAAATTATTATACATAAGTCAACGTTAACTTGTCTATTAGCTTATCATCACCTGCATTACACAGATTGTCTTTCAGATAAGGATGTTTCTCTTTAACACTTGTTTGTCTTTAAGAAAAATAACATTCTACAAAGATCTTACGGAATTCTTAACAAATTCTTAAGCATTCTTTGAACAATGGAAAAAATAATGTTTCATTTAGGACAATTTATTTTTCTTATTTCAAATGTTTTATTTAACAGCAATGTCAGTTATTATTGCTCTAAAAGACCAGAACTGGTGCTTTCAACCTTGTTTTTAGTAAATATAGTTTATAGAAAGTTCATATTCACATTATGAATCACTCTACGGTAATCTAGATACAAACTACCGGGTAAAACACGGTTTTTGAAATTTATTTTCTTTATTCTAAGTGATCTTTCTGAAAAACATTTTTTAAATAATTAGGTAACATATAATTAGTTTTAATAATTTTTGTTTGTAACACTTTTCAAAGCAATATTTTTATCTCTTGTATTTTTACTTTTTTGGAACCAATTCTAAATTTTTTTTTTAGAATTTAATTAATAAATGCATTGTACTTTGTCAATATTGTAACTTCGGAATTATATGTTACGGAGATTTGAAGGTTTAAAATGGACAAGCTTAAACACTTTAACATTTTAACCACATAACATAACATAACATAGTATACACAAGAAACTTCTTACTATTATTATTTTACAGTTTAATCTAAAATGATTGCATAGTCGTGATACAGTTTTGTAAATGTAATCAGTTCTTTGTACAACTATATCAGTTTTAGAGAAAATACTTCATTCAATCAGTAATATTAGTCACAAAAAACGTCTGTGAATGTAATAAGAAATCTACACAGGGCTAACAAACATCAGGACATTGCACAGAGCACACATAGTTAATTTCTTCAAATAGATATCAGCTAACACTATTAAAAATAAATAAAAACAAGGAAATAAGCCTTATTTTAATAAGTAACATATGTTATGTATGTTGAAAATTTGAAGTCATGCAAGTTTCAAGAACACTTACATTTATAAAGCTCAATAATTTAATTAAACTCTATATTATATGCTTGTTTATCCCAAAACATGAATATAATGTTTGAATTAGCGATATGGTAACATATAAGATTATGGAAAAAATATTACAATTGCCAGTGTGATTTTTATGAAAATCACACTGTTTTATATTGTTTGATCATGCAGCTTTCAAAAACATGTATTATTGCCTAAGTTTGATTACAAATAAAAATCCTACAGGTAAGTTTCTGACTTAAATTTCATCTTTTTAGGGTTATGTATGTTATACACTAAATATGTTACTTAAGTGCAAATATTTTGAAATGAAAACTACATCAATCAACAGATAATACTTCATCCTTATATAAAAATACAAGTTTTATTAAATCGTATCTGGAATAGAGCAGAATTAAAGATTCAAAATCCATATATTTTTTCTACAAATTTTAGGGGTAACATATTAAAACCTCCGTAACACCCTTATGCCCCACTCGCCAGAGTGCAAACAAACTGCAAAATATCCAGGACATAACAGGCTTTCAGAAAAATCATGTCTACAAAATTCCCTAAGGGGGGAGCAAACATGTTCCTGGCCACCGGCCTAATTATTGATATTTGTATACTCCAGCACAGAAGAAGCACCTTGTTTATAATTTCATCTTCATTATTCTCTTCATACAGATTCCTGTTACCTTTAATAAACAGAATGAAAAATCTACAAAAATGATATAGGTTTGTTTCCTTAGAACACTGATGATGCTTTCAAGATAATGTTTCACAAATGGCACAATTCTACTTTTATTTATTAATAAATAATGTTATGCAACAACATTTGGATGTTTGATCATTCAGTTAACAAGTCGAAAAAACTTTTAATCCATTTGTCTGTAGCATGACTCCATACAAATTCTTGTAAATCCGTGAATATAATGTTATAAAACATTGCTTTTTGCACCTGTGAAATTAAGCCTTCATGCCATTGATGCAGCTTTATCCTATGAGCAAACGGCGGTGTAGATCAAGATTAGACTGCCTAATTGATCATTATCTTCTCTGTTTTCTTCTTGAGCAGAAATAATTTAAAGGATGTAAAAGTGTAGATTCTAAACAGACTACAAAAATGTGCAAGCTGATCTCTAATGAATTATTGCTGAAAATGTTAAGGTCTATTTCGAAGTGACCTAATGAAATGGGTTTCTGATAATTTCAATTTAGGCTCAACCTGGCATTTTCGGCCGTTAACAATTCATAGATGACTGTTGTCAAATCTCAGGTAGATGTCAAGGTTTCCGGTCAATTAATGAAAAACTATGACCTGAAATATTTTTTTACGCCCTCAAAAGACAGGTCCTGTTATAGGAACACCCATGGCATCCGGATTGGGGGGGGGGGGGCGGCCAGTCGGCCGGCCTCCACAGCAATGTCCGCTTAATAACTCAAACAGATGTTTATTGATCTTCATGAAACTTTGTGAAATGTTTATGGGCAAAATATCTCGGCCAACCAAAACTGAGTAACAGTTTCACCAAATATTCACATAACTTGGTTTGAAATACCTGTTTTGGGAAAAAGATAGCCATGGTTTGAGGGTCAAAATTTAAAAGGCCAAGATCAAAGTGACCTTTTACTAAAATTGGTGATTGATTAATAACTGAAGAATGGTATGACTTACAGTCTCCAAGCTTGTGTAGATTGCTTAAGGTCAATAAATGAACCTATTTGATTTTGAGCTTGAATTAAGGGACACAGTTACATTGCTTTTAATAATTTTAGTTTCTCATCATTAATTGAATCTTTGTTGAAACTGCTGTCTGACATCAGTCAGAAGGATGATGGTTTTTCTTGAGTTTGTATAACACTGGGTGTATTAGCTCCACTAGGTGGTGCTTGTTTGTGTTTTTATTGATTTAATAGGTCGCAAACATTGCAAATGGCGAAAACTATCTAAAATTTCAAAAATGAATTTTGGGGGAAATACTTATTGCCACCTAGATTTTAGTGAAGAAATGTATTTAGCTACGGATGTTGTAAATGTTTGCAAGCTCAATTTAGTCTAATTCATTTTCTAATTACCAAGCACATACTAAAACAAAAGAAAAACCGTTTGCATGAGAACTCTGAAATTCATGAACAATATACCAAAGCAACTCATACCTGAAATTAGTCTATGCTGGTCTACAATGTTTAGTGCCAAATCATCAAAATCATGTTAGGGGTTTCAAGAAATTCAAGGAAATCTTACTTCCTGGTTCAAAGTGAAAATAGAAAGTGAAAGTAGGAAGTAAGTAAGTTTAAAATCATTATTAAATAAGATGATAGATGTAAACATATGGACATAGTATATATTCCATCAAATATACATGACATTATGATTTAAAATGAATGTTTGGAAGAATTTCCATACAATTCAGTGTGTTATGATCTGATTTATCTGATTAACATAAAAATGTTATTAAAATTAAGCATTAAATGAGTATAATTTGACTTCTGTCCTATAATTACTTACATAATTTGTTTCATAGTAATTGTCCATTAACATCATGTACTTCAATTTCATTATTTTTATCAAACCCTACAATGAGTTTGGTGTTGTCTTTATTACAGCATACAGTCTGGCATGGTCATTTTTTCCCATAATTAAAATGATAAACGTAATTTAAAAAATTAAAAATGTGTTCACAGTAAGGTTGAAATGGCTCAAATGAATATGATTTTTAATTTTAAAAAATCGAGTGACCTGCATGCTTTCTTACACAACAACATTCAAATAAATTACAAATTACGAAAAATCTAATCACGCAACATTTATTTCCGACTTGGAAATAAATATTGCATACATAAATTCGTGCAAGTTCTAGTAGATTCTGGAATTACTACATCCGTAAAGAATATAATAATATTTCCAACACATAATTTCGTGTTACAAAGCACGATCGACGTTTATAGTCTGGTACCCGTCGTGCTATGAAACAGTACGACGTACTGTTTGATAGTACAATGGGTACAAGACTAAATGCGTTGAACATAGGGACTGCAAGTCGCTGTTCGTGCGAACCGGAAGTCGGGGAATTGATAATTTTGGCGCCAAATGTCCGATTGGGATTTTGAAATTTTAGAAACACTGTTAAATGCATACATACATGTATGTTTCGTAGAAAATGTCTATAAGAATTTTTAAAAATCTATGAAAATTTCTGGGTTCAACTTGATAATAAAGAGTGTTCAGTTCTGTCTTGTCTTGTCATCAGTATCTGTTTGTCATTTTAAATAACATGATGATGATGATGATGATGATGATGATGATGATGATGATGATGATGATGATGATGATGATGATGATGATATCCTAATAATAAAAGTTGATACCAGTTATTGCAACATGCGAACATGTGGAACTTCCTTAACTGAAGACTAGTACTTCCAAAAATTTAACCATGGAAGTATGGTACTTCCTTATATCAGAAGTTAGTGAAACCCCTGTTAATATTTTAGGGTCTTCACTGGAATAGTGAAGGTGTTACAGTGGTCAAGGGGTAGAGCGTTAGCCTCCAGATCTGGAATCTGCGGGTCCGAATTCAACCAAGGATGAGATTCGTCTGCAGTTTCCCCAATCCCCAATCCACATTCGGCGCGAGTACTGGTTGGAAACTCAGGAAGCAGTCATAGAGCGTGATTAATATAAGTTGGAAAAACTTGTTTCACAATCGATGTAAAATATATAAGTTCAAATTAAACTGGAAAACACATTTTTTTAAGTTACTGGAACTTTAATTGGTCTATCCACACCTTTTTCAAATACCAAATTCTCTAAAAATGTGCAATTCGATTATTACCCATGAACTTCTAGCAAAACATATATAAACATGAAATTGATTTAAATGTTTGATTAAGAAGAACCCAAATTAAATAAATATATCGAAGCCTTTATGTTGCAAATGTTTTCAAATTACCCCAACTCTTAAAAATTGTAAAATTAAGTGATAGTATTCAACAAAAAAGAATGATATTTAACCATCTACTCCATATTGCTTGTGCTACGGATTTACATCGGTCGAACATGTGGTAATATATGATAAATCCCATTATATATGAAGAGTTACAAACTTTTTTTATTGATATTGAATAAAAAATCAACTGTGATGTGAATCAAATAGATTGTAGTTTAAGCTTTAAGCTCTTGTTTTATCCAGAGACGGAAGAACATTCCAGTTGAGGTTTCAGACAGAACTGGAGTTTGTACAGTGTCTGGCCAATCCTAACTATATCAACTGTGAGTATGATTTATTACTCAGCACTGTTTGGCCTTCATAAAACTGTGGCTGAGATGCACTAGTGCAAGCATGTAATAGACCCTTTTTACATTGCTCCATCGCGGAACGGGTTTTCAGATTTTTATCAAAACTCGATTTTAGAACGAGGCGCTGTATGCCCCCTGACATATTATACTGTAGTGAATGTTATGGGTTTAATTATGTACTGTTGACACAATTTCTTAAAAATTTCAAGTATTTGGACCCAAAAAGTGTTTTAGTGTAAATGGATAATCACACATGGAGTTTGCAACAAAAAAAGAAATTATATATTATGCAAAATAATCCCGTTTATTAGATTAGAACAAGCACTCATTTCAGGAACACAAGAAACCAAGTAGAATCTAGAATAATTTAGGCCTATTAACCATACAAAAAATTATTTTGCCCTTTACCATCTGTTATTTAATATATATAATTTACAGTATTATCGATCGATCCTAATAGGGCATATCTAGTCAGGCCTTAATAGCAAAATGTATCTCGATCGTTTTGTTTGTGGCTTTAAATTAAAAGAGAATACAAAAACTTTAAGAGCCTTTGTCTATTTCTTTTGCTAATGAAGTTTGTCTAACAATCAAATTCAAGAAATTTATCTAATGGAAGGCATATGTTTAATATACGGCAAAAGTTGAGTGTTAATGTTTCCAGGATTGTTGTTTTTTAATTAAAATAAAAAATGCTGCTTTGTAAATTTTTTAAAAAAAATTCTTATCCCCACTTCAAGTTAATTCTTAAAGAAAATTGTTAGGCAGTGAATGTGCACCTGATAGACTTATGTTGTCAACCCTTGTAAACAGTTTCAAATAAACAGTTTCTCTACCAGATCAGCGAGGGCAATATGATAGTTTTCAATTTTTTTAAGAGTCGAGTAATTCAGTAAAACTTGTCAAAATTCTCGGGATTGCGTTATAATCTAATCTTTAATGACGCGGCCCAGCATATTATGCCTGTTCTGAAATTCGGAGATTTTGTGATAGCAAAAAAACACCTAATACAACGGTATTGGGAAACAGGTCTATTACATTGAACAAAATAATTGTGAACTGTATTCATTTGTGTATAACTTGTTCAGTGGCCTTATGATTTAGGAAATTCAATAAAACACTACTGTAGACAATTATAGAAACTTAAATTCACCCTTTACTCCATACAATTATATGCATTTTAATGCCTGTGCAACCAGTTTAGATCTAGATCAGCTGACCCATCAATGTCATCTGATCTGGATCTACACTGGTTGCATTTTGGTTTGTAATAACCTAATTGATCAAAAAGCGAATGGTGCAGATTGTATGTGTCAGCTGATCTGGATCTACACTGTTCGACTATACCATAATGGCTTATTAATGGATAAAGTGTTAAGAAAGATTTGTAAAAGATTTTTTTTTTGGATAACACATTTTTAAGGAAATGATTTTTGGTTAAAAATGCCAAAGTTGTGGCTGTCAGGTTATATTTATCAAGACATTGTTTTAGTTGCTATCAATCCCTTTCAGTTTTGGCACAAAGAGGATATTTCAAGGACACCAACTTTGTCAACTATCTGAAATACCTGCAGTATTGGAAGGAACCCAAGTATGCTAAATATCTCAAGTAAGTTTTAGAAGAAGATAGTGAGTTTATACTGTCATGTTTTAACCGATATGAACCTGTCAAACATCCCCATATGGGTGAATAGGAAGACTTCAATGCCTGTCCAGGGCCCAAGATCATAATATTTAATAAGTCTCAAATCTCAAGCATCTGATTGGCTGAAATGGTGACTGGTCGCCACTTCAGCCAATCAGTTGCTTGAGATTTGAGACTGATCTCCAATCCCAGTTTTATGATCTTGGGCCCAGGGGATGATATGAACCTTTCTCTGAGGGAAAACATGATGCGATTAAAATCTGAACAGTATGACCTACAGTTACCAAACTTAGTATATAGAGTGCTGATGGTCAGTACATGACCTTTATTAATTTTTAAGGTCAGTAAATCAAAGATCAAGGTCACAGTGACCTGTAATTTAAAATGGGTTACCTATCATTAACTTAAGAATGCTTTTTCTTACAGTAAAAACTTGGTAGGGAGACCAAAAACTGGATACCAGTTGACTGAACAATCACTAGGTAGAAATACTTTTTTGGGGAGAAGATGACCCATATTGTTTTTAGGGTGAAAAGGTCAAGGTCATTGGAGGTCGAATAATTATTAAATAATGGTATGATGTACATTCACCAAACTTATGTTGATTGCTTAAGGTCAGTAAATGAACATTTTTGATTTTGAGCTTGAAGGGACACAGTCATATTACTTTTAATAAATTTAGTTTCTCATTGTTAATTGAATCGTTGTTGAAACTGCTGTCTAACATCAATCAGAAGGATAGAGGTTTTTTTTGGTCAGTAGTTTGCCAAGATTGAGTTTGCATAACACTGGGTGACAGTGGGTGTATATCCTCCACTGGGTGGTACTCGTTTGTGTATTTGTTTTACTTTAGTATTGTAGTAATTTACCCATTCAATGTTGAATTTAGAAATCTTGAAATTAATACTAAAAGAGTTCAGAGACTATGAATTGTAATCTTGCAAATTCAATCATGTTTTTGTGTTGTTTTAGGGATAAGTTGACAGAATGCATAAATGTTATGCAGTTTGCCATTTCTCAATATTTCTTCACGAAATTTTCGAATTATATTGTTTATGACAACACAGTTGTGATGATGACAAATGGGGTCCTACCGATATACGGAGTTATCTCAATATCCTGTCTTAAGTTACCTCCCTTTGCATCGCGCACCTGTTACTGGGTAGTTCCGGTCTGAGAATGAGAATTAAAACATAATAGTGCAGTAGTCATCCATGGTCCTTTTAAATACTTTTTAATAGGGTCAAGTTGGTTAGAGATCAGCAATATTCCTAATAACGTTAGATTACTATCACTGAATTGGAAACTAGTCTAAGATAGTTTGAAAAGGTCACCACATAGTATTTCTCTTCAAACCATTATAGTAAGCTTGAGCGGTTTGTGTTCATCATCGTTATGTTCGACCCCGTAACTAATTAAAAGTTTACGCATTTCTTATGCTCAAAAAGGCAGGTTTGAGAAAGATAAAAGTTAGTAAACCTTAGAAAGGTAGTTAATTTAAGTTATAATTCTCGTATATGATTTAAGTTTAAGTTTGATGTGCGCCGATATAACGACCGTTCCTTTTTATGCATGTTCTTTCATGCCGATGATAAATTTTAAAGGAATTAAAAGATTATTAATTACTGAGCCTTTTCCTACAAATTTAATCCACGTCAATTGGTTTACAGATTTGTGCCCTCTTCGTATTTTTTAGTGCTGCTCTCTTTATTAAAATAAAAAAACAGTTCTTTCTTATATCATTTAGAACATATTCAAACATGGTTTCATAATGTTTTCACGTTTTCCTCTTTTTTTCTGAATTTTTAGCTTTAGTAGTTAGTTTTACAATCAATTTTATTTCATAAAATAAATGAAATATATTTTTGAGTAAATTCTTCCCGAGGGTTTTTTTTCAATTCAGTTTGGAGCACTTTAAGTTGCAAAAATCAAATAAACATGTCTCGGGTCTCAAACAACATTGCGACAATAAATTAGCATATTTAATTGCTAGTCAATTTCTTAAAACAACACTTGTACCCCCAACATCCAACTTTTTCAACCTCTTACAGTGTCAACATCTAAACTTCAGAAGGCCTTCATCACACCTCCAGCTGGTGAGACCCGTGTCTTGCTAATTAGATTACGTAACATAGTCATAAAACACCAGGCCTTGTTTGCAATACTTAACGGTGACTGGTCGAATACTTTAGTGCATGTTTGAAAAAGCTATAATTTCCATGCCAGTCAATAAAACAAATTACGTAACTTAAATAAGTAAAATTGTACATTGTATTAAGTTGTTAACCGAAAATTATTTTTCAAAGATAATGGTTTAATTCCTGATATACGGGTTACACTTTCTTTGTTTATTCGACAATGCATTTTAACTTTGGAAGCATTTTGAGACTTTTTATATACACTTCTGACGCTATTCTTATTACCGTTTCTAAACCGGAACTACCCAATCGGAAAGGGAAACCACTCTCAATGGGAGATAACTCTGTATATCGGTAGGCCCCCATTCATTAGTTCAATGTACTTAGATTTAAACACAAAAACCTAACGTTAGCTATAACTTTGTGATAAATCTCAATATTTCTTCATGAAACTTTCAAAATTTTAAAAATATTGCTTATGACAACACACTTGTGATGATGCCAATTTCTTTAGGTCAGGGTCACATTTGATGGAGTTATGCCCCTTTTTGTACTTGCATTTTTCATCTGAACACCCATATAAGTATTACTTAACTTTAAACATCTTATCAGAATAAATTCAAATATTGTCTCTGCTTATGTTAATGTATATTTTTAATATTTTGCATTCTGTCAACTTATGGCAAACTCAGTCAAAAACAAAGTAATATGATGTCTTTAGTGCTCAGTCAAGTATTGCGAAATGGATTTCATCTTTTCCAAAAATATAAATAAATAAATGGAAAAAAGTCAAGACAGATGAATAATAAGAGAGTGTTTCTTGAACCCATTAAAGATAAATCGATTACAGAATGAAATTGCTTTTTAGATGGAGCATTTATTGTTGAAATGAACAAAACAACAACAAACAATACTCTTCTAATTTCATCTTTAATCTTGGTAAATTGATTAATTAAGATTTAATTATACTGATATATAACATTAGACTTAAATAAAAAAAATTAGTTTTATATTCCTCAAGCCGAGACATCTTAAGAAAAGTGCTAAAATTATATAGGATATAGGAGATGTTTATAATACAACACTGGGTATGACAGTTTTTATAAAATCGTAAAAACAAAATTACATGGCAAACAAATGGACATATTATATTCAGGCAATTGGCATTCACTAAATGCAAATTTGCAGTCTGTGACTGGTGAATGTTTTTTTTAAACAAACTGTAATATAATACTTAAATTACACCGTGAAAAGAGAAAAACACCTTTTAACACACAGTACATGTACACGACTTTATGCATACTTCACTGTTAGTGTTTTCACTATAATGCATTTCACACAAAGCACTTCAAGGTTCTTCTCTCAAACACATTATAAAATCAATGTTTGGGAAGTAAAAACATGCAAAGCAGAATAGTGATATGTGTCAAATTTACCTAAATAAAACACATAGATCAATAAATTAACATGACATTATGTTTTTAAATAAACTTTGGAAGAATTTTCATACAATAAAGTGTGTCATGATCTGATGTAATTGATTGATGTAAAATATGTTATTAAAATCAAGCATACTTTGACTTCTGTCCTATAATTACTTCAATATTTGTTTCACAGTTATTGTCCATTAACATCATGTACTTCAATTTCATTATTTGTATCAAACCCTACAATGAGTTTGGTGTTATCCTTATTACAGCATACAGCCTTGCATTGTTGATCAGTTTTCAGGACCTCACCCTGCAGTTTACCATCAAGGCTGAACTGTAACGCATTCTGAGACCTACTTCCACATACAAGAATACTGTCATTGTTATACAGACTGATACCTTCAGCTCCGTGAAGTTTTGGACCATTATACCTTCCAACTATCTGTCCTGTTCTGTCCAGAATTGTCAAACCATTGTGATAGTTAGCAACAAAGATCTTAGTGTGGTCACTGCTGATAGCAATACTAGGGTATTTGTTTGTCTGATCAATGCTGAACTGCTGCAGTATCTGTCCTGACACAGAGTACACATACAGTGATTTCCGCCCTACACACACAAAGAGCTGCCCATCAGCATGGGCCACACCACTGCAGTATGACTCAGTGCTTATCTGTCTGGTCTTCTGCAGTGTTCTTCCTATAGAAACAAACTGTATTAGGTTACTGTAGTCACAGCATACAGCCACTTCCTGGTCAGTGATGACACACACTTGCCTTGGACTGTCAGGCACATCACAGTAGTCTGTGACTGTATATGATGCACTGTCCAGACGTTTGAGCTTACTATTCCAGTAGTCACTGAGGATAATGGTTCCATCAGGAAGTGTGCAACTACTGACAATAGCACATGTCCTTTTATCAGATTTAACATTTACTGTGTATTTTTTGTGGCCACTGGTCTGCAGTAATGTAGGCTTGGACTGTCTCTCATAGGATTGTTGTCTGGTTGAGCCCTTTGTTACTTGTTGTAAGGAAACCTGTGTTGTAGACTTTGATTGGAGAGTTTCTGTCAGACTGATGTCTCCTAGCGCTTGTATCTCTGTCAGGAGGGTCCGAAGCTTTTGTTGAGGTGTGAACGATATTTCTGTCGAAGAAACTTGGTTTTTGATTGTGTTGACTTTCTCTTGAGCCAGGGAAGCAACCTCATTGGCTGTCTTGATGCTGACAAACATCTGAGCCATATTGCCTCCGGCTGACTTCAGACTGTTATGTGCTGACTGGATGTTGCTTGCTGAAGCTTGGAGTTCTCTTAGGCCATCTTCTATCTTATCTGTCAAAGACTGGAATCGCAGTTCTAGCTCTTTTGTAGTGTGCCTTTCAAGTTCATCAAGACGCTTGTTTATATCGATTCGGAATTTCTGGATCTGCTTCAATGACTTCTCTTTGCTGCTTTTGAGTTTTTCCTTTTCTTTGTTGAACTCTTTCTGCAGTTCAACCAGGCTGTTGGTTATGGTATCTAAATGTACTGTTATCTCGTTTGGATTGACAACTATGGTGTTGTTCTTTATATAGTCAGGCACGTAGTGTTTCTCTTTACAATCACTGAAATAAAAAAAATACAATGTGTTATATGTAATAATAATTTTACATTTACAGGAATAACAGAATATTAAATTTCTATTTCTTTTATTATTCATCAAAATAAATTTATCCCCGATTAATTAAAACTGAGACTGAAGAGATTGGAGACCATTTTCTTTTCAATTTTATTGGACTGTGCAGTCCTTGATACATGGACAATGTTTTTGAATGTTGAAAATCAGTCTGACAGAGACCTGGAAAAATTTTCGAATTGCACAAAATTGTTTTAAATTTTAAAAAGTCCTTGGATTTCTTAAATTTTTTGGGTAAAAGAAAGGATATATTTCCATCAGCATTGTGCAAACTTTAAGAAACTAAATTAATTTATTAAAATTGCATCTATCACTTACCGGATAGTTTTAATAATATTTTCAAGTGCTGTTGAGACTGAAACATGTCGTAAGGATATTTGGTTAAATATCCTTGGAATGTCCCTTGACTTCCCCAAAACCCGGCCCTGTTTTAAGGGAAAACGCCCGAAACGTATTTAAACGTATAAAAAATCGCTTTTCAAAACCCGACCCTGTTTTTTCATCGGAAACCCGTCGATTTATTTTTCTTTTTTAAAAAGTCCTTACTTTGGTGGCTAATTAGAAGAACACGGAATCATCGATCAGTCCTTTGAACACATCGCATATTTCCTCTCAAATATTATTCATAGTAAGAAATTGAATACATGTGACTAAGATAATCTGATAAGAAAATTAGTAATTTTAAAAATTTCAATTTTAAGAAAAAATCTTATTTATTACATGTGTTGCTGTTTCTTCATCTTTCATTGTCAAAATAAAAAAGTGGCTTCAAAACATTTATTCATTATTTTAAAAAATACCTATATCTACCTAGTAATAACTTAAAAATGACATTATTTGCAATGGCATAAAAATTAATGACTGTTAATTAGATTTATTAATTTATGGAATTTTACGTTACAGTCTTCCTGCGATAAACCGAATTTTTCACCCATTACGTAAAAGAGCGTTGAAATTCGGGATTTAAACGCACTATTCTTGATATGCATTTTCCACCCTTTTTTACAGAAGAAAGACTGTAACGTTAGATATCGTGTTTTACAGTTATTTATCAGGTTTCTTACCATGTTGAAAATTCCGAATTTCATTACAAGGTAAAATACCGGTAACGGACAAAAGCGTATATGCTTTATTCAAACATACAGTTAAAACATTTTACGCAGATTTACGTTATGGGTTTTAAAATCGCGAAAAAAGCATACGTTTAAATACGTTTTGGTCTTCCTCCAGTAAAACAGGGTCGGGTTTTGGGAAGTCAAAATTTTGTCACGTTTCAATACGTCTGTCTGAAAAACAGGGTCGGGCGCGGAAAGGATATAAAGGTAATCAATAGGTCTATCTATTCATAATAAGCTGATAAGTGTGTTGTGCATATTCATACCTCAATCTGATTAAAATCATCTCCTGAAAACCGCTACGCTATCAGGATCTGACGACGAGTAACTTAAACGTGCTTTTATTACTAACCCATTGAACCAATCAGATTGTCGCCTACAAAATCGCAAAAGTGAAAGTAAACTTAGTATTTTAAACCATGGGAAGTGTTTACAGCCTGCTTAAGACGTATTTAACTGAAGATATATGTGTTTATGTAGTATTGCATTAATTGTAATGTAATGACATCTTCAGATCATTTTGCGAACGTTATAGATCATGCTTCCTGTGTTGACAATTTCTAAAAATAGTATCGGGGAAAACCGCTATAGCTTATGTACGGTGTCTGAGGGCCGTCATCAGATCTAACAATTTGTTAGATCTGACTTTAGTGAGATTGATTCATACCTGTGCTTGACAACCATGCAGGTGGCACATCCTACAGTGTCATGTTGCCTGCAGAACATATCTACAGGCTTGTGGCCGTGTACTGTACATCTCTCTGTGGGTACAGCTGGAAAATGAACGCTTGATGAAGGCTTGAACTGCGCCTTGTCTATAATCTTGTGACTTCTTAAAACACGAATAGTATCATGCATTTTTATACAAGTAGAACAATAATAGTCATGACAGTCGGCACAGAATTTGACTGCCTCAGTGTTCTTGTTTTGATCTTTGCATGTTGAGCACAGAAAGTCAAATGTTTCATCCGTTCCTCTTTCCAAATCACTCATTCCTCTAGTCGCCATATTGACTAGATTTATACAACAGGTTATATAGTTTGATCACAGTTCACATAATGTTACATAGTCCAGACTGAAATTAAATGATTTAACTATAATATATTCCTTCTACCGCTTTTTTATCACTAAATATGCGAGTCTTTTCTTATTGTAAAGCTTGAAAAGGTTAAGTTTTATCTATTAAATCTGTTTGTACCTTGTACCACTTAAATATTGAAGGGCTGATAAAAGGTTTTATACAATCAATATTTTACATATCATTTTACAAGTTTAAACCTCATGTTGTAAGATAATGGATTTGGTAGGATATTGAGTACACCTCGTATGATACATTTTAATTTATACAAAAGATTTTCTCAAGTATGCGTTATCAAAATGTAAATGACTGTTTTTATATAATATTTATTGTTACAACCACAATACAATAATGTCTCCTAGGGCTCTTTCAACAGTGAAAGTTAAATTACAGTAAAATCTGGTATCAGCTCTTTACTCCACGGGATGGTGGTTATCCCATGGGGAAACAGTGTAAAAAGATCTTTGCCATCTGATCAGGATCTACACTGTTACCTTTAATTATGCTCCCCTAATGAAATTCGGGGGAGCATATAGTTGCTGCATTGTCTGTCCTTCTGTTTTTCCATTCATTCAATCCATCTGTCACGAAAAGTAGTTTCAACCATTTCTTAAGGACCCACTACACTCCTCCCCTTCATGTTCAACGATAAACAATCATTTGTGCAAAGTGTCATTAAACAACATTTTATCGTTATTGACATTTAGATAATTTTCTTTTTATCGATGAACATGCAGGGGAAAAGTGTAGTGGGCCTTTAATACTTCTTCATCAAGCTTTCAAATTATACACGTATTGCTTATGGCAACAGGTTCGTCATTATACCAAATTCTTTAGATCAAGGTCTCCTTTGGTGGAGTTATGCCCCTTTTGTACTTGGATTGTGGTATGAAAACTTTATATTGGCTATAATTTTGCCATTTCTCAATATTTCTTAATATTTCTTCATTCAACTTTCAAATTATATTCTTTAAGAAAACACACTCTTACATAGTACCAGAGGGCGACACAATTGTTCAACTGAACGCCCATCTAGTTGTTTATAGAAACAACTTAAATACTGCTCGAAACACGTTCTGTTTTAGACAGTCCCATTTCCGATATGCCTTATATTTTGCTGTATTTTTGTGTGTGATTTAAAAAAAACAACAACAACAAAACAAGTGTTTAAAGAAAACAAAGATAAATGCAATTTTCTTCAAACATTTTTATTAAGGTATAACATTATCATGATAGCTAAATGCAGCCACAGTGTTGCATGACATAGTTTAACAACATCAGTTCAAATAAACTTTATCAGAGGAAACAGACGTATGAAGTTTATACAGTAAAATTAAATTTTTAGGAGCAGTTCGAAGAAATATAATCTGGCAAATTTATTCTATACATGTACTCCATAAATAGTGGTTTTATCATGTGTGAAACCAGTGTAGATACAGATCAGATGGCCTGGCCAACTCTTGGTATATTACCTAATGGGTCTACAAGCAGAGAGTTGAGATTCTGTCAAAAAGCGCAGATGTGCCAGCTGATCTGGCCATTGCGAAGAAATGGTAATTATGGATTAAAGGGTTATAAAAACTCAACAAATCCATTGGAGCACGGAGTTAAGATCGCGTCTGTTCGACCTTCCGTCGGTTTATTTATTAGAGTTCTATATAGATCAACTATTTCATATTCTAAACGAATTGAGAAAAAACTCACGTTTTCTTAAAAAACTTTACAACTTATATATATTATGTGAGTAATTAAGATATCGTTAGGGAGGAACTTTTTGAAAGAGCGGGGATTTTTTAGATATTAGTCTAGATTTTAAAGGAGTAGTGGGAACTTCAATAAATAAAACCGACGGAAGTTCGAACGGACGCGATCTTGGCTCCGTGCTCCTATGAACAATCTGGTGTCTTTTTCAGATACCCTCAAGCATTACACTTCTTAGAACTTCTGCAATATGAACAGTTCCGCAAGGAATTAGCCAATCAGCAGTGTGCAAAGTTCATTGATGATCAGCAGCTACTACACTGGCAGCACTATCAGCATAAACGTATGCAGCTGTTGTCAGCACAGGCCAGTCAGACAGAACAAATGTTGAAAGAGACAAAACCTTCCTGATCAGATGTTGGTCTTTGTTTGTGAGTAAGGAGAAACATAATGGTGAAATACTGACCAACTTACTCTAACGTGACATGTTATCTGATCAGATGATAGTCTTTGTTTGTAAATAAGCAGAAACATAATGGTGGAATCACTGACCAAGTGACTTGCGACAAGTAATTTTACCAGATCAGTGTCAGAAGCTGTATGGCATTAGTATAAAACTTAATCATGGTGGTGGCTGGTTTTTGAAAAGACTCATTGATGCTTTCTTTGATTTTCAGGTTAGATATGTGCCAAAGGTTATAAAACTGAACATGGAAACCAGTCTCAAATCTCAAGCATCTGATTGGCTGAAATGGCGACTGGATTCCATGCTCAGTTTTATAATCTTCAGCCATAGTTTTATTTTGAATTTGACATCACCAGTAACAAATAAAGATAATTACAAGGAAGCTGAGTTTTGTTGAAAGAAACATGTTGCTTTGAAAGCTTTTCTTACAGAAGGTAGAATGGAAAAACTTTTTTCGGTAATTGTGTATTGGAGAACTACTCAGTTTTATGCAAGTGGAGTTTAAGTGAATGTGCAAACTCAAATAAAAAATCATTAGATATTGTGTCTTAGAAATATAATAATATTTTATGACTATATTTTCATAAAACAGTGGTTAAGTGTTTCTTATTTGTACCTGTAAAGTTAAAATTTTTTACACAATTGCTTTTATTCTATGTGCAAACAGTGTAGATCTAGATCAGACTTTCTGATTGATTACCAAAGGATCTAAAAGAGAAGATCCTGAACAGACTACACAGGTGTACAATCTGGCACTGGTTGCATTTGGAGTATGACAATAATGGGGTTAAGACTGAGTGAAATTCCATGGCATAGTATACTGTATATACTAGTAAAAGAGACGATAACCACAAGGACATACAATAAAACCAAATGGTATAGAACATTTGGATTGCTCCGATTCATTTGAGAGACATTCTAAGGGCATCATGTATGTACATGTATACATAAAATCTTCTACAAACATAAACATTAAGATGGGTCAGGTCTATAACGAACATTGTATTGAAAGTTCGTTATCGTTTTCTTTTGGACACTAGTATAGTAGGATTGTGTCCTGTCATTAATATAAGGATAAATGTGTAAAAGCCAATGTCTTGGTGCTATATATAGCAGGACTGTGTCCTATAAGCCGTCAAATTGACCCACATAACTTAAGTTTATCAATACACGGCTCCTACTTGTGCATGGAAAATGTCTCAGGATGCATCAGATTTTTCCACATAAGAAAACCAAGAGACTAAATGAAATAAGCTTGGGGTAACAGATAAAACAAAAATTGGCAACATTTTATAAATGTCATTCAATTTTAACATACACAGAATTTTAAAAAAAAAGCTCACTTAAAAGAATTGAATATTTGTTTGTTCTGTAGTTATTTGAATTTGGACTTAAATGGAATTATCAACAACATAAATCTGCAAAACATTTAGTCCAAAATTGATTTGGTACAAAAATTTAGTTATCAAGTACAGTTTTGCCAAATTAATAACACAACTGCATGCACAAATAAATTTCTGTGTTGCCATAGAAAGTAAAGCCGATACATAGCCGGTCTGTCCATCATGAAAAACCACCTTTAGCTATAACTTGGCCATTTATTATTACTTTTTCCATCAAACTTTCGGATT
Source organism: Corbicula japonica (assembly GCA_038501625.1). NCBI lineage: Eukaryota > Metazoa > Mollusca > Bivalvia > Venerida > Cyrenidae > Corbicula > Corbicula japonica. The sequence goes on from JAZAYU010000288.1 coordinate 306,299, forward strand.
ATTTTGCTATGACAAAATGGTCGCCAAATTTCTATGTCAAGGTAACATTTGATGGAGATATTCCGCTTTTTGTACTTGGATATTAACATAAAAACTAAATATTGGCTATAACTTTGCCATTTCTTAATATTAATTCATCAATTCTTCGATTTTTATTTGACTCGGTAACACAGTCATGATAATGCCGAATTCCTCATGGTCAATGTAACATTTGATAGGGTTATGCCTTTTTTTGTTCATTTTTTTTTTAATTCAGTCTAACAAAGTACCTGAGGGTGACACAAGTGTTCAACTGAACACCCATCAAGTATTAGCTTCCAGGACAGGTATTTGTCAAACAATATAACAATTGCAGACAAGTTTTACATAATTTATTTTCTGACCATTGGAATGTTATCACAGAGCTATTATCAACATGTACATTATTTATATTTGTATACTCCAGCACAGGAGAAACACATTGTTTATAATCTCATCCTCATGATTCTATTCATACCGATACGTGTTCATTTTAAACTGAAACTGAATGAAAAACCTTCACAAATGATACAGGTTGTTTTTTTAGAACACTGATGATGCTTTCAAGATAATGTTTAACACAAATGGCACAATTCTAATTTTATTTATCAATAAATAATTTTGTTATGAAACAATATTTTGAAGCTTGATCAATTAGTCAACACAACAAAGTCACTTTTAATACATGATTGTATGTCCTGTCAGAGCATTAGACTGTTTCACAGTTTGGATTTCCTGAGACATCCAACAACAGGTTTGTCAACAAATTCCTGCCACCAGTCGGGCCGTTCCAAAGCTCTGTTACCCTGTAGCATGGCTCCATACAAGTTCTTGTAAATCTGTAAATATAGTATAAAGCATTATAAGAAAACTCTGAATGTTTAACAAGCTTTTTTACAGTAAAACCCTTTAAAAAGACCATCACAAAATTAAGACAAACCCAACTCATGGTAATAAGACCAATGTCTACATGGTCAATGTACTTTTTAACATTTTTTCTTTAGTTACTGAGCTAATTAATTAAGTGCATAATATAAGACTTTCAACTGTCCAAGAAAACGGACAGCTCTCCATATAAATCTAAAACTAGAGATAACTCACAAGTCTCAATCATCTTATTGGCTAAAATGGAGTCTACTTGAGATTTGTGATTAGTCTCTAGTCTCTGTTCTATGAACATGGGCCCTTGTCATCATGAACCAGATAAACAAATGAAATTTATTTTGAAAAAAAAAAGATTTCACAGTTTAATGAGTCATTTATCTTGTTGAACAATAAACGGAAGTACATACCTGTCCATCTGACATGCCTATGGGAGAGTTGAGTATAAAGTCTGGTGGAGCTATAGCATCTACGAGAGAGACGGCATCGTCCTTCAGCTGACCACACAGGGATAGGACGGCCTCCTGCATCAAAGCTGGCGTGGAGGAGCCACTCACATAACCTCCTGTAATCATGCAATATTCTCTTTAGATAATTGTCTATTTCTTGCTCGAATATTTATTAATTAAAACAACATAAATAATAATATTGACATGGATGCATCTTCATATATCAGAAAAACTTCTGAATTTTACTTAAAAAGGATGACCAAAAATTTGGAATAGAAGAGTATAAATTTATCACAAAGATTTGTTAATTCTGATTTTTTAAACAATTTAAAAACTTCAGAGAATGAAATCAAAGACAGAGTTCAAAAATATGTTCATGATATTTATTCTACCTGTTTGACTCTATTCTATGGGATATGTCAGTTAACCAGATCAGCCCGCACATCAATGCCATCAGATCTGGATGGACACTGTTCTCTTTTTTTTATTCTTTGGGTTTTTCTAACCAAGAAGCCACCAGTGTAGATCAAGATCAGATGGCATGCCTGTGCCAGCTATTCTGGATCTACACTGTTGGCAAAAGCTTTTATAAAAGGGTTTAGGGAGATAATCATGCTGCATCAAAAATAACATATACCATGTAAAATAAAAAAACTGCTAATACCCAACACAATTTTTGCTTATTAATATCTTATTTTCATTTATTTTGAATGGCCTGTCAACGTCATTTTAGAAGGAGTATTTTTTATTGAAATGGTTAAATTTCATTGATTTATAGTCCCAGTAAAACAGTTTTTTAAGGGACTCTTTGATTGGTCCAATTCTAACCTTGATATAATATGCTGAGATGTTTCTCAAGTCTCCATAGGCCAAACAAAGAACACAGTTTTGTAAGGACATCTCTGATTGGTTGAGAAGCCTGTTCTCCATCTTTGCCTTCTTTGATCAACTTCCAAAATCTGTCTATCACAGTGTGCTAAAACAAACATAAACAAAAAATTTTGCTTTTTTCTCATGAAGTTCTGTCTTCTATACATCAACTGATTTCATTATTTTAAGCTTTTTTTTAACCTTATGATTTGTTACAAGAGTTGGTTCAGTCTCTTACACTATCGGCTCATTACATTCACCTCTGTTACAGGCTGTAACTACTATCAACTTTAAATTTAACTCGAAAAAAAAGCTCACCAACTACATTTAAAATAGCATGGGTTTCTTCGGTTTTAATGAAAGATAATGAAGATTTCTGTCTTTTGTTTTACCTCAAGCTTTCAAATTGTTAATTATGACTGTATAAAAAAAGCCTGCCAAGTCTGGTAAAAAACCTTGACACTGAGCCTTTCGCAGAGGTTTAAAGTGAATGTAGGGAATGACAACTCTGCGAAGGAGATTGGAGTTGGTTAATTTGCATGTTTCACTGGCATTATAATCTTCAGCATAGTGCAAATAAATGACAATTTCTTCATTTAGATTATGTAGCAAAGTGTTGTAATCAGGCAGGGGAAAAAACATAACAGTAGTGCAAGTTCTACACAGCAGGCTTTAGTTTGAAGCTTTAATGGTCACTTACAAGTCATTTTTTCCTTAAATTATGGATATTTTGGCTATTGTCAGAATCACATAATATGACCTTTGAAATTCAGCCGCTAGTAAAACACCCCATTTCTTTCTGTATAATGAATACTGCTGTACCTCAACATAAGCAATGGCAAGGGTTCTACAGTAGTAGACTTGACTGTTGTTTCTGGCGGTAAAACTGTCATGGCCCGCGTCAGTCTGTCCTTGAAGGCGTGAAGCACTGTCAACCAGCAGACGACACACTAACCACTTGTAAGCATCCAGTATCACTGTCAATGGAAATTTGAGCATATATCATAGTTGAATACTGCTTGTATCACCATGCCCAGTAATTGAATATTGGTAGTATATAATTTGGTTCTATCACTTTGCTCTAAGCATTTATGAATTGCACTCATTCTGATGTATTATCACTAATGAAATGAGTAATAAATTTAAAGTAAATTAATTTGTTACTTAAAGAATATGCATCTTGAGTTTGTGAAAAGCCAGATTGCAGTACTTCGTGAAATTAAAACAATGTATGATTGAAATTTATTACATTTTGACAGAAATAAACAATTCTGACCAAGTAATTAAAAATTCATGCTCATCTGACTGTTAGAAAACAAAACTAGAGTCATAAATAATTTACCAGTTGGATTAGAACAATCATGAACACTTGCAGCAGAAAATCTTGTCTTTAGAATGGCATCATAGTTATCTAAGAAATCCACACTCTGCAATGGAGCTTCTATCTTCCTTCCTGTAATATAATAAGTATCTTGCAAGAGTGTGAGTTTAAATATTTATGAATTCGCGACATTGTCAGACGTTTATATGTTTTGCCATATTTATTTAAATAGTTAAATCAACTGAATGAATGGTGGCCAAAAAAGAATTATATGTGGCGTTTGAAGTGATTAACAGTACTATTGTAAGTTGCTTATTTTCAGATATACTTATAATGAAATGATAAGCACAATCAATTGTTCTTTGTTACTCTTTTAATTGATATTAAAGACCATTTACTGTTCATGACTGCATTTAAAAGAAGGGTATTCAAATTCTGTCAGATGAGACCTATCTTGTTAGATAACAGTATTCAACTTGTATTAATAAGGCTTTTTGGTATTAAAGAACATTTTTATTATTAATGCGTATTCAATTTGCACAAAATAATACTACAGTAACATTATTAAAGACTATGTATTTAAAATGTATAAAATAAGGCTATATTAACATTGATTGTATCAAATCAGATGATTCTTTATCTTAGATTTAAAACTAACCAAATTGTACAAAATGAAGCTAGCAATACCTTGTTTGAGTTTAGCATCAAGTAAAGAGAGCAGGTAGTTGCTAGTCTGTTGTAGTATCACATTGTTGTCGCCCTCGTATGTGCAGTTTGGATCATTATCATCCCGCAACTCTCCAAATCTGTTCACTGTAGAAAAAAAATTGAACATCATGAATTTTATGTCCGCTAACATTTCACAGTAACAGTTAACAGCAGATGACTGATCAGACATTAACCCTTTCCTCCATATATACCTATGGGCGACCAGTCTAGATCCAGATCAGTTGACACATCCATGCCATCTGATCAGGATCTTTACTGGTCGCATTTTGATCAGAAATAACGTTACAAATAAAAAAAACGAACAGTGCAGATCCTGATCAGATTGCACAGATGTGCCAGCTGATCTGGATCCACACTGTTCGCCCACTCAATAAAGGTGTATCTATGGAGGAAAGGGTTCAAGATAAGAGAGACTATTAGTGTTTTATCTTCTAAGTAAAAAGGACAAAGCATTGTTTTATTTGTGTAATGTGAATGCTGTTGATGTGCACTGTTCTTTTTTCAAGTGTCACAAGTTCTTATTCTATGGAAATCAAGTTTACATCCTATAGTTATTACTTTTTTCCTATGCAATTCACTAGACTTCAATGTAATTTTGTAGAATTTGCCAATTTCAAACAGACTTGCTATTTTAAGTTACCACATATTAAGTTGAAACTCTATTAGATTTAACTTGTAATGGACCAAACATAAACTCCAACCTCAATCCCTTAAAAAAAGTTTGTGACTGCTGCATAAAGCATGGCTATATCAAAACCATCACTACAATTATTTCTATACCTTTAAAATATCCATGACCACCACAGCTTTCTCGGCACTCCTGTATGGCGTCTCGGGCCAGCCAGCTGGCCAGAGGTTTACTAGCACAGGACAAGGCATGGATCTCCCTGCCCAACAATGCCTGTTACAAAAATACAAATGATCATAACATTAAACTGGTATGTAAATATAGCTAGCCTAGTTGTGTAACTGAGGGAAAAATGGAGTAGGCTAAAGCATTTGTTTCAAAAGCTGTTTTGCAGACACTGTTAAAATTCTTTAGCCATCTTCCATCTGATCTGGATCGACACTGGGTGCTTCTTGGTCAGAAATAAGCTTAAAGCTAATGAATCTTTAAGCAAGCAGTTTAGATTCTAACATGCTGGCTCATCTGGATCTACACTGATTACATGTCATGCAATTAAAGTTGTTTCTATGGAATCAAGGGTAAATGTGTAGGTTTTTTTACAAAAAAACTTGCAACTGTGGCATTCCCATAAAAATCAAAGGATGTTATTTCATTAAATGAATGACTTTTTATTAAAAGAACAATCTGCCAAAACAAAATAAAAAAACCTGTTCACTTCAAGAAGACATTAAACCTTTACTTCATAGGTATGGCTTTTATTCCCTGTGTAATCAGTGTAAATCCAGATCAACCAGCATATCCATGCCATCTGATATAGATCTAGACAGTTGACTGTTAGATTTGTAAAGCAATTAAATTTGTAAAGTTATTTTTAAATAAAGAAGCAAACAGTGCAGATCAGACAGCACGGATATGCTAGCTCATCAGGATTTACAATGTTACACACAAGATAAAACCCATGTGTATTGATATGTAGTAAAGGGTTAATAGGCAAGCAGCAAAAACATCTTCCTTAAACATCTCTGGTATGATTTAAACCACCCACCTGTATGTTACAAAACCACGCAATAACAACGTACCTGATATTCACTTTTATCTCCCATCATAATACCGACTCTGATGTTGACAAAGTCCATAAAGATAGAGACATGGAAATGTTCCATCACATACGCTGCTGCCAAATATGGCAACAATCTCCATTGCTGGAAAACACAAAAACTAATAAGAGCAAAATGTCGCTACTAAGACCACTTCTGGGACTTGACTAAATTGGTAACTTAACTGGAGTGGTCTAAATTATGGTATGTAAAATAGTGCAAAAACTGTTAAGTCCTTATTATTGGATGATCTTTATAAGGCGCTTTACTGTACTTTCAAGTCACTGATATATGTTGGTTCTAATTTTGTTAGGCCCCTTCCCCACAAAATATAAAAAGAAAATTGAAAACTGAATTTATGAACCCATAAATATGATGGTTTACAGAAAACCACAAAACTTCATACCCAAGAAAAAAATGCATTTGCAGAATGGTTAAAACTGAGTTTAATAATTATTTTTAATGACTATTACCAGTTTTCAAATGACAATTACCATAACAGAATATTGTAATGAAATAAATATTTGACCATGCAAACTTTCACTTTTTGGCATGGTTGAACATATTTGCAAATACACTGTATTTATTTTCACACTTCTGCAGACATAAGCACAAAAATTAATATTCTGCGCTTCCATGTCATCTGCAAATATACCAAACTAGATGGGTGTTCAGTTGAACACTTGTGTCGCCCTCTGGTGCTGTCGCCTGTTGGAATTAAAATGCAAGTACAAAAAGGGGCGTAACTCCATCAAATGTGATCTTGACCTTAAGAATATAGTATCATGACGAGTGTATTGTCATAGGGAATATAATTTGAAAGTTTGATGAAAACATATTAATAAATGGCAAAGTTATAGCCAATGTTAAGTTTTCATATAAAGGGTAATAACTCCATCAAGTGTGACCTTGACCTAAAGAATGTGGTATTATCAGGAGCGTGTTGTGAAAAGGAATATAATTTGAAAGTTTGATGAAGAAATATTAAGAAATGGCAAAGTTATAGCCAATGTAAAGTTTTCGTAAAAAGGGAAATAACTCCATCAAATGTGACCTTGACCTAAAGAATGTGATATCATCATGAGCGTGTAGTCATAAGAAATATAATTTGTAAGTTTGATGTAAAAATATTAAGAAATGACAAAGTTATAGCCAACGTTAAGTTTTCGCTGAAAAAAAAAACAAGTACAAAAAGGGAAATAACTCCATCAAATGTGACCTTGACTTTGAGAATTTTGCATCATCTTGAGTGTGTTGTCATAAGCAATATAATTTGCAAGCTTGATAAAGAAATATTAAGAAATGGCAAAGTTATAGCCAATGTTAAGTTTTTGTGACAGACCGACGGACGGACGGACAAAGCGGTCCCTATTATATCGCCATTTCTTCAAAAGGGCAACACAAAAACTAACTGGTCCCAAATAATTATTTGATTGTTGTAAAACCATGCAAATCTTAAGTTAAATTAACCTGTAATTGGCAATCTAGTATTGGAATACTAACCTGTAACTGGTACTCTAATACTGGAATCTCCTCCCCATCCTCAGGACCGAATTGTCTCCGCACAGCAGAGTATCGGATGGCTATAGGCATACATAGCTTCAGGTTACACGCCCCCATCCCAGTGATCCCCACTCTGCCCCCTGACAGAGCGCCCAGAGAGGCTCCAAACCTCTTGTTAGGATCCTGTAAAAACCAAAATTGTAGACAAATGTTGCAGCAAAATGCAGACTGTGACATGTCTAAAAACATTGCTGGCAAATGATTGTTATGCTGGTGTTCCTATTTTTATTTATCATAATTTTTACCCTATGGTTTTATTGCAAAGAGTGTAAATCCAGGTCTGCTGGCACATCACTGTTCGCTTCTTCTTGGTCAGAAATAACATAACAAGTCTAAAGCAAACACTGTTTATCCTGATCAATGGGCATCATCGCCACATTGATGTGCCTGCCTTTCTGAATCAACAGTTGACCCTTGGAGTAAATGCCATAACTGGAATTTATAACTGGCGTAAGATGGTGAGAAACTGTACAATTTATGATTACCTTGTATGGCGTAACATATTGTCCATCTGGAGTGACATCCCCTGTTTTGTTGAGTAGGTTTTCTCGAGGTATTCGGTACTTGTTGAATGACAAAAACCTACAAATTGAGAAAGTCGTTGAATTTTTATATTTAACAAACTTCAGTCAGATTTGGATTTGAAATATTTCAACCTTAACCCAGTGGATACGCCTTTTGTCAGAAGGACAACAAGAGTAGCTCAAAATCAGCCAGCACATATATGCCAAAAATAATCACATGAATCAATAAGTGAACTGTGTAGGTCCTGATTAGATGACATTGATTCACACTGATCACCCATACAATACAAGTTTTATCTATGCAGTAAAATAGGCTAAGGGCTTAAAGGGAGGCTAGCAAGATTAAGCCTATGTCTTTACAGAGCCAATGGAAAATCTGTTAATATTTTATACAGAACAATAAAAACTAGGGTATCCTCCAAGAACTTGGCTGAAACTTCACTTTTCTACTCAGTCTGGGTGTCTGACGTCCAACTTAAAACAAAAAAAATAACCATAATGATCTTTATATTTATATCTTTATGTTATTGATAAAGACACTTTGATGAACATCATGTTTTGATGTAATTTCAAAAGTCATAATTTGTAGAGACTATCAGATCTGTGTACAGCCCAAAATTAAAATCAAGATGAAATATGAGGTCAATAAAACATTAATAAATACCCGTTATCTAGACCATTTTGTCCGAGCTTCTCTCCCATGTCTCCGACCATCACGCCAGGGAAAGCTCTCAAGTTTTCATCTCTGATCGGAACAACAAACGAGTGCAGACCATGACATTTTCCATCGGCTGTGTACAGCTGTGCATACACAATCGCATGTGTGGCATTCTTTCCCATATTGCCAGACCAGATCTTGCAGGCCTCAAAGTCTGGTGTGTTGATTTCAAACTCCTAAAAAATGAAATGCAAAAATTTGGAAGTTACAACAACTACTGTGGAACATTTTTTTTGCAGATTATTTTTTATTATAAGCTATTGCATGGTAAAAATTCGCTAGCACTAAATATGCTAAAGTTAAACCCCCACGATATATAATGATACATTGTACCAAAGCAAATTGGTGTTCAGTAACAAAATGTTAGATCTGATGACAGCCTGCAGATACTGTACATAAGTTATAGCGGTCTTCCCTGATTACTAATTTTAGAAATTGTCAACACAGGAAGCATGATATATAATGCTCGCACAATGATCTGAAGATGTCAATACTTTAGAAATGAATGCAATTCTACATTAACACATATATTTTCAGTAAAGTATGTCTTTTGCAGGCTGTCAACACTTTCCATGGTTTAAAATACTATGTTTACTTTCACTTTTGCGATTTTGTAGGCCATGATCTGATTGGTTCGTAAGGTTGTTGTGAAAGCACGTTTTAGTTACTTGTCAGATCCTGATAGTGTAGTGGTTTTCAGGAGATGATTTTAATCCGATTGTCTAAGATCGTACCTGTGTTTTAGGATCGTATGTGGCTGTTGTCCTCATGGCCTTTGTGTTACTTCCATGGCTCAACTCTGTCAGAGCAAAACAACCAAAATTCTGCAAAACAAAACAACTTGTCATTATACTTACCAAGAAATGAATTAACAAACATTTAAAACTGCATGGAAAACGTTGAAATGTGGGCCTATGTTTAATCATATATAATAAAAATATTTTATTGAAATTGATTTCATTTCAATACTACACAACAGAACACATGTGTCATCTAAATTGCATTTAAAAGAGGAAAAGGTAAAATAATGGTGAAACCTGAGTTATCATCTTCAAAAATTTCTTTGTAAATGCAGATGAGTTATTCAAAGTATTAAGTGAATTAATTGAACAAGTAATTTCCATTTTACAGGCAACACTAAGTTTCATGTTAAAGTTAAATTTGAAAGGGATATAACTCATAAAATATTGAAACTGGAGTTATCATTCTTGTCGTCACAGATGGCATTGTTCATACTGAAAATATATTCCAAGTATGAAGTGAATAGGACAAGTACTTTCAAAGTTAAAGTCAACATTAAGTTTCATGTTAAAGTTGCATTGGAAAGGGGCATAACTCAAAAAATATTGAAACTGGAGTTATCATTCTTGTCGTCACAGATGGCATTGTTCATACTGATGACATATTCCAAGTACTGAGTGAATAGGACAAGTACTTCCAAAGTTATAGGCAACATTAAGTTTCAGGTTAAAGTTGCATTTGAAAGGGGCATAACTCAAAAAATATTGAAACTGGAGTTATCATTCTTGTCATCACAGATGGCATCGTTTGTGCTGATGATATATTCCAAGTATGAAGTGAATAGGACAAGTACTTTCAAAGTTATAGGCAACATTAAGTTTCAGGTTAAAGTTGCATTTGAAAGGGGCATAAACCAAAAAATATTGAAACTGGAGTTATCATTCTTGTCATTACAGATGGCATTGTTCGTGCTGATGATATATTCCAAGTATGAAGTGAATAGGACAAGTACTTTCAAAGTTATAGGCAACATTAAGTTTCAGGTTAAAGTTGCATTTGAAAGGGGCATAACTCAAACAATATTGAAACTGGAGTTATCATTCTTGTCGTCACAGATGGCATTGTTCGTGCTGATGATATATTCCAAGTATGAAGTGAATAGGACAAGTAATTTCAAAGTTATAGGCAACATTAAGTTTCAGGTTAAAAATGGGGGACTACCGGACGCCGACGCCGCCAATGGTGCCGCCGCCGCCGGACAATAGGATCCCTATGTGTCTACCTGCTATCGCAGGCGACACAACAATATAAGCAGTCCCATTTGCTGATAGGGTTGTGCTCCCTTATTTCCTAGAATTATGACTGATGATCGATTTTTATTTATAAATCATGTTTATATTTTAGGTATTTTATACCAATAACTATAAATGCCTGGGTTATCATGGTATATTTGTACTTCATATGATATTCAATTTCACATTTCTCAAAAATATCTTTTAGAAGGGCAAAAACTAAGCAATCTACATACTTTAGAATTGTTTAACATTTAACAATTAAATGTTAACTAGAATTATCACTGAAAGTGATTAAATACCCCCACATGTATGCTTGATAATTGAACTGGGAATGCTTCGAATCAATGGCATAATGTGCCCCACTTTCAATCCAAAGTGTCGTCTTCACAGTAGCCACATATTCAGCAAGTTTCATCACAATATCTCATTCCTTCTAAATTTATTGAGCAGAAATGGTTTAAATATGTTAGTAACAGTGGCCTTTATCTAACTTTTATCTAAGAACTGTGTGCCAAACATTGTTTATGAGAAATCATCCAGAAACCATTTTTTCTATTTTTAGTAACAGTGACCTTGACCCCATCAGGCCCAATTTCAATACCAAGTTTCGTCTTCACAGACACTACCTATATAGCAATTTTCATCACAATATCTCATTCTGAACCAAAGTTATTGAGCATACAGTTTATTTTCTATTTTTAGTAACAGTGACCTTGACCCCACAGGCCTTGAATCCCAAAAGTCATCTTCACAAAAACCATCAATACACCAAATTTCATTTAAGAATCTCATTCCAAGCTATAGTTACTGAGTGGAAACGAAGTTTTGAAGTTTAAATAACAGTGACCTTGACCTTGAACCCACAGGCCCCAAAGTCAAACCTAATCTTTATCTTGTTATGTTACATCTGTGTCCCAAAAAATAATTAAATCTATGAAGTATTTCATAAGTTATAGTCCAGAAACAATTTTTCTTTTTTAAGTTACAGTGACCTTGACACTGACCCCTCAGGCCCCAAAGTCAAACTCGACCTGTATCTTCTGATATTACATATATGTACCAAAAAAGGATTTAATCTGTGAAGTTTTTCATGAGTTATTATCTGGAAACCCTTTTTCTATTTTTAGTAATACTGACCTTGACATTGACCCCAACAGCCCCAAAGTCGAACTTGACCTGTATCTTGTGATGTTACATCTATTTACCAAACAAGGATTAAATCTGTAAAGTGTTTCATGAGTTATCATCCGGAAACCATTTTTCTATTTTTAGTAACAGTGACCTTGACACTGATCCCACCAGCCCCAAAATCGAACTTGACCTGTATCTTATGACGATATACCTGTGTACCAAAAATTATTTAATTCTGTCAAGCCTTTCATGAGTTATCATCTGGAAACGAAGAATCCGACCGACCGACCGACAGACCGACCGACAAGCTCACTCCTATATACCCCCTCAAACTTCGTTTGTGGGGGTATAATGATTTATTTTGTATCATTACTCTTGAAACAAGTTTCAATGCTGACATAAATTCTCTGAATGATCCACAACAGAAAATTAACCCTTTCCTCCATAGGTACACCTTTATTGCATGGACGAACAGTTTATCAGGATCTAAACTGTTTGCTTTATGATTCATTATGTTATTTCTGACCAAAATGCGAGCAGTGCAGATCCTGATGTGCATGCTGATCTGGATCTACACTGGTCGCACATGTGTAAAAGTGCGTATACATGGAGGAAAGGGTTAAAATCAAATCTTTAATAAGTTTCTATGGGACTGTCTGGTTTTCCGGTTTATCTGGATCATAAACAAATACACTTATGGAAAAGCATAATACTGCCTATGCCTTCAAGCCCCTGGGTTCACAGACTGGGTACTAAAAAGAGATGATATTCAAATTGCTTGCAATTTATTGCAGAGATTCTGCTTGGGATGAAATCAGTGCATTACCAAACACAATTACCTCGAATGCTTTGTTCTTGCTGACAAATTCCAAGTGGCGGTTGGATCCAGATGACATGATTGTTCCCCCAAACATCTGTAAAATCAGTGTAAAAATGATTAACTATAAATAGACAGTTGTGTGCCACTGTTTATATATCCAAACCTGGGCCCAAGATCATAAAACTAAAACTTGATATCAGTCTCAAATCTCAAGCATCTGATTGGCTGAAATGTTGACTGGAAGATGTGTCATGTCATCAATATTAACAATAATGGAAAACCTGTCAAGTAAATGATGGTCAAAATATAATGAAATTAACATAATAAAATGTAAAAGTTTAAAACTTATTTTAACAATCTTAAATAAAATGTGTAATGTCATGCTGTGGTCACAGGGATGGGGGAACTTACATCAGCAATATTGACCCCAAGACCTGGCTATTATAGAGGAGCAGCTGCTATTTTGTTTGTTTAAGTTCAGAATCCCTCTTCTATTTTCATTATTTCTATACTCCTTACTGACAGCTTTTATAGTGCGGCAAACATTGTAGATCCAGATCAGCTAGTACATCCATGCATGATCAGCTATTCGCATTTACAGTCCATTAATTTAGTTTATTTCTGACCAAAAAGCACAGTGTAAATCAAGATCAGACACCACAGATATGCAAGCTGATCTGGATCTACATGTACATTGGTCGCCATTGTGATAAAAAGCATATCTATGGAGTAAAGGGTTAAAACACTGTCTACTTTGAAAAATCATGAGACCCCAGGCTATGAATTACATTAGACTGGTTTTGCCAACAGTGTTGATATTCCATGTCATGAACTTAATGCAAGGTCTGTAGAGCAGTAGCAACGCTGAGAGCAAGAGTCAATTTCATTCAAATCTGTTTCTTTTCTGACCAGAATGCCACAGCCAAAGGAACAATATCTAGAGCATTACCTACCTCAGTGTTTAATTGATATTTTGCGCATAATGCCCAGTCGTACATTCCAAGACAGTCAGTCATTATCTGATGCTTCAGGGGGTTGCCAAAGATTTCATCATCGGTAATAAAGTCATATTCAAACAACCGCTTCGTACGACGGAAATTCAACTCACGCTGTTTTTCAACTGGCAGTGTCTCTTGACTTTTGTGAAAGAGTGGATCTTTTTCTAAGGCTGTCCATATTTTATTCTGAAAGGTAGAGAACATCTTTAAAAGCCTGCAGATGACATATTTTAAAATAATTAATATTGAATTTCTATAATTCTATGTAATTTTCATTCTGAAATTGAGATATTCAGATGGTCTGAGGATTGATTCCAGGTCAAGGAAACTCTTTCCAACATAAATCTGCCAGAAATGCAACTACCTGTAAGTTTTATTCTTTAAAGTTTAAAAGGCCAGTGCAGGCCACTAACAATTTATTTGACTACATGACTGAAATATAATTTTTTTATAACTCACTGATCATGTTTCGCAACACTGAACAAACATTTTCCCACAAACTTGTCTTAGCTTTACACTGTCTAGAAACAGGGTTCCCACTGCCCATGGCCACTGTTCCCAACTGCTTTCAAAAATTATAATATCTGGTGCTAGGTAAATTATTTATTAGCAAGTTACTGGCGACAAAAATTTGGTGGTCTGTCATGCTGTTATTAACAGACTATCAATATTGAGCGTCAAAATTCAGACTTTATGCCGCTTTCCATTAAGACCAGTATAATCCCATTAAACAATTGTGATCTCTGATGCACCTAAATAAACTTGTAATGCACGAATATTATAACACAAGGGTTCAATTTGGCCCAGATGACCCTTTGGCTCTTGAAATTCCCAAACAGCCTCATTTTGATACCTATGATTTTAAGCTGAAGGGTAATTTTTTTCCTTAAATTAGGGCTATTTTGTCTAATAATTGGCAGATCTAAAAATTGATCAAATTGACCCTTGAGATTCAGCAGCTAGTGGAACCCCTGTAACATAAGCAATAGAAATCTCACAAATTTTAAATAAGATGTACTAAGAGACACAGGTTTTTTGGGGCATAAAAGAAAACCTGGCACATCCATTCAGGGTTTTTTTTCCTTAACAAACTGACGCCGATAGTCGGCGTCTTCCCCAGCGAAAAAAATTCCCCAACGAAAAAATTTTCCCCAACGAAAATCACTTTCCCCCTTGTAAAGTGATAATTGTTTAGCAAAACGTAAACAGAAGCTTAATTTATAGTTATTTTTAATCAATTTCATCCAAAATCTGCAATATTTTCACGAATATTTGATAGAAATTAGGTACGTATGCAACCTAGTATTATTTGTCGAATGTTACTAAATTTAGATTCGCTACGTCACGGACACTGTATCCTGGTTGTCAACTTAAACATTACTGGTAATGGATTATCGTCGTGTTGAGAATAAAGGCATTCTACCTGCCAGTTTTTAGTGGATTTTACAACAGTTGAGTACCGTTAGCGAGCGTACGGCCGTACATTACGGCTAAAATACGACCCGTCCGCCGAATTTCTCGATAACATACGTCCCGTGGACTTCCTAAAAAGAAAATCACAACCATCAACGTAGACAGTCGTAGTAAATTTAAACCCCGCCTATAATATTTCAGGTCACACCGTTTACGATGAGATAGTAAAAAATGTTTTGCTAAAACTATAAGCTCTGCCCACTTTAAAAATACCAACCAGTCGAGTAAACACTTGCGCGCGCCAGTCTAATTATCGCCGAGGAATGTATTCTGACACCAGGCAAAAAAAAAAGAATGTGTTGTTTTGATAATTGACAAATAATTGAAGATTAACTGAGTATATTGCTAATTGTCGTATATTGTCTTCGTCGTGCTTTTAAACGGATGCGGCTTGTTTGCACTGTAAGGTAAAACGAATGACAAATAATGCAAAATACGAACAAAAGAAAACGGCGCCATGTTCTGTCACAAAAATACGAATCGTCAGGTTGAATACACATTCAATTTCAAAACTGTGCCGGGCAATCATTTTTATTCCAAGAATTTATTAATATTCCGTATCTTCCAGAGTATTCATTGAAGTCAAAATTTACAATGTGCCTCACAGCTACAATAAAAATTAATTATCGCGACATTTAAAAGTCAAAGTACCGTGTAATTTTATGATCATCGCGTGTTGTATTGGCATGTGCGTATAAGGGTCGGTGGGGGTCAGTGGAATTGCTGGAACCCTCCTTTTGAGCAGCAATATTTAATTTTCTAGGGGAATTCAGCAATTGAGTTAGAAATTATCTATAATTACCCAAGCACTTAACTACCCAAGCACTTGCCTGAACAAAAGATTTCTGGAAATCTTGCATCCGAAATGATTTTGATTCAAAACACACAATAAATGGATACATTTTAAATGAGCAAGTATATATTAACTATTTTTGTACTGTTTAAGAACAGATGACAAAGAGATATGCATCTGTATGCTAAAAAGACTGCTTGGTAATGAAAGCTAAAGTAAAAAAGATAGACAGAAGCATAAACTTGAGAATAAACATTCACTGTATGCCTACTGCACAGTAAATGGATCAATTGTGTTAGCATCAAGACCAAAAATTAAAGTTGCAGATATTCTATTGATTTTGATGCCTTTCTAAACTTTGAACATTCAATTTTCAGAAAAATTACAGGAAAAGATAACTTTTTTCCAAATTTTTCGTATTTGAGCCATGTAATTGAATAGCGTGATTTGGGGGTCGGACGTTACCAGTGCACAGAAAACCAGCGGAAGTTAACAGTGCATGAACCAAGAATATAGATGGTTAGGGGGACGGACGTTACATATAACAGTATTGAAGTTACAGGCTGCTCTTATTCATATAATTTTATTATATATTTCCTCATTTCATAAGATTATCAACTGTGATATTGTTTAACACAATCATATTAGGTAAAATAACCTGTTTAGTCATAAAATGCCTTGTGGTAAGAGATCAAATAGCACGTGCAAGCTAATATCAATTGAAACTTCTGGAGTTATCAACATGGCAGCATGTCAGAACTAACTTTATCACAAATTTTGTATTCTTTCAACACATCCAGCTGACCAGTAGTTAGTTTAAAATAAGACTTCTGCTTAGACTGTGTGTTCACCATTCCATGCGGAGGCAAGCAGACTACTTCATGATACAACCGTTAATCAGTATTCGCCCAGGATATTTTGAAGGGTTGTCACTGGACATGTTTGGAATTTATCACAGAACATGTGTCCATTAACTTATTATATTGTTTTATATTTACATCTGTATACTTAAATATCTGTAATACTTAAATTCTTAAGATAGGACTTCAGAAATGGTTGGGGTTTGGGCTTAAACAAGGAAACTTGCTAAAAAGGGCACTACTAGTAACAGTACTAAGTGATTCTCATATGTCTCTGCTGAACTTTGTTCTTGTTTGATGAAGATGAAATGTAGGTATTGTCATTCTTGGAAACTTTAAACAGTGAATCACAAAACTTAAAACAAAACTGAAAAATAGTTTTAACTAAATAAAAAGTTGTAGATTTTGATTAAGTAAGCCTCCACAATCAGCAACAGAAGGCAGATTGCACTTCATCTTAAGTTAACAAATTGTAAGTTAAATTTGAAAGGAAATGGTTATTGCAACACTGTTTAAAAGAATTCATTAGAAAGTTATAAAATAGAAAAGACTATCTGAGTTAACAAAAAGGTGAAATAGACATATCAGGAATAGCTGTCATCATTTTTACTGTTAACATGTTCATTAAATGCATCTTTAATAATTTACATGATAATCATTATCCTTTTGTGGAATTTGATTTATTGTTTGACAAGAAAATTAAAGCTTTAAACCTTCCCATCAATTTAGTATCCAACCAATCACTGTTCAGTTCTGTACATTATGCTAATTAGGTAAAGGGCCTTATGGTTTATGACCATGTTGCATAATCTTATTAGCAAGGCACAGGTCTTATCAGCAGGGGGTGTGATCTATGTCCTTTTGATGATCAGTTTGTATGATTGAAGATGTGCTAATTGAGGGTGATCATGTTGTTTTAAGCAACTGACTAGGGATTAAATATGCTAATAAATTGTCACAATGTTGTTTTAAGAGACAATTTTTCCATTATTGTTTATTTCATGTTGGCAACTTAAGTGTGCTCTGAAATTTTGAACTACAAACTTTAGCCCTAGGAAAGTTGAAAACACATTAAAAATATAGTTACGATGATTTAAGATTGATTTTAAAAAAGAAATTAGCTTAAATTCCAGAAATTCAGGAAAAAAAAAATGAAATCCTGTTTTTTTACTTCTACAGAACATTTCATAATTTTGTAACGTCCGCCCCCCTACCATAAATTTAGAATATTTGAGTAAATTCACTCAACATAGTGTTATATTTCTATTTACTAGTAGTTTCAATATGTTAAAAGAGGTAAAATAAAGTGTTTTTTTTGTGGAGAAAACAAGCAATATTTTGAAACAAGAGCTGTCAGAGGAGACAGCATGCTCGACTATTCGAATCATTTGAAACAAATGCAATTTGAAGATTAAAACAATAACAACTATGGCCATACATTCATGTGCAATCAGGAAAAATATTTACAAGTGAATGGTACGGGAGAAATTCTTTTCAAATAACAGAAATAATTCCTAAATGTACCATAAATATTAAACTGAATAGGGGAATAACTATGAAATATTTCTGAATTTGTTAGAAAACTTGTTAGTAATTTTTTATTAGAGACATTTACTTTTAGTCAAATATCAATCACTTCAGTAATGTTACAGAAAAAGAACTGAAATGAAAATATAATGGTAGTTTGAAGTTGATACCTTAAGTATTTGCAAAGTTATCGATGAAGTGCACTTAAGTGAAAATATAAGTGAAACTAGAAATGTGTCCATAGGACACGGATGCCCCGCTATGCATCATTTTCAGACACTCAAGTGCAATGATGGGAATAATACGCGATACACTGCCCTTTCATGGTGAACATTTGTGTAAAGTTTTTTTGAAATCCCTCCATTTATAATGAAGTTACAGCCTGGACAAGAAAATTCTATTTTTGGTAACAGTGACCTTGACCTTGGACCTTCAGGCTTGGGCATTGTGCGGACACACTGCCTTTTCATGAACATTTGTGCAAAGTTATTTTAAAATCCCTCCATTTATAACAAAGTAACAGCCAGGACAAGATAATTCTATTTTTAGTAACAGTGACCTTGACCTTTGACCTACAGGCATGGGCATGGTACGTGACACACCGCCCTGTCATGGTGAACATTTGTGTAAAATTATTTTGAAATCCTTCCATTCATAACAAAGTTACAGCCTGGACAAGAAAATTCTATTTTTAGTAACAGTGACCTTGACCTTGGATCTACAGGCATGGGTATTTGCGGACACACCGCCTTGTCATGGTGAACATTTGTGCCAAGATATTTTGAAATCCCTCCATTCATAACAAAGTAACAGCCTAGACAAGAAAATTCTATTTTTAGCAACAGTGACCTTGACCATTGACATACAGGCTTGGGCATGTACGTGACACACCGTCTTGATATGGTGAACAATTATACCAAGTTATTTAAAAACCCAATAAGAAATAACAAAGTTACAGAGCGGACACGATTTTGCAAGAAAATTCTATTTTTAGTAACAGTGACCTTGACTTTGGACCTACAGGCATGGGTATTGTACGCGACACACCGCCTTGTCATGGTGAACATTTGTGCCAAGTTATTTTGAAATCCCTCCATTCATAACGAAGTTAAGGGCCGACTGTATATTTTGCTTAACACAAAATGTAAGCGAAAAAGGGGCATAATTTGAAAAATATTGGAAGAAGGGTTATGGGTCTTGTTGGTTATGATGTAGATTTTGATGGTGAAAATATATTTCAAGTTTCAAGGCAATATCTCAATTAGTTTTAAAGTTAGAGGCAAAATGCATATTTTGCTTGACACAAAATATAAGAAAAAAGGGGCATAACTTGAAATATATTGACAGCAGAGTTATGGGTCTTGTTGGTAATGATGTAGAATTTGATGGTGAATATATATTCCAAGTTTCAAGTTGATATCTCAAGTAGTTTATAAGTTATGGACCAAAGTGCATATTTTCCTTAACGCAAAATTTAAGTGAAAAAGGGGCATAACTTGAAAAATATTGGAAGCAGAGTTATGGGTCTTGTTGGTAATGATGTAGAATTTGATGGTGAATATATATTCCAAGTTTCGAGTTGATATCATAAGTAGTTTTCAAGTAATGGACCAAAGTGCATTTTTTGTTTAACGGACGCCGACGCCGACACCGGGGCGAGTAGGATAGCTCCCCTATTCTTTGAATAGTCGAGCTAAAAATAAGTTTATATATTCAAAAGTCACTCCAAGTTACCAAAGAAAGTGTATTCCTTAGAGATTCTGCCAATACAGTCATGTCACACATCTATAATGAAATTTTTGAATCAGATTTGTAGGAAAAGGATCAGTCATTAAAAAAACAACAAAAGACTTTAAATTTCTACCAAAATATGATTAATTAATGAGCATGAAAGAACATGTATAAAAGGGGACGGACGTTACAGGGACGGACGTTACATTTTACTTTTAAATAAAGTGTTGTAATTTTTTACTGCTTTGACTAAGAGATGTTAACTTTTATTTTTCTAATATCTGCCATCTGAGAGCTTGAGAAGTGGGTATTTTTTAATTACTTTGATCATTTTTTAAAAAGATATTGAGGGGGGACGGACGTTACCATTTTTTAGGGACAAACCGATTCAACATAGTGAAATTGTTGATAGCAAAATTCTATGCTCTGACCTATAAAAATCTAGTTATTTTCCCATTAAGTGAACATAATGAAATGTATGTAGCAGGAAATCAAGCTTTATATATTACTTTTAATGGTATTTTGAAGGCCATAAAGTTCAAGGACATTTTTTTGGTGAAGCCATCTTACATGGCACTGTTTCTTAAATTGTGAGTGAACTAGCCGTCATAGAACTATGTATTATACATAAAAATAACCGCAACTAAATTGCCTAAAAGGAACAACAAAAGAAAACTCACTATATAATAGTAGAATAAAATTACAGATTGATGAAAACATGGCAATTTTTAGATGCTAACATCTTACATGCAAAAATGGGCCATTTTCGACACTTTGAAGTGCTCCCACAACATTTGTAGCGATGCTAACTTCAAAAGGCAGAAAGTGCATCTGCAAAATGATGTTAGGTAACATATAAAGTGAAAATTATTAATGAAAGACACTTCTTTCAATAAAATCATGTCACTTACATGATTTTTAAAAAAATTGATCCATTTACTGTGCAGTAGGCATGTAGCTAATACAAGTAAGCGTGTATAATAAAGTAAATTTTCCCCAATTTTGTATTTTTCATGCATTTTTCCCCTTTCGACCAGCGTCCAGCGTCTTCCCCTCATCCTTAAAAAAACCCCTGCCATTAAAATAGTTGCTGATGAAATCTGACCATAGACCCATACAGACCTTAAGCGACTGCCTTGTGAGTATGTCTCGTACCTTAAATCGTAGAATGTCTTCTCCATCAAGGAACATCCTCATTTCCTTCCAGTCAAATGAAGCTTTCTTTCTGTAAGCATCAAGAGGTCCAGGTGGAAATCCTCGCATTATTTCAAGACTGTTGACATCTTGGTGCTCTTCGCTCTCGGTTCCAGGAACAACCACTGCAGGGTCTAATCCGTGTTTGGAAACGTTGTTAAAATGAATGCTTCGATTTTTTCGACTCATTTTGAAAACCCAGTTATTGAAAACAACATGAACATTCAATAACTGTCATATGAGTGCATATATGCACGTAGTTAATTCACAATTTATCAAAATTTGATAAGAGAGGACAAAGTTTGTTTACCCGGAAATCGACACCACTTTTAGCCTTCTGTTGTGAAGAAGCGGTATCTTGAAACGCGGTATCCAGGGTTGTGGGTAAAACCCTGACCAGACCCAGACCAGACCCCGGAAACTAACGATTAGGTACGGAAATACTCGCTTGTTTCCGACAATACGGTAACTACATGTGTGTTAATTATCGGTTCGTGTTTTTTGGTGGTTTAAAACATTTCCTAATCCTTATTCTTTTCACTGTCAGAAATAACTTACAAGATATAAGATACAAGAAACTTTATTTAAAGTCGGTTTGATATACAATAAGGAACATTAGCATAGAAGCTATTATCCGGCTAAAACAAAGTACCACTAACTATCAACGATAACAGCTGAAAAAGAAGGACAAGCATTATTAAAATTACAGTTAAAAAAGTAATCTAAGCTATAGCATATAATAAAACACTCATAAGAGTAGTAAGCAATGAATAAGAGCACATTAGGGTTAAGACAAATAATTTACTAGAAAATAAAATAAGAATAAAAGCTTGTAGTATTGGCATTTAAACAAATGTAATTTATGGCTGGCAGCACATCTTAAAACCACTATTAGTAAATATATATATACATATATAGCACCATAAGCACATAATCACGCATAAGGAAAAAGTATCACAATGAGAGCATACAATATTTAAGAAACAAAATGACAATGCAGTACAAAGAACAAAAGCTTACACAAAGGTACATTCTATGACAAATATTTACACAAAAGCATAAGACATGTTGTAGCAGCATAAAACTTTCTGGACTTCGAACATAAAGTGGCTTGAGCATGCAAAAAAGGAAACTAAAGCAACAAATAGACATTTAGGTACACATTGAACACTTACAGGTTGGGCCAGTCCAGGTCTGAACCAGCCTGCGAAACTCCTTATAGTTTTCAACTTGTCTTAGTTCATTGGGCAGGCTGTTCCATACCTGGGCGGCCTCGAACCTGAACGATTTCTTACCGTAAGTAGTAGTTTTTACAGATGGTACCTCAATACTATTTACATACCTGAAAGAGTAATTGTTTGTTTTGAAATTTACAAGATCATGCAAATATGGGGGTGATATTTTGTACAGACTTTTGAAAGTTTCTAAAGCAATATCACGAGTTCTGCTTAGGTGTAAAGTAGGCATATTGGCTCTGGTCAAAAGGTCAGCATAAGATGAATTGAAGTCATTGAAAGTGATTCGAAGAGCCCTGTGTTGCAGTTTCTCGAGACTTTCAGTGTTAGATTTAAAGCAAAAGTGCCAGACTAAAGGGCAGTAGTTAAAATTTGATTTGATAAAAGACTTATAAATTAAGATTTTGTTATTTGGGTCTAAAAATTTACTCAGACGTAAGAGAATGTTCAGTTGCATTGCTGCTTTTTTACAGACTTTTGATAGTTGCTCATTAAAATTTAACATGAAGTCAAGGTCGATTCCTAAAAATTTAACAGTTTCATCACAAGTAATATCAACATTTCCAACTTTAAAAACAGGTGTTAAGTCATGTGTTTGTTTGCCAACAGCTATGGCTTGAAACTTGTCTGGGTTAGCCTGCATATGGTTAAAATTGAACCAGTCTATAAGAGAGTTACTTTCAGATTCCAGGACAGATTTAAGTGTATTGGGGTCCTTATGAGAGAAAGATAAAGTGTTGTCATCAGCATAATGGTATAATTTTGATTTTTCTACAAAGTAAAATATGTCATTTATAAATATGTTAAAAATCATTGGCCCTAGAATTGATCCTTGAGGGACACCCTTTAAAATTTCAAGCCATGTACTGCATGCATCCCCTATTTTAACCATCTGCTTCCTGTTAGTTAAGTAGTTATGAATAAGTTCAGTGGCAGCGTCAGACAGCCCGTAGGCACGCAGCTTGAGGACCAGAAGCTTGTGCGGGATACAGTCGAACGCCTTAGACAGGTCCATAAGTATGGCAGCAACATGATTACCTCTGTCTAGTGCAATCTTCCAGTCCTCAACCACGCGAAGCAGGGCCGTCTGACAGCTATAGCCAGGTCTGAAAGCAGATAGCAGGTGGTTAAAAACACCATCAAAGTACACACTTAATTGGTCATTTAAAACTCTTTCATACAATTTGGACATGGTAGGAAGAATACTTACTGGCCTATAATTTTTAGTTGTAAATGGGTCATCTTTTTTAAATATAGGGCTAACTTGAGCCATTTTTAATTTCGAGGGAAAACTTGAAGTATCAATCATAGTGTTTATTATTTTAGAGGTGGGTCCAGCAAGTGTTCTTCCCCCAGCCTTCAAGATTTTTGGTGGTATACTATCATTTCCCGTAGCTTTCTTTGGGTTTAGATTGTTAAAATATTTAAGAATATTATCCTGAGAGATATGATTAAAACTAAAATTTTTGTCATTCAAGCAGTTTTCATTTATTTTAATGATGCTGGGATGATTTTCATCAGCAGGTGTGTTATCATCTATACCTATGTTTTTTGCTATATTTATATAAAAATCATTTAATATACCACACACTTTTGTTTGATCTGAAATAATTTCCGTGTTTTCCTTAAGAATAATTTCACTTATTTTATTTTGAGATTTGCCGGAAAGAAACGATTTGATGGTACCCCAGAAATCCTTTGACTTAACAAAGATTGCTTTACAATCTCCAAAATCAAAATGTGTCCGACAAAAGTTGGAGTATATATGAAAAATCTAGTTAATATTCTGTTTATTCTGTTTATTGCTATTTTCGCCATACTTTAATTACTAGTTATGAAAAATGATTTTGATATTCATCAAACCAATATGTTTCCTTCCATTAAGGACAAGTCGGCATTCATTATCAAATTACACTTCTTAAATGCTGAGCGGTACGGGTACGGATTTAAACCAAATAATTCAAAATGAGACCTTTTGTCGCACAGCATAAATCAGTAAATACACAATAAAACATCAACATCTTATTTTCTTTAATTTGCATTTGTGAGTTTAAAATAATTTTATAGAAATAAAGTTCGTATTTAATCGATTATAAAAAAAATCGATCCCAGAAGTGAATGACAATATTTTATGCCTTTTTAATGTAATTTTTGCTTTAACACCCTATTAGGCAAACCTATATTAGAATTTGGAGAAAAAAATCTAAGCGACCACATCTTATAGAATGCTTAACCCTGAAAAAATTCAATAATTTTCCACAAAAATCTAAAAAAAGTTATCATTCTTAAGTAGATTTAATGTTGAGAACTAGTTATTTATCACTAATTTATGGTATATTGCATTTCCTATTTCTTTAAATATCATTATTAAAAGATTTTTTATGTGATTATATATTGTGGTTGTTTTGTAATACTATTTACAGATTTGAATGACAGTAATATTATTTATTATAGAATAAAATTTAGGAGGATATTCACAGTTATTGAACGAAGATTTCCGTACCTAATCGTTTCTATCCGGGGTCTGGTCTGGGTCTGGGTCTGGTCAGGGTTTTACCCGTATCTATTTCTACCACTGGAATCTGGACTAACCGTACCTTGACCTTGACTGTGTCGCTGTGCATGTCCCTATTTCGGTAGGCGCTTCACAGAAGAAAATCGCAAAAACAAGAGAACGACATTTTTTCAGAAAAAGTCAAGTTTTCTTCCTTTCTTAGAGGCAAAAGTATTGATAATTTTGCTGATTTCAACATCCATATTTTTGTGAATATGGAGGATTGCTAATTATGACATTCTCTCAGTTCCCATAGTAGACCGTAAATAATTCTTGATTCGCCTAATTGCTCTAAACGATCGTTCACATGATACTGATGTCGGCGGCAATGTTAGAAGAACTGTGAGAATAGTGTGAACACAGGGATACAAGACTTTGCTTGTTTTCTGGAGCGTTTCGTGTAGCCGAACCGGGGTGTTTTCAGCTATATTCCAACGAACTCGCGATCTCCATCTCGCGATTTCATTTTCGAATGCTTCAAATGTATGGCTGAGATCTGGAGCATAGGTAGCGTATATGGCGGGCAGCATTTCATCCTGTAATCCTAGTAATCTTTTTGGAAGAAGAGACTGTGCCGCAAACGATCTTGGTTACAAGGTGACTTTCCAATAATCTGAAAATGTTTGAAAATTCGGGTTGCCTCGGTGATTTTGCCTGGCAGCTCTTCTAGGTCTCGATGGTTGAATGTCGTACAATTATCAAGAAAGTCACATTTTTAAAACAAACTAGAGATAAAACTCGTTTAGATTCTCTGGATTTTTTTTTTCAAATAAGATGATCGATCAATTAGCTGTTTAAGGAATGCTGCTAGTCTATACCCCCATTACCCTTCAATTGTTATTGCATTTATGACATTTTTATTTGTTTCATTTTGGAGAAAAAGTGTAAGCACGTGCCTACAGTTCCTAAAGGAAGCTACGCCCCTGGAAGGCGTAGTTTAAAGGAAAGATCTATATAGATAGTTATTTTGTTTAACTTCTTGAACACTTTGATTAAATTATCTCATCTTTTTAAGGCCCTTTTAAGGTATGAAATTATCGGCATTTTACATTGTATGTTTGCTTTCTGCTGGCCAAATGCACTTAGAACGGTGTTGTCAAATTCTGGTGATTTTGATTGTTATACCTATAAATAAATAGCAAAACTTAGTTTCATAACGAAGATTATTAATCTTTCTTTAAATTAATGCAAGTCAAATTTGTATTAACCATTCATTAAAAAAGTTTTAATGATGGACAGAATTTACGAAGGCTTTCGGTATCTAAGATGGCGATCATGTGATTCGAGATAACGCAGGCCGCGTGCTTATGCAAGAAATTGCTATGATGCATAGATCTGTGTAATATATATAGGTTTTTGTTTAAAGGATTTCAAAATAGATTCGTACAGCACCTATAATTAAACCTCAAGAAAAGTTTACCGCAGCTCGCTAAGGTTTCTCTGGCGGTTATAAACGCCAGTTGAATTTGATTTACTACTGTTGAAGGAACATGCGCTGTGAAACAGTCAACTATTTATCGTATACCGGACTTTATACCTAATCAATAACCCAGACGCTTTGCAAGCTTGTCTAACATCCAGAGCAAAATAAAAACATTCTTATCATTTATTAATAAAATTCCTTACAAAACAATTATGTCAGTGATAGAAAGTGGTTGGTATCGTGAAATGAATGAGCAGTGGGAGGGTTACAGTGTTGGACTCAAGATTGAGAAAGTTTTATTTGAAGGAAAATCAAAGTATCAAGACATACTGATTTTTCAAAGGTAATCAATGGGTTTAATTTTGTTTTAATCTTGGACAGGACGCAATACAGGGGCGGATCCAGAGGGAGTTCATTGTGGTAGCAATATTTAATTTGCAAGGGAATTCGGGTAGATATATTGGAAAACATCATGTCAAATTATCATTATATTCACTACCCGAAGATTCCCAAACGAACTTGTCCTTTCTGTAAATTTTGCATGCTACCAAATTAACAAGTGGTCAAGGTTGCAGTAAGGGGTAAAAGGTCATGTGAAAGCGGATTTGACATGTTGACAACTTGTCATCTAATTTTGTGTAGGAAGTGAAGTAAGCAAACATTATGATAGTAGTCTTCCATTAAAGGTTTTATACACAAAGTTCTGATTGATCATTAATAAAACATTCTGTTAGAATGGGAAAAATTAACAAAGAATGGGAGAAGTAAGATGATTTTGGAGGGAAAAATTGACATTTGCGTTGAAAAAATTTACATTTTGCAATAAAAAAAATAGTCACTGATGATTTACATACAAATATGCTTGTGTTTAAATTTACCTTTTTTTCCAGTACAACATTTGGTAATGTACTGGTTTTGGATGGATGTATTCAGTGTACTGAGCGAGATGAATGCTGCTATCAGGAAATGATTGCCCATCTTCCTCTTTGCTGCCATGATAACCCACAAAAGGTAAGATGTTTTTACAGTTTTTGTCTGTTACAAGATTTCTTCTTTGTTGTTCTTGACTTTTTTAAGTCACATTTCAACCTGTATGCACATAACCAGATCAGCAGCCCTCAAATCGGTCTGATTAGTGTCTAAAATCTGTTAGATACAATTTAGTGTATTATAGACTTGATGGATGTGCAAGCTAATCTTATACAATTAGGACATGTGAGTAAAAGTACATTGATAAAATAAACCACATTGAGTGATGTATTCATAATTTTATTAGTGTTTAGTTTTGCTGTAAACAATAGTTTAATTTTTTCATAATGGCAAATTCACACAATCAGTAAATCACAATGTATTGACATTATTACTTCTGAATAAGTGCTGTTTTGGCTGCTGAATAAGTTCTGTTTTGAATGCTGAGTAAGTGCTGTTTTGACTGCTGAATAAGTGCTGTTTTGACTGCTGAGTAAGTGCTGTTTTGACTGCTAAGTAAGTGCTGTTTTGACTGCTAAGTATGTGCTGTTTTGACTGCTAAGTATGTGCTGTTTTGACTGCTGAAAAAGTTCTGATTTGACAGCTGAGTAAGTTCTGTTTTGACAGCTGAATAAGCTCTGTTTTGACTGCTGAATAAGTTGTGTTTTGACTGCTGAATAAGTTGTTTTGACTGCTGAATAAGTTCTGTTTTGACTGCTGAATAATTTCTTTTTTGACTGCTGAATAAGTTCTGTTTGACTGCTGAATAAGTGCTGTTTTGAATGCTGAGTATGTGCTGTTTTGACTGCTGAATAAGTGCTGTTTTGACTGCTGAATAAGTTTCCCAGTTTAGTGTTATAGTTCCCCAATATTGACTTTTTAACCTTATATCCACAGAAAAAAAACCAACAAACTTTACGATCCATAAAGTTTACGCTCCACAAACTTTACGATCCACTTGTAAATCAATAGGAATGTATATATATAATAAGTTATTAAATGGTCTAAAGTAAGAAGCTAGCTTTGGGCAGTCAGCAAAGGTGTTTCAGTACAACAAGAATACATGTATTGCAGTACAAATTCCTAGGTTTAAATCCTGCATTAACCATTTGTAAGTTTTTTATTTTAATTTTAAAATTACCATTTTCTTGAATCTTGTGAGCCCATTTTTGTATTAATATTCTCTGTAGATTTTATAACAACTGCATAATTGTGTAAGTATCATTAAACAAGATAGAGTAAAATGATTTCAAATTAATTTTTAAAATAATATCCAAAAAAAAAATGTATTTTCAATAAAATGTGTGTTTGTTTGGATTTGAACTGAAATATTAAGATGTCTGACATGTATACCACTATACCATATCCCATAGATGTTTATGTTTAGAAATACAATGAATATTGATATATTATATGGTTAGATAACCATGATTATCCATTGATCTTTACAAAGTTAATGGAGTGACATGTCAATATTTGGGAACAATTATTTAATCAATAAGTTCTACCTGTTAAACAAACACATAATGCCTGGAGTGTAAGTTTTTGTCTTCTTATGCACAATTTCAATGAGGTTTATGAACTAGCCATTATCAATTGTTAATCCTGATAATCACATTTGGAAAACAGTGTAGATCTAGATCAGCCAGCACATCCATCTGATAAGGATCTATACTGTTGGCTTCTAGGTCAGAAAAAACGTAATAAATCCAAGTAAACATTGTATACAGTGTGATGCAAATTCCAGAGTTCCTCTAAAACAGTCCGGAAAAAATGAAAGCCATTGTGTCACTATTGGCCTTGCCCTTTTGAAATTGTATTTGTATAGATTTACTACTTTAATACAATTGACAATTTTCAGCTTATTACTTATTAACCCTTTACTCAATTAGATAAAAATGTTATTACATAGGTGAACTGTGTAGATCCGGTTCATCTGGCACATCTGTGCCATTTGGTCAGGATTTATACTTTTGGATTCATAAGGTTATTGCTGACCAAGAAGAACAGTGTCAGGTGGCTGATCTGAATCTACACATGCAATAAAACCCTTTCCTCCATATATATGCATTTTCACGCGTGTGCAACTAGTGTAGATCCAGATCAGGCAGCACAGATGTGCCAGCTGATCTGGATCTACACTGTTCGCCCATGCCTTAAGTTTGTTTGTTGTGGAAACAGTTAATAAATTTTAAGTGGAGTAGCTGGAGATCTAATTCAACAATCCATGGACTCGGAGGTAGGAGCACTTACAAAAGGGCTATTTTCATTCCTTATTCAACACATTTGCATGGGGAATTGTTAATTTGAATTGCGCTTGGTTGTTTTCAGGTGTTGGTTGTTGGGGGTGGGGATGGAGGTGTGGTCAGAGAGGTGTTAAAACACAGAAATGTGGAGAAAGTCACTCTCTGTGAAATAGACGAGGTAGGAATCCCAAGTGAGTTTCAAAATTTCCTCACTTTTGAAAACTTATCAAATACTGTGAAATCAAAACAAAACCCATAACCTTACTGATTGTCTTGGTTTACATAAATGTAGATAGATACATGTAAGAACCACATATTTAAAATAATCAGGGGTTTCATACATGTATGTCCCTGGAGATGACCATTTAACTCTTGAAATTCTGAAATTTCCATAAAGCCTCATTTTTTACCCCTAGTATTTCCCCAACCCCCAATTGAATAAATATGCTTTCACAGTACTTGTGTTGTTTATCTTGGGATATATTTAATACACTTTTTATTAAAGACTGAATGATTACATTGTCAATTTTTCTTAGAGCCTCAGTCATGTCAGTGCAGATTTTTAAGTACTTATTATTAAAATGTTATCTTAAACTTGTAAGTTCAAGTATATGTGTCTCGCTGGGCCACATTTTTCCCAATTATTTAAACAAATTCAAGTTCCGTAAGATTTACCTATCAACACTATTGATAATTACCAAGACATTGACTAGAAAAGTAAATAAGTAATTTTTAACATCAATCTGTTTGCCCGTGCCATAAAGGCATATATACTGAACAAAAATGAAAACTTACCTGTTTTCAAATTCAAGTATTTTGTTTAAGGTGGAATGCGCCGATTTTTCAACTTTCTAGTATTTTAATGAAAATTTGCATGCAGTTAATTGATCATATTTCCGATATGGAACAGAATATCTTGTAAAAATATTTTATTTTGTCTCAAAGATACAGGTCTTCAAAGATGGCCACTGACGGCAGTTTTTGGACATGACGTCAAAAGAACCATTACTGAATGTTTCCTGCTGTAACTATGATGTCTTTCGAATGTTCTGTTTTCTGTTTTGATAATGTTGTACAGAATCAAATTCTCTTTCCACTGATGTAACTTTCATGAGTTTTCACCCAAGATTTACGCATGACGTCGCCGAAAAGCGCCGTTTTGACCTGAAAACTGACGCAGAGTTTTACTAAATTTTCGTCGCTTGTTTCGGAATTGCGAAAAATCTGATCAATAAAATTTTGATTTTCTTGCATAATTCGTTTGTAAATTTTATTTTGGAAATGTTTGACAAATAAAAAATGGGGGTCACCGACATCGTTTTTGCGTTATTACGTACACCTTCACCCCTATCCCTTATGCAAACGTTGGCGTAAACCGCATCATAAAAGGAATTTGGCGGCGAACAAATTATATTTATTCTAACAATATTTAATTTGATTAATATATTCCAGCAAAATATGATAATTGTTTTCATTTTGAAAGAAAAAAAAAACATACGTATATGATTGAAATTACCGATTCTGCTTCAATCAAGTTTTCTTATGAAGGTTCAAACATGACTTAAAAACTTGTGTTTTACAAGGTTTTGTCCATTGTTATGATAAATTAAAGCTGCAAATACCGTTTTTTTAAACGGAATGCAAGTTTTTGACTTAAGTACAGCAATTAAACCAACATGCCCCTTGCAGTTAACCCTTTACTCAATGAGATATAGCTGTAATCCCATGGGCGGACAATGTAGTTCCAGATCAGCTGGCACATCCGTACGCTGCCGTCTGATCAGGATCTACACCGTTCGCTTTTAGGTTCAATAGGTTATTTCTGAATGCGACCAGTCTAGATCTATATCAGACAACAAGGATTTCAAAGAATACTGGTGCTACAATGGTCACACATGCGATTAAACCCGTACCGGTGTATTTATATATAGAGAGAGTAAAATGTTCAGGAAGGAATGGGTGGGGTTTAAGCGCTGCAACTTTAATTTATGTCTCGCCCTCTCTATAACCGCGCATAGTTGAGCACTTCCTTTTACTTACAGTTTTAAAATTAGTACTGTCTTACAGTGATAGACATGTGTTTTACATGGAATGTAATTTTCATGTCTGCAGTATGGCGCAGTAAACTAGGCGAACATAATTCAAAACCTTATAATGCGCCATTGTTGAAAAACTTGTTTTAACAAATTGGAACACGAATAAATGAAATGCTATTTCTCTTATATCTGAGGAAAAAGGACATAATATAACGAACCAAACATCTTACACAACAGCGCAGAATATTATATGAACTTTGTTATGGTGCGTAATCAAAAAAAAAAAATCAGGAAAATTAAGTGTTGCGTTGAAAATATAGTATAGTTTAGTATATAAGCGACACAAAGCAAAAAATAGCAGCTTACGGTATTAAAAATAGTAGGTTGACGCGTTTGATCAGTCTAAATGAAATGACTAGTTTTCAGCTATCGAGTTATTTTCGTATATGCTGGTTCTTGCCTTTTTCTAACGCTTCTTTTCTCGCATTATGTTGGAACACTTGGTGGTTTTATACAGAAAAAACTCGTGTAATGCTAACCTTTTCGGACAGTGACCGCCATAAATATTTAGACCACACTTTGAGATCAGCGAAACAAAAGTTGTTGCTAGCGAGAGAACTGAAATTAATCGAGTTGATTTCTATTGGCGAACAATTAGAAATAAAGAAATCAAAAGTAAAATTCTTTAATAATGGAAAATACTTTTTGTATTTTGTATTGAGTTAAACGTATGTCAAACAAAAGTAAGAAAGCAGATTTTCCCGGAATCAGCTTGAAGACTTATGAATTTGTGATTGAAAGAAAAAATGAACGTGTTTAAAACATGTGCGTGCTTTTTAATAGTTTGGTACGTGAAACCAATGTTTTGTTGTTAATTTAATGTGGGCTCAAATAAAAAGATTTTGTTTATGTATCAAATAGTTCTGGAAAGTTAAAAACTGGCAGTTTTCATTTTTTGTTGTTGATTATATTTGATTACTTTATTGAAGTAACGGAGAAATTGATAATGAATTAATTTCTTTATAAAAGTGTCACAGAGTGCGTAGCTCACCTTTTAAAGTAAATGGGAGCACACGCAACTTCTCGGACTGTTCAACGGAAACCTCGGTCCAGCTTTTAAACTTCAACTATGTTCAGTCATAGACCGATTAGTAAGTCTTTCCAATTGATTCATTGTGTTATGTTTTTGCGGAATATTTATTTATAAAAGCCAACTTAAGAAAAACATCAATACTGTTCGCATTGATTACATGTACCTACAGGAGCATATAAGTCCAGACCGGCGAAAAAATAAAGATATACTTTTTCGAAAGTCTAAATGTGTGGTGTCGTCGTCTAACTACATATGGGTGTTTTTAAAAATGTGCGTCAACTTAACAAAATCTCTAGTATGTTTTATGCTCCATTGTTTTGATTTGATATCCTGATATCATTCTCTCACCAGAGGGCATGCTACACAAGTTTCGCTTACACCTCTGTCAACGCCCGATGTACAAGATTCTTGTACAAAATATAAATAATGAATTAAATGCTCGTGAGATTATTTTGATCGCTGTATATTTTAATTAAAATGAAAATGGGTATTTTTATTTTTTTACAACAATGTTTAAGATATATTTTAACCCAAATTTTCGGGGAACTATTTTGCGGAGGTGACGATAGAATATCACGTGTATGAGAACTACTTTTCCCGGCGTTGACAGAGGTGTAAGCGAAACTTGTGTAGCACGCCCTCTGGTGAGAGAATGATCCTGATATCTGAAATTAAAATCAGTGTCGTCTGCGTCGTAAGGGGCCTCAAAATGATTTGTATTCGATTTTCAATGCATACAATTAATCAACTTTCAGTTAGAAAACTTTACGTAAAAATTAAAACAACTCCAAACAACAAATTATAACAACTGATTATATTTTATTGCTTAATGTTATAATTTGATTATTGATGATATCTGATGTAGTTCGTTTAGAATTACTAGAATCTTAAACTGAAGTTTAAGAAAAAGTATGATTCTTGATGTGAAAAATAACTTACAAAACTATAATTTTAATATGTTTAATTTTTACCAACATTATTATAGTGCTTAAGTATGACGCGCAATGGAAAGGTTTTATTGTGTCGTTAAAATTAGGGGGATAGGGGTAAAGATGTACGTAATAACGCAAAAACGAAGTCGGTGACCCCCATTTTTTATTTGTCAAACATTTCCAAATTAAAATTATGCAAAAAAATCAAAATTTTATTGATCAGATTTTGCGCAATTCCGAAACAAGCGACGAAAATTTAGTAAAACTCCACGTCATTTTTCAGGTCAAAACAACGCTTTTCGGCGACGTTACGCGTAAATCTTGGGTAAAAAGTCATAAAAATTACATGAGTGGAAAGAGAATTTGATTCTGTATAATATTATCAAAACAGACAACGGAACATTCGAAAGACATTAAAGTTACAGCAGAAAACATTCAGTTACGGTTCTTTTAACGTCATGTCCAAAAACTGCTGTTAGTCGCCATCTTTGAAGACCTGTATCTTTGAGACAAAATAAAATATTTTTACAAGATATTCTGTTCCATATCTGAAATATGATCAATTAACTGCATGCACATTTTCATTAAAATACTCGAAAGTTGAAAAATCGGGGCATTCCACCTTAATGATGTTATGTTTTATTTTTCTTTTTATTTGTATTATTTGCAAATATCTGGACATTTGATAAAGCGGGAAAATATTTTATTTTTACACAGAGGTCAAGGTTATCACCTCTTTCCTAAATAATGATGGGATCGATCATTTTTAACATAAAAGTCTCAAACAGATTATTTGACTGTCAAATTTAGAAGTTTATGGCATGTATTGAAGGAAAAACACTATCTTTAAAGCTGACTGATGCAAAAGAATAAACTACAATTACTTTACTATCCCTTTTAGCAAATTACCTCCCTTTTAATTGAAATAAGAACAAAAACCAACGCTTAATTTTCCACAACCACTTAATTTTTTCCATGTTTCTTTCTTAAAACGGATAGATACTGAACCGACAACTTCCAAGATAAACATATTTGTGATCAAACTCCTCCAAATATTTGCATTCACTGGCAACATCTATGTAATAGGAGTTTTTCATGTTATTCTTGTCAAGTTTTCATTTTGGCTCAGTATATATGGAGGGAAGGGTAATCTGATTTATCAGGGTTGAAGGTTATAAAACTGAGTTTGGAAACCAGTCTCAAATCTCAAGCATCTGATTGGCTGAAATGGCGACTGGTTGCCATTTCAGCCAATCAGATGCTTGAGATTTGAGACTGGTTTCCATGCTCAGTTTTATAACCTTGGGCACAGTATTCAAATTAAATAATTTTTATACATAGAATGTGATAGAAGTCTGTAAGAAGTATTTACCAACAATGGCACAGTCCCTAGATGACCCTAGATGCCACGTTCACATCGGTGATGGTGTAGAGTACATGAAAGAGCACAAAGACTGCTTTGATGTTATCATCACTGATGCTCCAGATCCCATAGGTAACCTGCGGTAATGTTTCCTCTGTGTTGTAATACTTTGAGCCCTTTACTGCACAGGGCTCTCACTAGACTTGCAGATCAGGGAGTTTTGCCATAATTTTACTGAATTATATAGAAATTTGAAGTCACCAGCATGATTTCCATTAATAATCTATACAAAATGACTTCTCCCATAGCTCAAAGAAGGAAGAAATCTGGTCACTTTTGGGAGAACACTTCTCTCGTCTCTCTGTAGTGAGAGCACTGCTGCATATATTATACTGTATAAGTGGATATTTACGCTGGTGTAAAAGTTCGCGTTTTCTGTTTTGCCGGCGTTTCGCATGCAGAAATGTTCGTGGAAAATAGATTTAATAAATTCATAAAATTTACACGTCGTTATATTTTACTCTGATTTATTTGTTTGTCAAAAAATTGCATGGTAGAAATTGAAAGAAGTATTCCCAAAAGTCTTCCAAAAAGTAAATCGATCTGCCGCAACACTGGTATATAGCTGATTAGTTTTGGCAAGTAAATTTTAATCAAGTTATTGCTTTGTGGAAAAAGAGTAGGTCTTATGTATTGAGCTGTTTTACTGGAGTTTTCATTGTTTGGCCCTTTAATAGATTTTCCTCAATATTATTACCGATAACCAGGAGTGAAAACTGACCGCAGTCAGTACGTTTCAGGTGTGATCAAACTGTGCTTGCAATTTTGCCCTTACTGTTGTATAATTATATACAAATTACATCTATACATTTAATAGTTTCCTTAGGAATTATCATTAATTTTATCAAATTTAATTAGTACAAGTGTGTATAAGTTTTGTTATTAGGTGTTAATTGTACGTTTACATGGCTTTTATTATGGCAGGTAAACTATGTAGTCTTGTAATAAAGTTCAATGATACTTACGTGTTTTGTTTCACCATAGTCCAGTGTAAGGGTAAATTTTGCTTGTACAAAAGCTATAATTTACGCTGGCTGATAATTTCATGTTTTTAATCAGATCGCGAAATACGCGAACATTACATCCTCGCTAACATTACCACTGATACAGTACAAGGTTTTTAGTACATATAGTTTTTAAAATCCAAGGGTCAAATAATCCAGGGGTCATTTGACCCCTGCTGAGAAGTTTTCAGGGATCATAATCAGGTTGTCAGGAGTCATATGTTGTTTATTTAAATTTATATTTTTGGTCAAATAGATATTTCCTTCTTATTTAAAATGCCATAGATACAATATTTAACTGTTTTCATGCAAAATTTTACCACTTTTTTCCCAATGCTCCTGCGTCTCAAATCACAAGCATCTGAGAATAGCTGAAATGGAGACCAGTCTGATTGGCTGATGCATGTGATTTAAGACTAGTCTCCAAACCCAGTGTTCTGGGCCCAAGGTTATAAAGCTGAGCATGAAAACCAGTCTCAAATCTCAAGCATCTGATTGGCTGAAATGGCAACTGGTCGCCATTTCAGCCAATCAGATGCTTGAGATTTGAGACTGGTTTCCAAACTCAGCTTTATAACCTTCAACCCAGTTCTGAGACTGTGCTTAATTTCAGGTCAGTTTCATGAGATCTGAGACGAGTTTCCAATCTTTGTTTTTATAACCTTGAAGACTGGCCTTTTTTCAAGACACATCACATTAAGCTTACCCAGTAGTGCCAAAAATAGACATTTTCAAATCCATGTGGGGTCATACTAAAGGAGTCAGGGTGGATCCAATCCTTGAAGGTTTTAAGACCAAGATTGGAGCCAAGTCTCAAAAAGTATACTAGCTTTTGATTGGTCATTTTGAATACTGAGCTCAATTTCAACCGGCTGTTTGAAATTAGAAACTAGCCCTATATTTTTTCTATTTGGGTTTCTTTGCATGTGCAACCAGTGTAGATCCAGATGAATGGGCACATCTGTGATGTCTGAGCATTCATTATACACTGATCACTTTTTGATCAACCTAATGAATGTAAAAGCACACAGTTAAGATCCAGATTAGATGGCACAGATGTAATGGCTGATATGGATCCACACTGTTTGCCCATGTGATAAGGGAATATATATGCAATAAAGTTTTTAAAGTTAGGAGGTAGGAGGACAGAGGTTTAAATATATGTATACATGTATGTGTGGTTTGATTCTCAATGTAACTACCAGTTGTAATGTTTACAGGTGCAGCAAAGGGACTCTATGAGCTTGATTATTACAAATGTCTAAAGGCAGCACTGAAACCAGATGGCATTATATGTAGTCAAGGTAGGAAAATTGGAGTATTGTTTTGAGTTGACATAAACAGGGCTTTTAAAAAAAAAATTCATATGTGCTGTTTACTGGCACCTTCCTGATTTTTTTTTTTTAATGATGCAGTTTTCTAAAAAAGTAACTTCCCACCAGGTTTCATTCCTCTATACAGAAGAAATGACGCTGTTTGCTCCAAAATTATAGGACATGGGCCCATAAAATTGGCGGTGAAAAAAAGCCCTGAAAAAATATAATAAAAAGATATACGGATCTACTCATTGAGGCAAGTGTCTTAGATTGCCCAGTTAGTCTGCTGTTTCCTAAGGAAAATGTCTTTATGCCACATTGGTTATGGTTAATACTGTGAGAAAATGTGTCACCAGATAAGAACGCAGTTCTAAAAACTCTAATTGTCAATGAGTGTACATTTTTGAAAGAGCTATCTAGGCAGCATATGGTTTGTTGCATGTAAGACTGTTGTAACTTTATTGAAGCAAAGAATGTCATATGACAGTCTGGCATGCATCCCTCAAAATGGATTATTTGCTTTAGTGATTACTCAGTTCCTACTGCAAGGCAAATAAATAATCCCAGTGTATATTACTATATACAATAATGAGAAAATTTAGATAATGTTAGCATTATCAGGGATGGCAGCAATCAAAAAAGTTGATACTGGACTTCTTGAATGAAGCTCATGTCAAGTACACAGGTACTGGAAAGATAGTAATGGATTATAAAACAGCTTTGGGGTCAATTACTTTTAAAGTAATGTAGTGAGGTAGCATTAGTTTGTTGAATTGGTCGTTAAATTTGCATTTTATTGGATGCATAAGCATTAAGCATCATATTACACTCACCGGCATTTCTAATTACACACTTTTTATAGACGAAAATAACTATCAAAACATGGTGTTTATGGTAATTGGTTATAACGGGAGTTGTACCTGGAGTTGATGTCTAATCGTAGCACGTTACACGAAAATCCCCATTCGAGTTCATTCATGCGAGGTGAAAATTTGAAATCAGCATTTTCCTCGTGCACACATGTACAAAATGTTAGGCAAGTTTGAATTTAGCCAAAATCATTAGAATTCTAGCCAGAGATAAAAAGGCCGGTATAAAAACTCACAAAAATTGGCGCGTATGACTTTGGTAGAGAGAGCGCGTGCCGTTGGAATGCTCCAAGCTGGCACGTCAGTAAGACAGGTAAGTTACAAGTCTTTACCTTCATTTTACTGCCCTTAAATTGTTTTAATTAGAATAACTACGGCATAACGTTGATATTACGATGATTGAATACCATGTTGATTGTACGAAAATGACGTAACGCGATGCACGTGACGTCATATTCGGCGACGGTCATTTACGCTACAAATGCTTTCACAGAACTATTTTATTGTGCAATTAGTTTAAGAATGTCAGTGCTATAATAATTCGCTGTTAAAACTTAATCCAATTACTTTTTTCAGATTTTAGAAAAAGTCAAATATTACATAAAATTTGCGCTAAAATCAAATGTTACTCCTACACTTCTATTAAGATTCCTAAAATACTGCAACAAAATGGATTGAAAAACCAATACAACAACTCAATATATTAAAAAAATGTTTTTTAGGTAGCACGGGTGTTTAACCGTCAACCCCGGACAATTGCGTTGCTGCAGCAGAAGTTTCTGGCAACCGGAAGTGTAGCTGACCGGCATCGACTACCTCGTCGAAGAGTGACCACTCTGCAACAAGACAGGCATATTATTTTATCTCACCTCCGCGTACGTCGTCAGATGGCCTCGGAAACCGCCCGGAATACCATTGGCATATTTCAACGCCCAATTAGTGACCGGACGGTGCGCAGGCGTTTGCGTGAGAGGGGGTTACGTTCTAGGAGACTGAAAGTGGGGATTGTTTTGACACACAGACACCGTGCCTTGCGACTGCGTTGGGCCAGGAGACACTTACGAATGACACGAGCTGACTGGGGACACGTTATCTTTGCTGATGAGTCACGTTTCAAAGTGTCCGGTAATGATGGACGTCAACGCATCTACCGCCGCATCGGCGAGAGGTTTGCGGAATGTTGCATGAATCAACGTAATTGGTATGGCAACGGTTCAGTGATGGTATGGGCTGGTATCTCACTGCACACGAAAACTGACCTCGTCATCGTCAATGGTAACCTGAATGCAGCCCAATTCCAGAACCAGGTACTCAGGCCACACCTCATTCCCCACATGCAAGCAAACCGTCCTATGACTTTGGGGCATGATAATGCACCCTGTCACACTGCCCGCACAACCCGCCAAATACTGAGTAACAACAATGTGCAAGTTATGGACTGGCCACCGTGTAGCCCGGACCTCAATCCCATCGAGCACGTGTGGGATGAGCTTGGACGGCGCGTGCGGTCATTGAGGCAGCAACAAAATGTGCAACAACTATCAAACGACCTTCTGCAGGTGTGGAATGCAATTCCGCAGCGATTTCTTTTTAATTTCATCAATTCTATGCGTGCACGATGTCTGGCTGTCATCAGGTCGAATGGGGGACATACCAAATATTGAAGTGTGATTTTTATTGTTGATAGTGATGAAATAAAACGGTATCAAGTGTCATACTTCTGTTTTTATTTCTGAAAAGAAAAATTATGGCATTGACGGCAAAGGTTTTCTCTTTCGAATGGTATATGATAATTTAAAGGAGGTTTCTTATTTTTCTGGAAAATTGGTAAAATATGGGGTGTGTAATTAGAACTGCCAGAAAGTTTAGATCAGGAAGACAATGCCTTGGGTCGACTGTCAATGAAGAAAATATGAATATATATTATTAATAATGATGATATGATCAATCAGCTCAGTGTTCTACCTAGGAAATTAATATATTTTGAATCAGAAACAATTCATTATCATTTTCTTTCATCTTCAAGTTATTCAATATATTTGTACTTTTTTTGTGAAAATATTTTTATTTCTCACCATTTATTATATTTGTAAAATATCACAATTGTAAAGGGAATCAATAAAGGTTTCCAGAATACAGCATTCATACAAGAAAAAATATATATGTATATGGTGGTTACTGTCAACTCCATTTACTGGTATTTGGGCTTTATCAGATGTCCAAACAATGTAGATCCAGATCAGCCAGCACATTCTAAAGGCTGATAGTATACATTTCATTAATATTGTCTGATTAATCCATTTTAGGAGAAAACCTGTGGTTGGACTTGCCGATTGTGGAGCAACTGATGAAGAGTTGTCGCAGCCTCTTTCCCAGTACAGCATATGCCTTTGCAGGAATGCCAAGCTACGCCAGTGGTCAAATTGGTTTTGTAATGGCCAGCACTAACCCAGTATGATAACCCTTTCCTCCATAGATACACCTTAATTTTGAGGGCAAACAGTTTAGATCCAGATCAGTCAGCACATCCGTTTTGTCTGATGATCAGTGATCAGGATCTAAACTGTTTGCTTTTTGATTTTTTATGTTATCTCTGACTAAAATGTGACCAGTGCAGATCCTGATCAGAAGGCGTGGGTGTGCCGGCTGATCTGGATCTACACTGGTTGCTTATGCGTAAAAATGTGTATTTATGGAGGAAAATTAAAATTAAACCAACATAAAATATATTGAAACCACAGTCAAGAAACAAAGGAAATATTTCTATATTTGTGTGAAAATTGCTAATGAAGTGTGAGCATAACTGACTTGCTGAGCTAAAGATCACATAAGTATTCATTAATGGGTTGCTGAGCTAAAGATCACATAAGTATTCATTAATGGGTTGCTGAGCTAAAGATCACATAAGTATTCATTAATGGGTTGCTGAGCTAAAGATCACATAAGTATTCATTAATGGGTTGCTGAGCTAAAGATAACATCATTGGCATATAAAAATGATAGGATTAACACTTTAAAACAACCTAAATGAGTTTCGTACCTTGATGAACACAAAAAATGCTCAATTCTTAAATAAAATTCATTTAGGTATACAAGTTTAACAGTATATTCAACATTTCAGACTACAGCTTTTATCAAAACTTCA
Organism: Corbicula japonica; assembly: GCA_038501625.1. Taxonomy (NCBI): domain Eukaryota; kingdom Metazoa; phylum Mollusca; class Bivalvia; order Venerida; family Cyrenidae; genus Corbicula; species Corbicula japonica. Next base: position 347,906 of record JAZAYU010000288.1, read on the forward strand.
TAAAACTGCTTCATTTCTTTGTCTTTGTTTTTTCAAACTGATGTGTGAAGCATTTTCATAGTTCCTGGAAAAAAAAAGCATCTAAAACTTAAGGCATCAATCACTAAGCATGACCTACTTCTTCATGGAATTGAATTATAGTCTATACAGAATAGATTCACACAGATATAACTCTTACAGTTGTGTAGGGCTTAAAAATTGGACACAACAGTAAACAGTACCAAACACTCAATATTGCCAAAAAACGCCTCGCATTCCTCTGGAATTACAGTGATGTTTTGTATCTTGCTAAGCTAAAGCTCACATAAATATTCATGAAAGAGTCATAATTTTAAACTTACATATGAAGCATTTTCGTAGTTTCTAGAAAAAACAAACATTAAAAGAGTAAGACATCAATAACTTAGCAAGACCTAAGTCTTGATCAAATTGAATTTTTGTCTCTACAGGATAGTTCCACACAGATTTAACTCTTAGAGTCGTGTAAAAAAAACAAAACACAATGGTACCAAACTCACAATATTGCCAAAAAGGACTTGCATTCCTCTGGAATTATTGTGACAATTCGTCTCTTGCATGACCAGTGCCCAAGGTTATTAAGCTGAGCATGGAAACCAGTCTCAAATCTCAAGCATCTGATTGGCTGAAATGGTGACTGGTCGCCATTTCAGCCAATCAGATGCTTGAGATTTGAGACTGGTTTCCAAACTCAGCTTTATAACCTTCAACCCAGTTTGGTTTGTTTCAGGATATGAAATTCAATGAGCCTACAAAGTTGTTCACAGAGGAAGACCTAGAGAAGCTGGATCTACAGTTTTACAATTCTGACATACACAGAGCTGCTTTTGTCTTGCCAACTTTTGCAAAAAAGGTAACACTTTTTTCATGTATCAGTTACAGGCAGTCTACTAGTTAAGCTAGAATCATAAATGGTTGTATTTTGGCTCTTTATTTTGATCGGCTGTTATAAGGGGCTTTTATGCATATGAATACTAAATTTTAGTATTGGCAGTTCTACTGTTATAAACTTATAAGTAAATAATCTGTTATATTATGATGATTATGTTTAAAAGGAATATCCGCACAACATTTTTTAGGGGTGTTCCTGACTAGCTCAGTCGGTCGCTTAATTTGATTTACATGGCTTGTCAGTACAGGTTTGATTCCCAGAATAATCAAAATCATTTGTCACAGGCATAAATCTACGGTCATGTTAATTATTTATAATATCTTTTCAGGTTCTTTTTCCTAAGTCTAGAATTGAGAAGAATGGAGAAGTAAACCAAGAGGATACGTAGTGACAGTTACTTCCCCTGATGGAGTGAGAGTTACTCCCATGAAGGCTTTTCTGTTACACAGTGGAAAACTTGTGTCAACTTGAGTGATGTCCCCTCAGTCATACTGAGGTAGACAGATGTCCAAGATCATAAAACCAAATCTGGAGACCAGTCTGAAATCTCTAGCATCTGATTGGCTGAAATGGCGACCAGTCACCATTTCAACCAATCAGATGCTAGAGATTTTAGACTGGTCTCCAATCTTAGTTTTATGATCTTAGGCCATAGTTATGATTCACTTTTAGTTTTTGAGGTGTTCACAGAGTTTTAATAAGCCAGTGCTTCTTAGCAAAACCATTTGACTTTTGCCAGTGTTAGTGTGTATGCACAACTGAAGAATGTTGCAAATGTTTTACCTGAAAAGGGAATGATATAGGTACACAGAAACCTGACATCTAGTTATTAAAAGCTGTATCATTACTGAAGTGCTGTCATATGTCCTTGACCCTTAACTCCATATAAACTGGTTTTATCTCATTGTTTGGAGAGTGTAGATCTGGATCATTTGGCATATCTATGCCATCTTTTTAGGAAATACACTGTTTGATTCTTGATCAGAAACGACTTATTGAATTGAAAAGCAAACAGTGTAGATCCAGATCTGCCAGATATGCTAGCTGATCTGGATCTATGCTGTTTGCCCATGCCTTAAAAATCATATTTTTGGACTAAAGGGTTAATTGTATAAGGTTACATAGTTTGTTTTATAGCAACCTATCCTATTTATGTGTGATAAGTTTCTCATTTTTGTTTACTCCTTTACTCCATGGGATATGGCTGTTATCCAATCGGCAAACAGTGTAGATCCAGATCATTTGGCACAACTGTGCCATCTGATAATAAATTACACTGTTACCTTTTAGATTCAGTTGGTTATTTCTTACCAAGAGGCAACCAGTGTAGATCCAGATCTGATGGTATGGATGTTCCAGCTGTTCTTGATCCACACTGGTCATTCATGAGATAAAACCTGTCTCTGTGGAGTAAAGGGTTAAGAAATATTGTGAATTAACATTCCATCTAGATTCTTCTAGAAATCAAAAGGTGTGGGTAACTTAATTTAACTTAACCCTTTTCTCCATGTATACACATTTTTATGCATGTGCGACCAGTGAAGATCCGGATCAGCCGACACATCCATGCTGTCTGATCAGGATCCACACTGGTCGCATTTTGGTCAGAAATAACCTAACAAATCATATAGCAAACTCTTTAGATCCTGATCAGACGGCACAGATGTGCCGGCTGATTTGGATCTAAACTGTTCGCCCTCGCAATAAAGGTATAAAGGTAACTATGTCTTTGGAGGAAAGGGTTAAAATAGCTCTGTGATCTTATTTACTTATACTATTTTCTTTACAATTACGGTTTATATCCAATGGGCAAAAAGTGTAGATCTTGATCAGACTGCAATGAATATATACAGTCTGATAGGACCTATGCTAGATCAGACTGCCTGGAAGTGCACGCTGATCTGGATCTTCACAGTTTGCTCCTAAAAAGTTTATATATAAGCTGTATCATTGTATAAATACACATGATTTGAATTTAAATTCAAAATGTTTGATGTTTGAAATGAATTGCATTCAATTTTTTGTTAACCCTTTACGTGCAAAATAATAGATTCACCTGTTTGATCTGGATCTCCACTGTACTGGGTCATAAATAATCTGTGCCCAAGGTTATAAAGCTGAGCATGGAAACCAGTCTCAAATCTCAGTCGCCATTTCAGCCAATCCGATGCTTGAGATTTGAGACTGGTTTCCAAACTCAGCTTTATAACCTTGGAGCCAGATAAACGTAAAAGTGAACAGTAAAGATACAGATGGCTCTGATGTGCCGGCTGATCTGGATCTACACTGTTTGCCTATGAAATAAAGGGGTATCTATGAAATAAAGGGGTATCTATGAAATAAAGGGGTATCTATGAAATAAAGGGGTATCTATGAAATAAAGGGGTATCTATGAAATAAAGGGGTATCTATGAAATAAAGGGGTATCTATGAAATAAAGGGGTATCTATGAAATAAAGGGGTATCTATGAAATAAAGGGGTATCTATGAAATAAAGGGGTATCTATGAAGTAAAGGGTTAAAACATTTCTCACACATTATCTCTTATGGTAGATTCACTTATATTGGCGAACAGCTGACACTGTAAACCCTAATCAGGATTGAAGGTTATTAAAGCCGAGATTGGAAACCAGTCTCAAATCTCAAGCATCTGATTGGCTGAAATGGCGACCAGTCGCCATTTCAGCCAATCAGATGCTTGAGATTTGAGACTGGTTTCCAATCTCAGCTTTATAACCTTGGGCACAGATTGTTGCTACACATGCTGCTCTAGGTCTATACTGGTTAAATTAGCACATTAACCTTTTCCTCCATATATACTCATTTTTACGCATGTGTGACCAGTGTAGATCCAGATCAGCTGGCACATCCATGCTATCTGATCAGGATCTGCACAGGTCGCATTTTGGTCAACAAATAAAAACGCAAACAGTGCAGATGCTGATCAGACAGCACAGATGTGCCGGCTGATCTTGATCTACACTGTTTGCTCATGCAATAATGGTGTGTCTAGTGAGGAAAGGGTTAAAGGTTAATATATATGGGGCTCGTCGCGGGAAATGGTACCTTCGGACAATTGACGTCAATTATTGAAATGACGTCGTAAAATTGAGCAGACGACATTGATTATTATGCATTTCGCGGTAAAAATACAATCTTATTGACAAAATTTGTAAAATAAACAGCTTTTATTTATAGGAAATTATAGATTGTTGTAAGTTATTTCTAACTATAGTAACAACTAAAATGTCACAAAATATGACCGAAGGTACCTTTTCCCGAGCCGCGCCCCATAAAAAAAAAAAAAAAAAAGCAAATTTTTGACATTTTCAGTTGTTGGTATTTGGAGAAAAAAATCAACAGTTATTAAGCATCTGTAAATTGCTATCAAAATAATATTGTGAGATTTTGTTTCATTATTCAACTTGTTTATTTGTTTGAGCAATATATTAAGCAGCATTATTCCTTAAACCTTTCCTTCATATATACATGTTATTGTACACCTTTAAGGCATTGGCAAACAGTGTAAATTCAATGCATTCAGCACATCTGTGCCATCTGATCAGGATCTGCAATGTTTGCTTGTAGATTCATTAAGGTATTTTTTACCACAAAGCAAACAGTGAAGATCCTGATCATATAGCACAGATGTGCAAGCTGATCTGGATCTATACTGGTGGAACATGTGATTAAAAGGGCATATATGCAGGAAAGGGTTAAAATCCAAGATACATATTTTACACAGCATATAATAACTATGTAATCTTATATGCTCGTGGTGTAAAAGATTTGTTAGGTTGTGAGATTTTTTTATAAGCATTATCAAATATCAAATCTTGCCGTCCTGCATTGCCAGAAACTTGTCAAAGTTTTGTTAAAGATACTAGTCGTTGATGAGTAGAAGTTTTAGAATGACAACACCCCAAATTTGTTGGGGGCTGGAGTGGGAGCAGAGATTGTTATTTAACTGTTTTAATTAAATTGATCCTTCAGCCATATGCAGGGGTCATAATAAGTCAGAATTTTCCAGATTCAGTACTTCCAAGAATTTGCAATTAGATTGATAAAATTCCTTATGGTGATACAGAAAGTTGTTAGACACAGCCTGTGTGTTTAGCTGTGTAAGAGTCTATAGTCTTGTTGTTCAGCCTTCTAGTATTTGGAGTGCTTCTGCTATTATGGCACATGTCCATGGGCCATGCTACTATTGCACCCAGCTAGTCTGTTATGACCCCTGAATATGAGTTTTTATTAGATCTATGCTCATTTTGACATAAAATTGTTAGAGTTTGATCTTTGTTTTAAATATTTAGTTGTTAAAACTGTAACAGTTTAATTTCAAATTCCTCAAATAGAAACTTATGAAATTTATTTAAAAGTATGTCACAAATCTCACTGTTTGGCTAAATTTTCAGTATTACAGTTACAACAAGAAATGTGTTTTGTGCATATTTAAAGCTACTTTTACATTTAAAGTCAACATCTTGTTGGTTTTATATGATCACTTTCATCATGATCAACACGTTGCACTAGGTCAGCCAAAACATCTGTGCCTTCTTAATATCAGTAAAGGGTAAAAAGTATGTCACAAATTCTGCAGGATAAAAAATAAAAAATAAAACCCTAGTAAAATCAAAAGATTGATTATCTTGTCTTATGAAAATTATACAAGTGTGCGAATTTATCCCAGGCCCAAAAATGTTATTTAACCCTTTCTTCCATTTATACTCATTTTTATGCATGTGCGACCTGGCCAGCACATCCATACCATCTGATCAGCATCTGCACTGGTTGTATTTTGGTCAGAAATAACCTAACAAATCGAAAAGCGGACAGTTTAAATCCTGATCAGATGGCACGAATGTGCGGGCTGATCTGGATCTAAACTGTTAGCCCATGTAATAAGGTGTATCTACTGAGGAAAGGGTTATGTCTTGTGTATGAAATTTGATTCTTGTGAAATTAATTGACACTGCAGAAATCTCATATAAAACATCATTCAGTTTGTCTTTTTAACAATCAGATTTGTGACTTTTTCCATTGTTTTTATCGCCCCACGCTATGTAGGAAAATGTTGCATCTGGTACCTTAAGAGGAAGTGGACAAAGTATCACACGACATAAGGGCATAAAATAATTGGTCTTATTATTAAATCTGACATGTCAGAGTAAAAGGTACCGTCAGACAGTCAACAGCAATCATTGAAATTATGTCATAAATATAAGCAGATGAAATTGCTTAATAATCATAAATGCATTTCACAGTCAAAAAGATATTTTATTGTCAAAATCACTTTTTTGTTAAGAAACTCATAGATAATAAAGATTTTTACACAAATGGTAACAGCTAAAATATCTAAACATAACTGAAGATAGCTTTTACTTTAAAATCAATTGAAAAAGACATATCTGCAGTCATTGGAAAAGATTTTTACAGTTTTAGCTTGCCCTGATTTATTAATTAAGAAATTTGTAAAAGTTTAATTACCAACTAGATCAAAACAACTGTAGGTATTCTGTACTTATTTAACTATGTTATTCATGTGATAGATGATAAAAACTATTAATAATTTTCATCCAAAATGCTATATCTGCAATTTTCTAATACATTAACAATGAGTTAAGGTCTTTGCTCAGTTTCTTTTTAATTGTTTTGTGTTAATTTTAGGTGATATTGTTAGGTTATTGTAAAAAAGGTGGTATTTTTGCTTGTCTGAAAAATCATCTCTTTGCACTTAAGTTTTTTTTGAACGACAGGAATGAAAAGCTTGTTAAAACAAGTGAATTGTTTTTTGAGGAGTAAATAACATGACTTTGCATTTTTAGGTAAATTTTTATAGTTGGTCACATCTATTTGACATGTTTGAAGCATCTGTAGTTAATTATATTGTTTTTTGTTCAAATCAATTAATGGTTGACAGCTTAATGAGCACTTGTATGCACTTTTGATAATGCCGTAAAAACATATTCAAGTTGATGTTTTAAAAATTTTTGCACGTCAGTACATCTCATTTAATATTATATTTATAACCAGGTTTTTTGATGACCTAATTCCCTATATTTACACTTCAACTTTATCCTCTACGATAAAGTCTTATTCATCTAACGAATCATAATTTCTGATGGTGAACAGTGTGACGTATTACTTTAAAAGGCGTGGCTACTGTAGAGCCGTTCACAATTTATTGGACGTTGCACGATGTTTTGACGTGTGACGTCACCATGCACGCACGTTTTGCCACCAGTTGCTGCGAAAAAACGTGCCGTCATTCACTTTGTCGTTAACGTAGCTGTTCCAACAGCCATTCGAAAAAGCCGTAATATCACGAATTATTCTAGTTATTTCTGTATTAATGAAATTATTTATGAGTGTAAATATAAGGATTGAATCGATATTTGATAGTTTCCATTTGGGTATGAAAAACAGTTGGATTGTTTAAAGTACGCGTGAAGCTCTTCGGGCTTCACACACTTTAAACAACCCAACTGTTTTCCTTACCCAAATAGAAACCATCAACTATCGATTCAATCCTTAATTGAAAAGCAGTTGAGCATTTACTTCATATAATTTGACTTCCATGGCATGGGCCAGCAGTGTAGATCCAGATCAGCCTCCAAATACATGCTGTCAGATCAGGATCTACACCATTTGTTTTAATATTCATTATTTTATTTCTGACCAAAAAGAGACTGCAATGCCCAAGATCATAAAACTAAATCTGGAGATCAGTCTCAAATCTCAAGCATCTGATTGCTGAAATGGTGACCAGTTGCCATTTCAGCCAATCAGATCCTTGAGATTTGAGACTGATCTCAAAACTTAGTTTTATGATCTTCAGCCCTGGTGTAGACCCAGATAACAGGGTCATTCATGCAATAAAACCTGTATAATATTATATGGAGAAAAAGGTTTTCTAGATTCACAGTTTTACCACCAAAAATATGTAACGATTGTATAATTATTTATTATTATAATTGTATCACTTATCATAAGACAGGGTTCTACTTGTTTTTGTGATGTATTATTAAGTAATTAGATGTAAAGGTATTCTTTTTTTTAAAAATATTTTTTTGAAATGAATAACCTCAATTTATATATATTTAGTCATACAGTTTGCAGTGATATATTGCCATAGATATAAAAGGCCAGAAATCCGAAGTTTATTTCCTAAAAATATCCAGTACTTTTATCATGTCAGTAGAACAGGCCAAGTAATAAGTGTTTTTGTACATTGTTAAATATTTGTTTTATAACAATTTTGTATTTTTTTATTGATTATTTAATTTTTTAAAATTACTTTCATAGGTACAGCGCAAAAAAAATTATAATGTAGAGTTATTAAGGTGATTAATAACTTTGCACAACACCTGTACTATTTCAATGAAAGTGCAGATACTGATGCAGATTCAAATTAACCTATTACTTCATATATACATGTTTTAAGCATTTGCAACCAGTGTAGATCCAGATAAGCCGGCTCATTTGTGCCATCTAATGAGGATCTTAACTATTTGCTTTTTGATTTATTAGTTACTGGTCTGGATCTACACATATGAAAAATTACATAAATATGGAGTTAAGGTTTTACTTTTATTAAGTTATAATTGTCTTTGGCATTTAAGCTTGTTTATATTACATTTTCTAGGACATAGTTGCTCAAATGATAAAGTCTTGGAAAAAATAGTGCTATTAATTTTTGGTTATAATATTGTTATTATATAGATTATATGGTTTAGATGTGTTGGTTTCCCATGTCATAAGGCATATATGGGGTAATGGGTTAAACTTAATGGCTGACTAAACTAAAAAGCTTCTTTACAGACTACAGTTTTCATCTCATGTAAATTTAATTATTTTATTGATTTTAAAAAATGATAATACATGTATTAATTTAATTATTTTGAAAATTCTGTGATAATTAACCAGAAATGTTTAATATAATGGTAAAAAACCTATTTTTCCATGCAGATAGAATTTATTTGATTTGTCAGATTTTGAAAGTTTAAGAGGATGTATATAGCATAATAATGCAAAAATTAATAGCACTATTTTTCCAAGACTCTATTGGAGCAACTATGTCCTAGAAAATGTAATATAAACAAACTTAATTTTGCCAAAAAGACAATTATAACTTAATAAAAGTAAACCCTTAACTCCATATTTATGTAATTTTTCGCATGTGTAGATCCAGACCAGTATCTACACTATCTGCTTTTTTGTCAGAAATAAACTAATAAATCAAAAAGAGAATAGTGCAGGCCTGAAGGTTATAAAGCTGAGTTTGGAAACCAGTCTCAAATCTCAAGCATCTGGTTGGCTGAAATGGCGACAGGTCGCCATTTCAGCCAATCAGATGCTTGAGATTTGAGACTGGTTTCCATGCTCAGTTTTATAACCTTGGGCACTGGTCCTGATCAGATGACACGGATGTGGCAGCTGATCTGGAGAAAATATATGGAGGACTAGTTTAAACATAACTGTCTGAGGATTTTAAATTTAAACAGTTGAATAAAATTTCATTGGTTTACCATTTGATCATCCAATACTGTGTTTAAGGTTTTAAACATTTTAGCAGTATATAATAAAGTCTGCCAGAACTGTGTCCGAGAATTAAATATTTCTTGAGTATATTTTAGTCCATCACAACTTTGAGAGAGGGTTGAACATTGTAGTTTACCACAACTATCTCCATGTCTATACACACACAGTTGTACCCATATATCAAATATGGTTACTTTGTCATTTTATAACTAAACTATGCCTAAGATCATCAAAATAAAACTGTAAAACAGACTTAAATCTCAAGTGACCATTTCAGCCAATCAGGATCAAGATTTTAAAACTGAGTTTGGAGTTTGGAGACTAGTCTAGAATCTCAACCAGAAGTTTGATATTAGAGACTGGTCTCTATTTTCAGTTCAATGATCTTGCAATCTTAACATAAACAAATGTGATGGTGATCCAAGGTCACAGAACAGATGTTGGGAAACAGTCTCAAGACTCTTGCTCTGGATTGGTATTGTTTCAGCCAATCAGCTGCTAAAGATAAGAGTTTTATACAATTCCAGTACTCTTGCTTTTGATTGGTCTAAATTTCAGCCTATCAGCTGCTTAAGATCTGAATTTTATGGAGTTTCATACTTCTTGCTTTTGATTGGTATAAATTTAAGCCAATCAGCTGCTGAAGATCTGAATTTAATGGACTTTCATGATTCTTGCTTTTGATTTGTCTAAATTTCCAATCAGCTGCTTAAGATTTGAATTTTATAGAGTTCTAATTCTCTTGCTAATGATTGGCCAATATTGATTTTTGTGTCAGTTTTAGCAGTTCAGCTGCTTAAAATCAAGAGTTTTATAATTTTTGGTTTTGATTGATAATATTGAGTCTGGTCTCAGTTTCAGCTGTTTAAGACTAGAAATACATAATCTAAGACCAAAATGTTTAATTTTTAAGACCCTTTAGAACATGTTTTAAAAATCTTGTATTTGTGTTGTGTTAAAGTTGATTTTATGATTATGCAATAATTTTGTAAACATTTTAGAAGCTGCTGTTTAAAATTTTAACTTTTTTTGGTTAATGTTATATATCCTCAGGAATCATACATTTTAGACATTCTTAGTTTTAAGAAGAAATTTTGAAAATTAAACTACTTTTCCTTTATCGAGTCTTCTAATTGTTCAGCTTTGCATTTTACCATAAGACATGGATAAATCAAAAACACCTTTTCCAATACATGCTACATGGGCTGATCGAGAGAGGGTTTAGTTAGGTTGCTCTAACCCTCTTTTTTAACAGTCATATTCAATTTTCTTAGATTTTGGCCAGAAAGTTGGGAATTGTCATGAATCAAACACCTTTACCAATACATGTTTCATAGGCGAATCCAGACGGGATTTACAGGGGTTTCTCGAACCCTTTTTTGACAACAATACCTTATTATAGGGATTTTGGCTCCAAATGGAATCACTTTCGGGAAATCTTTCATCCAACGTTGATGTACCACCTTTCTAAATACACTGCAACTCCATTATATCGTGGACTTCGGGGTCCAAGCCCGCCAACCGCGATATAAACGGAGCGCGATATACGTACATAATCGCGCTAACACACGGAGAATGTATTTGTTTTTGCTGTCGGATGCATGTATATCGCGGTGTTGCGTAATTAACACGCCGTGAAATCTACGGGTAGTACGTTCCGTGCTGGACAAATGTTTTAAAACAATTGTTTAAATTTAATTTATTATATTAATATTTCTTACAAGACACACAATTACCAAATTTCAAATAAAAAAAGCAAAACGGAGACTGACTAATAACACCAAGATCAAAATCTTATAGGCCTTAAATTATTGTAATGGAATTAAAGACCGTATATCTAGTTTGTTTAGATGCTTGCAGAAATTTTAATTATTTTATGACACAAACTCCGACATTTACGAACGTAAATGTAAAATAAATATTAAACCACTAACCATCGTGAACATATTCCATAATTTATAAATTAAATCCTAATTTATCTCCAGTGTAATATTTCAGTATTGTTGCATCATCAACCAACTTAAACCAGCTATAGAAATGACAAATGTCACGTACACACTTCTTGTAGATCAAACGATTTCATAGCAGAGCCGACAAAACATCACAGTCTCGATACGAGCCGACATTTTTCTTTGAAGTCGCATTTCATTGACAGATATTATCGCTGTTTACCTCTAGTCAAAAATACAACCTCTATGAAATTAACAGGAAGGCGGATCAAAGCAAAATGTACATCAATGAACTACCGACAGGTTTTAAAACATGACTAGGAATAATTTTTTGTTTCTTTCTGAATTGTGCGGATTATGTGATAATTATAGAGACAATCAAATTTAGTAATGGATCAATGATAAAATTAAACAGTAAGTATGCATTCACATGTTTGCCCCGGGCTGTTAAAGTGTTATCTGTCACTGGGAAAGGTGTTAAAACACGGTTGTTTTAGGGGAAACTTGTGTTTAATTCTATCCGGCATATACATGAATAGTTAAAGGTTGAACAGAATTGTAAAAAAAAAACTTTCATCTATTTTCATGTTTGATGTTAAATTGTATCTGCTGGTGAACGTGTACATCGCCTCTTAAATCCCTGCATACAAAATGTAATAAACAGCTTTTGCCGATAATGACGTAATACGACACGGAAAAAGCGTGCGTTTCGTGAATTAGTCGCCAACGTTGATTTAGTCATTTGATCTTTTTTACCACCCACGAAGAATGAACAAACATATACATTGTATATGTACAAAAAATTGGGATCCACGGAACAAGCGCGATATATTGGATATCGCGATATAACGGATCGCGATATAACGGAGTTGCAGTGTACACAACCAATGTTCTAACTACACTGATCATATTATTTTAATTTCTCAGATTGGGAGTTTACTCATTAAGTTTGAAACTAATAAAATACATCAATTTCACTTCTTTCTTTTTTTATTAACTAACCTTTGAATTTCCCTACATGCTTTTGGAAACCCCAGATGTTTAATAAGTTAGGAGTAAAAACAAGAGTCACAAAACATCAGTGCCCAAGGTTATAAAGCTGAGCATGGAAACCAGTCTCAAATCTCAAGCATCTGATTGGCTGAAATGGCGACCAGTCGCCATTTCAGCCAATCAGATGCTTGAGATTTGAGACTGGTTTCCAAACTCAGCTTTATAACCTTGGAGCCAGTAGTGGGAATATTCTCTGTTGATGAAGATACATGTCTCCTTCTTCAAATATGGATTCTAAAGTAATGTTGAACAATTCAAGGCAATTCTGCACTAATGCTATTGCTTAGCTGTGAAGGAGAACATGTTTCAGCAGTTTTAGTCAGTTTCAGTATATTGTCTTTACAGAAAGTACAGTCCTTGTTGCAACTTTTTGATTTACACAGCTTCTGTTTAATATCCATGGTTTACTAATTCACAAAGGGATCTTTATGAGAACAAGTGAAAATGATGTATGGTATGTTTCCAATTTGAAAAGTTAATCTGCGTCCATGCTTCGAAATTAGAATTTTATGATCGGTATGCTTAGAACATTGGTTAAGTGTAACATTGTACAGATATTGTTTTTATTTTTTTAACATTGTGATTTGTTTTTAAGATTAATTACTGTTAAACGTTGATTTAATGTGTTAGTGGCATAATACTTGATAAGCATTGAGGGCCCAAGATCATAAAACTAAGATTGGAGACCAGTCTCAAGCATCTGTGCCCAAGGTTATAAAGCTGAGCATGGAAACCAGTCTCAAATCTCAAGCATCTGATTGGCTGAAATGGCGACTGGTCGCCATTTCAGCCAATCAGATGCTTGAGATTTGAGACTGGTTTCCAAACTCAGTTTTATAACCTCCAGCTCACATTGACTGAAATGGTAACCAGTCACAATTTCAGCCAGTTAGATCCTTGAGATTTGAGACTGGTCTCCAGATTGAGTTTTATGATCTAGGGCAGAGGTAGATCACCTAGTTGTTTTGTATTGCCTTTTTAATAAATTTTAATTGAACAATGTGTGTTTGTTTTCAGTTTTACTGTTACAGTAACCAATGATGGATGAGTACAATCAGTATAAATAGAAAGTCACATGATATTTTAATTAACCCTCCATTGTATTACATGTGCGACCAGCATAGATCCAGATCAGCTTGCACATCCATGGGGTCTGATCTGGATCTGCCCTGTTCACTTTCAGATTCATGGGTTTATTTCTGACCTTAAAGCTTACATAGTAGATCCTGATCAGACGGCACAGATGTGCTGGCCGATATGGATCTACACTGGACGCCCAGGTGATCACAGACGTAAATTTGGAGTAAAGGTAACATTGAACGATAATTTTGCAGATGGGAGCGAATCGAAATTTTCCGGCGATGAACACTTATCAAGATAATATGGTGCTACGAAATGTGTTAAACGGTTTTGTTGATACACAAATAATTTCTTGACATGGATTGTACTATCAATTATTTGTAAATATATATGGAATATCATAACAGTATTCTGTAGGTTCGTATTATTCGAGTTGTGTATGTAAACAATATCACGCGAGACCGAAGGATTAACGCTGCTCCATGAAAAAATCATTCATTGGTAAATAATAAAATAAATAATGAGCCCAGTGCGGAACATTTTTTATACCAAAATTTAAATAAAATTTTACTCGTCATTTCTTATTCAGCAGCAATTAATAACCTTTTCAATATTCCGTATTGCGGTGGGGGATCTTGCTTTCCTTCTTTCCTTCAGACTGCCTTGTGTACGTGAAAGGTGAAGGTCTCTAAAATGATTTACAAGCAAAATCAATCTAAATTGTTTGCAGGCCTCATCATCTGTTACCTTAACATTCCGATGTTGAAGTACAATTCGAGAAGCAATAGACTCCTTTATTTCCAATTATACTTAAGAATGTAATAAAATGTTCTATAATAGCCATTTTCACGACCTATACAACGCCTTTTAGTTGAGCAACTGAGGGAGCATATGCATATCGCTATTAGTTTTTGAACTTATCTACCAAGTGATCATCCGAAAACAATTCATTATAATATAATATATAATACATGAGTAAATGAAATTTAATATAAATGATGTAAGCATACATAATACTTATCAATTGACTGATTTAAAGAACTTGGTGCAATTTGAAAATGCTTTAATTTTTTTATACAGTATACATTGCAATTGTATTATTGTGAAAAGTGTAAGCGAGCGGCGATGCAAATATTTGCATAACTTTACGTCCACATTCAGCAACATATTTAAATCATAAAAGTTTGTTTGGCTGAACGAAAATGGAAAGAAATGTTTACAATTATAAGTGGTCACGTGATAAATTGTGCTAGTTGGATAATATAATTGAAACCAGGGCTGGCGATTATCGAACTGAGATTTGAAACCAGTCTCAAATCTCAAAAGCATCTGATTGGCTTACCGGTCGCTATTTCAGCCAATAAAATGCTTGAAATTTGAGACGAAAACTTGACTTGAAAACTAAGATAGTCTAAAATCTCAAGTTTTCATTCTCAGTTTTATAATATTGGGACCAGGTTTGAACTTCAAACTAACAAATTGACCCTACATACAGCTTATTTGATATTTCAAATATCAATGATGTTTTTGTCCATAATCCACTCGATGTAGCCAAGCATTAATTATAATACCAGCTGTCTTGCGGAATGTTGGCGGCTCGACGCAGGTACCCGCCCTCGTAACAGCCGAAGTGGCCATATGACCGAATAATGTGTTGTTGCCAAAAAAAATTAATACAATAAAAACACAAAAATATAAATAAGCCAATAAAATAAAATAAAAAACAATATCATAAAAAACAACATTTACATTGATCTGCTTATCCCTTAAAGTTTAGTCAGCTGTTGCCGGAGAATACTGAAAAAGGCACAGGATCATAAAACTTAATCAGAGAATAGTCTCAAATCTCAAGCATCTGATTGGCTGAAATGGCGACCGGTCGCCATTTCAGCCAATCAGATGCTTGAGATTTCAGACTTGACTCCAATATCAGTTAAATGACCTTTGGCCTAGGCTAACTATTAATTTACTTGTAATAGGCTCCATCTTATAATTACAAACACTCAGTGTCATTCAATACAAACACTCAGTGTCATTTAATACAAACATTCAGTGTCATTCAATACAAACATTCAGTGTCATTCAATACAAACACTCAGTGTCATTCCATACAAACATTCAGTGTCATTCAATACAAACACTCAGTGTCATTCCATACAAACATTCAGTGTCATTCAATACAAACACTCAGTGTCATTCCATACAAACATTCAGTGTCATTCAATACAAACATTCAGTGTCATTCAATACAAACACTCAGTGTCATTCCATACAAACATTCAGTGTCATTCAATACAAACACTCAGTGTCATTCCATAAAACACTCAGTGTCATTCCATACAAACATTCAGTGTCATTCAATACAAACACTCATTGTCATTCAATACAAACATTCAGTGTCATTCAATACAAACGATCAGTGTCATTCCATACAAACACTCATTGTCATTCAATACAAACACTCAGTGTCATTCAATACAAACATTCAGTGTCATTCAATACAAACACTCAGTGCCACTCAATACAAACATTCAGTGTCATTCAATACAAACATTCAGTGTCATTCAATACAAACACTCAGTGTCGTTCAATACAAACACTCAATGTCATTCAATACAAACACTCAGTGTCATTCAATACAAACATTCAGTGTCATTCAATACAAACACTCAGTGTCATTCCATACAAACATTCAGTGTCATTCAATACAAACACTCAGTGTCATTCCATACAAACATTCAGTGTCATTCAATATAAACACTCAATGTCACTCAATACAAACATTCAGTGTCATTCAATACAAACACTCAGTGTCATTCAATACAAACATTCAGTGTCATTCAATACAAACACTCAGTGTCATTCCATACAAACATTCAGTGACATTCAATTCAAACACTCAGTGTCATTCCATACAAACACTAATTGTTATTCAATACAAACACTCAGTGTCATTCAATACAAACATTCAGTGTCATTCAATACAAACACTCATTGTCATTCAATACAAACACTCAGTGTCATTCAATACAAACATTCATTGTCATTCAATACAAACACTCAGTGTCATTCCATAAAACACTCAGTGTCATTCCATACAAACATTCAGTGTCATTCAATACAAACACTCATTGTCATTCAATACAAACATTCAGTGTCATTCAATACAAACATTCAGTGTCATTCAATACAATTACTCATTGTCATTAAATACAAACATTCAGTGTCATTCAATACAAACATTCAGTGTCATTCATTACAAACGCTCAGTGTCATTCCATACAAACACTCAGTGTCATTCAATACAAACACTTAGTGTCATTTAATAAAACACTCATTGTCATTCAATACAAACACTCAGTGTCATTCAATACTAACATTTAGTGTCATTCAATACAAACACTCAGTGTCATTCAATACAAACATTCAGTGTCATTCAATACAAACACTCAGTGTCATTCAATACAAACACTCAGTGTCATTCCATACAAACATTCAGTGTCATTCAATACAAACCCTCAGTGTCATTCAATACAAACACTCAGTGTCATTCAAAACAAACATTCAGTGTCACTTATTACAAACACTCAGTGTCATTCTACAAGATGTTGAGATGTTACTCACTTTCAGCTGCTACATTGTACAAAACTGGGAACCAGACTTAAGTCATATTTCAGTTACTAAACATCACACAGTTAGGACTTCCAAAACTGCCAGACAACTGTAATCAATCAGTTGCTTTCAACACCGACAGGCTTTCAAGTTTTCATTGCGTTGATCATTTTAATGTACTTTATGGGTATTGCCAGGGTCTATTAATTGATAAATCGACCGTATTTTTGCAGAACATTTCCTTATGGCTCAAGTGCTGAAAAAACAACAAACTAAAATTTGCTTTGCTGTTTTAGCAATATATTATCCCTTCATGTATTTATCGTAGGAAAAACTGATGCATTGCTCAAGTGATACTGAGACAAAGTGACGTGCATTGACCCCAGCGTATCTAATGTTGCGAACAACTTTTAAGGAAGTATTCCAAATATACTTTGTAAAATTGTCTTCGCATAAAGATAAACACACGATCAAGTTTAAGTACAACTATTAAGGTGGTATCATTTGTCACAATATACTGTCAAAGTTGGGGGGAGTGTGGTTTCCTATTTTCATAAAATTTCATGTTATGTAATAATTAAAAATATTCTTATTGCTTCAGATATCATTTATAGGGCATATAAATTTTACAGGTCAATCAGGAATTATAAAAAATAAAAATATGAAACAATTTCTCTCACTGAGTGTAGCCTTATTACCAGGAGTCCAAACTTCCAAATTATCCACTATAGTATTAAACTACAGTCATAGGAAGGTTGTCTATATCAAGGTTAACAATGTCTTAGAATTTAGTTCAATAACCTTTACTAGAACAATAGCAAAACATGTTTCTCCCAGTGACTACAAAAGGAAAATTTGACATTCATGTTTTCATTGTTTATAACTTTTGTTCTAGTAAAGATTATTGAACTAAATTCTAAGACAGTGTTAACCTTGATATAGACAACCTTCCTGTGACTGTAGTTTAATACTATGATGGATAATTTGGAAGTTTGTACTCCCGGCAATAAGGCTACACTCAGTGAGAGAAATTGTTTCATATTTCTAATTTTTTATAATTCCTGATTGACCTGTAACATTTATATGCCCTATAATTATCCCCGCCGATGAAATCGGGAGGGGGATATTGTTTTGACGTTGTCCTTCCGTCACGTCGTCACGGTGTCATGTCGTCACGTCGTCACGCTGTCCGTCTGAATTTTGTTTCCGGGCTATTTCTCTGCAACCACTGGATGGATTTCAACGAAACATTGTGGGAACTATCAGTACCAAGAGGAGATGCGCATATCGTCGTCTTGTTCCGGTCAGACCATTTAACACAGAGTTATGGCCCTTTGATAACCTTTGCATTATGTATATAGAGCAGTATTCGTTTCCGCGCTATTTCTCTGCAACTACTGAATGAATTTCAATGAAACTTACTGAAAACCATCTATACTAAGAGGAGATGCGCATATCGTCGTCTTGTTTTGGTCAGACCATTTAACACAGAGTTATTGCCCTTTGATAACTCATGCATTATGCATATAGAGCAGTATTCGTTTCCCCGCTATTTCTCTGTAACTGGCGGATGGGTTTCAATGAATCTTTCTGAGAACCATCAATACCAAGAGGAGATGCGCATGTCATCGTCTTGTTCCAGTCAGACCATTTAATACAGAGTTATTGCCCTTTGATAACTTATGCAATATGCATATACAGCAGTATTTGTTTCCGCGCTATTTCTCTGCAACCACTGCATGGATTTCAATAAAACTTGCTGAAAACAATCTATACCTACAGGAGATGCGCATATCGTCGTCTTGTTTCGGTCAGACCATTTAACACTGAGTTATTGCCCTTTGATAACTTGTGCATTATGCATACAGAGCAGTATTCGTTTCCGCGCTATTTCTCTGAAACTACCGGATGGATTTCAATGAATCTTTCTGAGAACCATTAATACGAAGAGGAGATGCGCATATTGTCGTCTTGTTCCAGTCAGACTGTTGAACACAGAGTTATGGCCCTTTGATAACTTATGCATTATGCATATAGAGCAGTATTCATTTCCACGCTATTTCTCTGCAAGTACTAAATGGATTTCAATGAAACTTTCTGGAAATCATCAATACCAAGAAGAGATGTGCATGTCATCGTCTTGTTCCAGTCAGACTGTTTTACACAGAGTTATTGCCCTTTGATAACTTACGCATTATGCATATAGAGCAGTATTTATTTCCGCGCTATTTCTCTGCAACTTTTGGATGGATTTCAATGAAACTTTTTGGAAACCATCTATACCAAGAGGAAATGCGCATATCAATCTGTTGTTCCTGTCAGAGTATTTAACACAGAGTTATGGCCCTTTGATAACTTACGCATTATGCATATTATAGAGCAGTATTCTTTTCCTCTTTTTCTCTGCAAATACTGGATGGATATCAATTAATCGTTCTGAGAACCATCAATACCAAGAAGAGATGTGTATATTGTTGTTTTGTTCCAGTCAGACTGTTTAACACAGAGTTATACTGCTCTTTATGCATCATGCATTAGTTATCTAAGGGCAATAACTCTGTGTTAAACAGTCTGACTTAATTCCGCTCTATTTCTTTGCAACTTCTCGATGGATTGAAATGAAACTTTCTGGGAAACATCAATACTGAGACGAGATGCCCATTTTGTCATCTTTTTCCAGTCAGACTGTTTAACACAGAGTTATTGCCCTTTGATAATTTATGCATTATACATATAGAGCAGAATTCGTTTCGGTGCTATTTCTCTGCAACTACCGGATGGATTTTAAAATAGTGAAACTTTCTGGGAACCATCAATACCATAAGGAGACACGCATATTGTCATCTTGTTTCAGTCAGATCCTTTAACACAGAGTAATGGCCCTTTGATATGTTATGCATATTGCATGTAGAGCAGTATTTGTTTCCTTGCTATTTCTCAGCAGGAATCTATGGAAACCATCAATACCAAGACAAAATGCCCATATTGTTGTCTTGTTCTGGTCTGACCGTTAAACACAGAGTTATGGCCCTTTGATAACTTATGCACTATGCATATAGAGTAGTATTCGTTTATATGCGTTTATATGCTACTTCTATGCAACCTCTGCATAGATTTCTATTAAATACAGCGCTATAGTTTTACTACTGCATTCTTCATTTCAACAACTTGAAGACTTTTCGTCTCATTTTTATATTCTGGTGAGCTGCCCAACCCTTTTCACCATCTGAAGTTTTTTTTTCAACTTGTTTGCCATCAATGATAAATATCTAAATAAAGCCCTATGTCTTCAGCTGTTGTGTTAGTAATAACAAGTACTCGGCGGGGGATATAAATTCAACAAATTTGCTTGTTGATATCTGAAGTAATAAGAAGATTTATAATTATTAAATAATATGAAATTTTATGAAAATAGGACACCACACTCCCCCCCCCCCCCCCACTTTAACAGTATATTGTGACAAATGATACCACCTTAAATATTGTAGCAAATATTGAATCTGAATTGTTGTTTTAAAACATGTGCACATTACAAAAATGGAATCTTTAAACTGTGATTCGTATACTAGGGAGAAAGTAAATAAGCAACTCATATACATATTTTACCCTTATAATTTATGAACAATTATTATACATCCATATGAATAAAGAACGTTTAAAGGGGCATTAATGATTGTAGTCCAGCATATACTTAATTCAGCTGTGTGTTGTTTTAGTGTATTGTCCATAAATTTCAGAATTCTCATGCTAATGGGTTTTCTTTTGTTTAGTATGTGCATAGAACATGAATTAGACTAAACCGAGCTTGCTATCAATTTTCGCAATTTGTAATGTTATTGCCCCCTTAAAGTGAACCTCGTTAAAGAATGATTTTGTAAACAATTTATTGCCAACTGCCATACATATTCCGGTACCCGTTCGTTGGCAATGTTGATATAAATCTTTAAGGAACACGAGCCTCGTATCATAAGAAATCTGCCATTTAATTTAACCTCGCGTCCCAAGCAAACAAGAAAATTGTTTAAAAAGAGCAAAAACACTAATTTTGTGGGTTTTATGTCGAGTCGTTCATTGCAATGTGCCGGACTTTTAACGTGCTAAGAAACCGAAGCTCAGGCATCTTCATATAACGACAATCCATGCTAGTCACTTTGAACTTTTCATTCCAACTCGAGGCTTCTATCTCGAGTATCCGAGGTAAATCTTCATCCGAATCACTATCACAAAACACCTTTACTGTAGAGAGCACATGTCTGAAATGTGTCACTTCCGCTTTAAACGTTTCATCTTCCTGCCTGATTCTTTCTTCAAATATTTTATAAAATGTGTCATAAATAGCATAATCAAGAAAGCAAGTTGTCCTGAATTTAACTTTTTCTGCGTCACTTAGTGAGACTGGTTTGTGAGAATGACTGTTCGATGTCAAAAAAAGAATTTCTGACAAATCCCAATTCAAGGTTCTTTTAAGAAGAATCAGTGATTCATCGAATCTTTCCATTACAAGAACAAGCTTGAAATCATTTTTAAGCATTTCAAGATGTCTTGCAATTGCTTCAGTGTCGTCAATCGTTACTTTTTCTGCAAATCCGAAATCTTTACCCATGGCGTTCTTTGTTTTTGAGAAAGGCAATTTTTCATACAGTTGAGGATAATTTATTAGGTTTTGAATGTAATTAAGTCTTGGAACTTTTACCAGAAGTGGTGATTTCCACACATCTCGGAAGTAGTAAGCAGCGCTTATCATACGATCGATCGGTTCACGAATGATTCCGATGTTTACCGAATCGACAGGAAGAACAGAGCCGAAAAGTTTCCGGCTGTACACAGAATGACAAGCCAAAATATCCCAATGGTTTCCGTCTTTAATTGGAATTGCCGACTGTGTTGAGAGGAAATAATTAGTCTTTTTCGGAAGTACAAATGTTAAATTGTTTTTTAATCCAAAACGGAAGAAAATATTCTGCATCGTTGTGGAACCTGCTTTGTGAACCTTTAGAAAGCCCACGTGGTATACCTTTGGAAAGTTCGGTTTACTAGGAAGGATAAGCCGTCGTTCAGTTCTTACAGAGGGCAGATTTAACGAATTGTTCGTTTCACTGGTGTTTTTAAACAATAATGCTCCCCCGTTGTTTGTAAACAATAAATCTGTCGTAAACGTTACGTTTCTGTGTGCGTTTAGTTCATTTTCAGAAATAGTAATTATGCGAAAATCTGCTGTTAAGAGGAGCTGTAAAAGCGTTGCCATGGCAACCAAAACCATAACCGTCAAAACTGTCAAGCTGAAAAATACAAGTAGATATACAAGTTATAAATTTTATGTCTAGGAAATACAACACCGAGTTGCCCAATAATCTGCTTGGTTCAGACATAACTATCAACTTAAGGATGCCTGATTTAGTGCGCATGTGCTAACTACCGTAAAGGACGAATTGTCGTTAAAATTCAAGAGTGGTATTTCTATTTTTTTTAAGTAGCTATAACCAAGGAAATAACACATATTTACATTTATTTTATATTTAAAATATGATTTCATTACAACAAATTTTAATCTTCGCGTATGCCTATATGATCTCAAATCTGCAGATGAGAAAACCTGATATGATCTTTTATATTAAACTGATATAGATAATTTGAAACCACAACTAGAGAAGATCAGTTAAACTGAATAAAAAAAGTTTTCAAATAAGAGATCAATTAAAATAAATAATAACAGAAATATTGTCATTCACCGTGAGAAGTCATGCCAGAATTAACATTTACTCTCTGAAAAAAAAAACTGAAGTAAAGTTTTTTTTTAAAACTGTTTACCATTTGAATAAACCTTTTGGTGTTTTCAGTGACGACATCATAAACTTCTGAGAAGTATATCCCGGGTTGTAAGCTATAGACCATGTGCGTTTTGTACTGGCAACGTGTTATCCACAAGCGTTCTTGTTCTGTGCAATTGGCTGTCCGCAAGTGTTCTCTTTCCGTGCAAAAAGGTTGTCCACATGTGTTCTCTTTCAGTGAAGCGGGTTAAACACAAGCGTTCTCTTTCTGTACAATGAGTTATCTACAATAGTTCTCTTTCTGTGCAACAGGTTATACACATGCGTTCTCTGTCTGAGCAGTTATCTACAATAGTTCTCTTTCTGTGCAATAGGATATCCACAGCAGTTCTCTTTCTCTGCAATAGTTTGTCTGCAAACTTCCACTTTCCAAGCAGTAGGTTTACGGCAAGTGTTCTCTTTCCGTCCTATGTTGTTTACATGACTTCTATTTCGGCCATGTAAAGATATCTTGTTCTTTACTTAGAGTCCTTCTTCATTCCTATATGTATATGTATTGTCAAGGCACTTCATAAGCGTTTTACTTTGATAGTTCGCCAACATTTTGAATTTTTACAATTGAAATTGCTCTTACTATGGCGTCTTAATAAATGACCATTTATTTTTTTCTCAAGTCCTAGTCAGCTTAGATATGTGTGTTTATTTTTGCCTCTTTCTGAAAGAAAGAAAAAACAACATAAATATGTAATATTATGAATGAAGTGCGAATACTTCACCCAGTCTAATAAGTCCCAATATATACTAAACCAACTGCTTAAGCTTATTGGCTATTGTTCTGTTGTCATGTGACATGATTTTCAAGACGGTATTGGGTAAAGATTAATGCTACTTGGTACATGTATTGGTATACAGTCACATCACTGTCATGTGATCATATTAAACTCTATTTTGTATTTTTCCAAATGAGAATGCAGGAATATATAGCTTCCTGTTTATTGTTAATCATTAATTTAATAAAAGTTTACGATTACTGACTGATTTAGACCCAGTTTTGAAGAATGATATTTGGTTTAGAAGTTAAAGCGAAAAGTTTATTAAGGACCAAGGTGATATTAAACATGGAAATTAATCACGAATTAACCTGTGAAGATGAGCCTATTTTTAAGTTTTTATATGGACAGTAATTCTCCATCGGTCTATGGAAACATATAAGATACTCAGGTCGTTCATATTTTATTTTGCTGCAGACTGTTTGATGTATTTACATCTATGTTGTACGTCTGGCCTACAGATATGCAGATAAGCAGCAGAGTGGGACAGGGACCTTCCTCATCTGCCGGATCCAGTCATCGCCGACCAATTCAAGCTTTCCTTTTGTCCATATTGGACAGCGGGAAGTCAGAATTGTTCAATTATCATCCAATGGAAGGAGGATTTTTGTTGTTTGGCTAATTTTTCAGAATTTCGGGTATCTTACTGTTGTCAGGCTTTCTGCTGCCAAATTTTCAAAAGCTCAATATTTGATAAAAGCAATACAAATCAACATATACAGATTGCCTTACAGACATTTGGAAAACATGTGAGAATCTATCTTACCTTTTTGTAGTCTCAAAAATTTTGAATTTACTAAGAAATTGAAATTTTCTAATGATTTGTTTTAAGACAAGCTCTACTGTTAAGTTGGTCAACGTTTGAAAATGGTTTAATGAACGGCTGTCGAGAAACTTGCAGAAACCGGAAATAGGCTTCATAATGACAAAACCGGAAGTGTGTTCCTGATCTTAATCTTAGTGATTGTTTCATTTTTTTCATAACTAAAACATTTAATTCATATGAAGACATTCATATTTTATTAATCACTTAATACTGACAGTCATTACCAAATTAATAACTTTCTGTTGACCGGCAATATATATGTATTAGATTTTAAACGAAAAAATAAATGCCAATTAATTAAGGTGTAATTAATCATTTTTGTAATATTTACTAAATGACAGAGAAATATTTTGATATTTAACAACCTTCAAACAACAAGTTGGCAACAACGCAACGCGGAAGTTGATTAACACAATATAATGTAAATAAAACTAACTATATGTTATTATTTAAACCATTTGGACGAAGCAGCTGGTCATATAATACGTTACTTGCGTTTGCATTTCTACCATCTGTTACATTAAGTGGCTGAGTTCCGCAAAGTAAGCTAGTTGTAACTATGCAGTTAGTCGGAACTTCATAGTGAACTTTTAATTGTTTCCGGTGGCATGCTGTTTATGTAATAAGAGTGTTTGAATTTGCTGTTTATTTAACAATTATCTCTTTTAAGGATGTGGTACTGTACCTTACGTAGCAGTAAAGTGTTTGTAGCCATAGATGCGAATTGGCCCCGGTCAAATTTGAAGATGTAAGTGGGCAAACTGTAAGCTTCATGGCACTTTAAAATATTTTAGATGCTATATTTGCAGTTTCACATGTGAAGCTAGGATCCCCAAAAATTGCCTGACATGCTCTTTTTGACCTTGACACTTTCAGTGTGAGGCAGGTGCTTGGAAATGCGAAACTAATACATTTCTGGCTCTGCCTTCAGTCCAACTTGCAATTCTCAAGGAGCATACAAACAAGTGTGAGTAGTGTAAAATCTTGATGGTTATGGTATATTTTGAGTATGATTTAATGAAACAGTAGGGATTTTACCATGTGTGAGTGGCAAGCATTTATTTTGGTTGTTGGCAATAAGAAAGCTGTGAACTGATCAATGTTTGAAATTTTGCCTCGTCGGCCGACCAGTTTTTGCAACCGGAATTTGAAAGGTAACGGTGCTTAAAATTCAACAGATATGTTTTGAATATAGTTTTGCTTTGTTTTCATAAACTGAATGTCATTGTGATGTCAGTTATGTGCCCTTTCTGTTTCAGGTATGTGCAAGTAGGGAGCAAGTGGACTTGTCGTGTCGGCTATGATTCTTCGGTTTTGCGATATATCAGGAAACCGTTTGCCCCCTTACTTTAAGAATGTGATACTGTACCTTACCACCGTTTTACTTTTTTATCATTGACCAGTCAAAAGACCCAGAATATCGGTCAAAGTACGCGTTTAACTTATCAATGTTATGTTCTGTTCTGTTCATGTTCAGCTTATTGTGGACTGTTTTGATGTTCTGAAGTCTTTGGAAGCGACAAGCTTTATTGATCTGTGCTATCAAAACATTGCCAATTGACATGTGCAGTTCGAGCCTAATTTGACATTTTAAAATTATTTATGTTCTCATTTTCATGTTAAAATATTATTCGAGTACTCGAGTTACTAGTATTCGGTACACGGACGATCGATCGAGTACTCGGTTCATCTAGTATTTGTTACAATTACTACTAAAATCGTATTAGACTGATTGCCGACAATAATTATGGTATTTTTTATATTATTTTTCACTAAGATTTCTTAAAAATGGAAAAAGTATGCTCGATCAATTTACAAGAAATGTACTTCATAGACTGGCAACATTAAATTGACGGAACCTATTCTAGATAAACCAGATAAAAAATTAAGCACGGTGAATAGGAAGTTTAATAATCATTCCCTCGACTTGATTTTGAAGAGTATGTGTAAATATAATGAAAAACTGAGAATCCTAACATTGCGCAAAGCAATTCAAATGTCGGTTTAAATTATTATTAAGATCTGACGTAGTTGTTGCTTTGTTTATTCATTTGATAAATAAAATATATTTTAAAAGGTATTTGTTTTGAAAATCATAATACACAACCTATGTGTAATTTACCAACCACTGAAAGATACGGAATGTTTATGTTATTAGGCATACATTTAAAAAATAAAAGACATTATCGCATTAAAAATATACTTCGGCTGAGTATATAAGTAATGCATTTTTTACCGAATGAATATGCAAAGTGATCGAATTTTAAAGAATGTCTTGCAGCGTGCTACTGTAATCAGTAAAATGTTAAAATGAGTTTTTGCTTATCATCTACAGAATAATAATAATAATAATAATAATAATAATAATAATAAATTCCAAATTGTAAACTCACCTCACAATATAAAAATCAGTGGCAGTTTTCAAGGTACTCTTCATATTTAAACTTAGTTTTAATATTCTAGTATTCAGTAGGAGAGATTAGTTCAAATTACGTCAGCTGCTGTCGAAGAAAACCCGAGAAATTATACACTTAACGCCAAAATAAACGCACCGATAACATACAACCGTGTCTTTGGTGATGTAGGCCCAAAATTATAAAACTGAGATTGGATTCTTGAGATTTGAGACTGGTTTCCATTCTCAGTTTTATAACCTTGGGCAATGGTTTTACTTTTAGTTGCCAATGAAAACAACGTATATATAATAAATAATTCAAATATTTAAAATATTTCAAGAATTGCAATAAACGCAATTCATTTCTTCGACAACATCTTGTTTTACATTCCAAAATCAATTCAAGAAAATTAACTGTGACAGGCACTTCATTTTTCTGCTGTTTTTTTCTGTTTAAACATTCCCTTATCTCTCAGAACATAGGAGATGGTTCGACAGAAATCAGGGAAAGCAAGAACTGAAATCAACAGAAATAGTTGTAAAAATTATTAATAAAATTATTTAAAATAGAACCATTTGGCTGGTGTCAGGTTTTGTTCAATATAACACAGTACCGTTTCTTTTTTCCAGCAGTATATATCGGTAATGTTTCTTTAAACCTAATGTCAATATTGCTTGGTAACACGTATATAAGTAGATTATTGCTAAGTTCTCCGGTAAACATCCATAGAGTTTAGCATTTATTATGCTTTATTTAGAGATGTATGTATTTATGTTTCAGATATAGATTCATAATTTCGTCAAAACATTTATCTGTTAAAATATATTTAGACGTATTTTTACGTCTAATTTGTAAATATTTTGTATCTATAAGAATAACACAAATACAACACAAATGACTTAAGTAACTATATACTTTAAGATTAAGACCATTTGTATAAAATAAAGTCCGACATTTGGGCGAACGAACGCCTTACAGAGGTCATTTATTTGAATGGACCAACTGAGAGAAGCACTTATTGACATACACAAATCTCTTCATAAAATTACAATACCCACCTATATTAACATTTTTCTGAATAAAAAAGTGTCATTAGATAAATTTTAGAGTTGACCCTTCGGAAAGAAAGAAATCTGTCAGTCGTTCTCTGGCTCTCCCTGTCCGTCTGTCCGTCCTTCTATTCCCTTATTCATGTAAACAGCAATTAATTAACGTGCAAATTTGGCAAGACGTGCTGGCGCTTTCCTCCTTTAAGATCGCACTGTTACGATAAATTGAATTTATGTTCTACATATAATTCATGTATTTGGAAACAGTATATAATCAGTTTAAAGATCTTGTCATGAACGATTGAAATAATTATTATTATAAATTATTAACCTACCTAAGTGTGTGTATACGCACACTTAGATAGGTCAATTACTCCTTTTTTATTAACACTACTCATTACGTACAACTTCTTATCAGATAATTATTATAACTAATTATTTGTTTCAACTACTCATTTGTTACCACTGCTCATTTGTTACAACTACTCATTTCTTACAACTACTCGTTTGTTACAACTGATTATTTGTTAAAAATAATAATTTGTTTCAACTGGTTATTCGTTAAAACTACTCATTTGTCACAACTACTCATTCGTTAAAACTACTCATCTGTTACAACCACTTTTTTGTTTCAACTACTCATTTATTACAACTGCTATAATTACTCATTAGTTACAACTTATCATTTGTTACATCTACTCATTTGTTACAACTACTTATTTGTTACAACTACTCACTTGTGAATACTACTCATTTGTGAATACTACTCATTCGTTAGAACCATTCATTTGTTACAACTACTCTTTTGTTAAACTCCTCATTTGTTACAACTTCTCATTCGTTAAAGTTAAAACCACTCATTTGTTAAGTTACATTAATCTGACATCAGGTTGCATTAAACAGTAAACAAGTTTCCCACATATGGCGATCAAAGAGTATTTCTGAGAAGATGTCATAATAAAAGTGTCATAATAGTGTGACATTTTTTTGTTATCAGAATCTGAAAGAATTATAGTCTCGTGTTTAATTTAATAGTACTGACTTGTTCCGAATAAAACATCAAGCAAGTAACATCTTTTTTGAAAATTATGTTTTTTTAACTTGATACGTAAGAAGAAAAAGAGAAATCAGTATGTGTTCTTACGGAGTCCCTTAAATGAAATTTTCCATACTATGGTCAGGGAGAACATTTTGTTTAAACGTAAAGCCAGATACAGTCTGAGGGAACTGATTTTTAGTTTAATGAAAAAGTATTTCATTAAATTTCGTTTAAACGAATTCGTTTAAAGGAAATAATATTCCGAAAAAGTATTGAAAATGCCACCGCAGGGGCTCCTTACATACGTACACTCTATCTATCTTTCTGCCATTAATGTCGAACCCCTATTGGGGACTAGACATTCCAGCTATTTTCTGGGGGAGGAAGACCCCAGGTGCCCCTACGGGCATTGTTTCAGGCACGGGCGGGAACCTGGGTAGAGCCACCGACCTTCCGTAAGCTAGCTGGACAGCTTCCTTACATGAAAGAGTTCGACTCCGGGAGGATTCGAACCCACAGCGGTGAGGGGCATGTGGTTGTCAAACCGATGACTTTAACCACTCGGCCACGGAGTCTCTCTAACACTATCGGCTCATTACTTTCACATCTGTTACATCGTCGGACACCCACGACCGATCCATTCCGTTACTCTACATTCATCGCCTGTGGGATATTTAGTTCACTTTTCGCCGTTTTAGGCAATGCTATTTCATTGGTCGCTTCATGATCCGATGAAGATTTTAGTCCAATCATAATGCTCGTTCTTCAATCGCTTCGACGGACTTGTCAAAATGGCGACGTAAGCAGCATTATGATTGGCACACGGCACAAACAACACTACTGTGATATTGAAATAGATGAAAAGGGAACTTTGCAGACCATCGACCACGACAAATTTGAAAATATTGGAGACTCGGTTTGATTGAGCCTGTTCATGGGCAGTAATGGAAATGCTTATTACTGCCCACGCCGCATAGCCCCGGAATGAGCACAAATAAATATTTACACTAATAAACAGTACATTTTTTCCATCGCAAACGATGGTAATAGATGTATATAAACAATCCCTTATTTTCGTGAACCGGCGATCAGAAAGAGACAGCATACAATTTAAGAATTTCGCTGCTGATAAAACCATATTTTTTATATGTTCTTGTCATTTTGCATTTATCACTAAAAGTATGCCTGAGTATTTATGACTGGTTTTTTAAGTCAAGTTTAATTTTGTTAAAGTGAAGTTATACATAAACGTAACCTTAAACATAAAAATAACGATTCATTATGTTCTATTTTGAATAAATTAAGTGTATTAAACTTAACACATCCGTTTACGTAAACACGTAGTCCGACGAATAATTTACATCTTGAAAGAAAGATAACTACTACATGACTTAATATATAAAAATGTAAACGCGATTTGTTCCCTTTTAGTTGTACATATGGAACTATGGTATGTATACAAGGAAGTGAAAAACATTACTATCATGGCGGTTGACGGAAGAAAACTCAATGATACTTTGAGGCTTGGTTCGGATGATTTGTGCGAGTTTCCGTGCTCGCCCTGTGCAAAAGACGGCAAGGAAGTTGCTTCAGCCAAACACTGTGTGGAATGTGGGGAGAATCTATGTAAAACATGTCTGGCGTATCATGAAAAGTTTACAAGAGGGCACCAGATACTGGACAAACTAAGTTCCCAGACTGGGCAGAAGAGACCAGAGTTGCCCGTCCAGAGATGTGACAAACACGGAGGGAAGTTGGTCGATGTTTACTGTCCAGATCACGACATTGTAGGATGCGCTACCTGTATGAATGTTGATCACAAGTGAGATTTTTTACTTTCGGTTTTGGCCTTAGTTGTTTTTGTAATAATTGGCCTTGTCTAATTATATACATTTTTACTGTAACGTGCCCCGAGCGGAAGGCACACAAAACAGACTATTTGTCTCAGCCTTTAAATATATAATTTTTCTCTTACAATGATTTCAACATATATGGCTGAGCAATGTATTTTGGTTAAACAATATAATGAATTTTTCTAAGCTACTTTGCTTCAAAATGATTACAATGATTTCTGAAATGATTGGGTGAAACACAATAATCAGGATTAGAATCAGCTGAACATATAACAATATTCCCAGGGCAATGAACCTCCTGGACAAGAGTAACTGATTCTAAAGTTTTAACCACTCACCCAAACAAAAATCACAGTCCGAAACAAAACTATCACACACGAACTTCAAACACGATCTCAGCGCATATGCTGAGCAATAAAACTATATGGAACACAATGATGTTCCAACTACTTTCAACAGATCCTCAAACAATAACACACTTACATCAAGCAAACCTGAGCAACTAAAACTTTCAAACAGTGCTCAACAAAATCATGAACAATCACCTTTCAAACAAAACCCTAATCAAACAACCTTCAACACTAAATCTAAACTAGCCTGTTGAACAATAGTGTTTCAGACGTATGTGTTTCCAGCAATTGTCTGAAGACACTATTTAAAACCCTATTCTCAACTACAAGTGGCTCGGACGCATGTGTTTCCAGCAATTGTCCGAGGTCACTATCTAACCCTATCCTCAAACTACAAGTGGCTCAGACGCATGTGTTTCCAGCAATTGTCTGAGGTCACTATCTAACCCTATCTTCAAACTACAAGTGGCTCAGACGCATGTGTTTCCAGCAATTGTCTGAGGACACTATCTAAAATCCCTATCCTGAAACTTACTCTGAAGCTACCTTACAAGTGTCTCAAACGCATGTGTTTCCAGCAATTGTTTGAGGACACTGTCTAAATCAACCCTAGCTTCAACCAATACTTTCACACTGAAACAGCCCGGTCAATATGCCCTAGTACAGAGTTGTACTATATTGGACCTATAATGCAGACCAATGCTGAATCCAATTTCAACGATGTGAACACCTCGACTCTCAGAAACAGACTGCCTAGTGTCAATGAACGGCACTTGCTTATATACCATTTGAAGGAATCCCTCGGACTTTACCGTTCAACTACACTAATTTAACACAAAGAATTAAAACAACCAAAAAGAGTTTAAATAACCACAAAGATTTAGCAGTTAGACTCGGCCCAAGCTAAATCTTCAAATAATTTTCCTCACATTACTAACGATTAAGTATAGTTATACTAGTAAGGTCTAGCTGCGTTTGACATTTGGAAATAGAAAAGGGGTTTATTAGCAACATATTTTTTTGATTAGTCGCTTTAGTTTTATCAATTACATTAATTTTAATCAATGAACGAAGCTATTCTCTTACGGAAAAGTTTACCGGTATAAATATCGAGTTGCGCTCAAATCTTAGCCAGGTGGCGCGGGCTGTAATATGCCTCCCATTACTGTCCATGAACAGGCTCAATTAAACAAATTGTTGGCAACATTTTCATATTTCTCCTGTTCGGTGGCTTTCAAAGTTCCATTTTCCTCTATTTCAAACATATCTGTTGTCCCATTTTTTTAGTATCTGCCAAGGGATACGGTACATTCCTGAAATCGCATCAAGTCAATCAAGTAAGGAATTGTCTAAACTAGAAAGCACACTAAAGCATCTACTGGCGCGTCTTGATCAACTGAAAACCCCAAAACAAGAAAACCTTAAGCAGTTTCAACGGGAAAAAGATCTTTTGTTAAAAGAAATCAGGGATCTCCGAAAACAGATTAACGACAAATTAGATAAAATTGAAAAGGTTCTCATCAAAGAAATTGATAACAAGTATATCATGAAGACACAAGCTGATGTTCAAAACATTGAAAGCATCAATAAAATTCAATCTGTCATAGAAACAAGGCAAAAATCCCTCTCGAAGGCCAAAAAGATCAACGACTCAGAGTTATTTGTTCAGCTTAAATTGGGACTGTCAAGTGTGAAAGAAACTGAGTTAACATTGGCGCGTGTTCGCAGTCATGATGACAGTCGGCGGACAAAATTTGTAGCGAACAAAGATATTGTGAGGTTGTTATCTGACGAAAATCTTTCGCTTGGTCGTATACGTGAAGATCATTCATCAGTAACTGTTACTCATTTTGAAGACATCAATGTTTGTTTGCAGTCAGACAAACTCGCTTGTTTTATCGAAGACGCATGTTTTACTGCAAATGGAGATGTTATTATTACTGACATTACTAACAAACGTATCAAGAAATTAGATCATAACTACGCTATAATTGATTATCTCGATATGCCTGACATCCCAACCTGCCTATGCGATGTTAACAGCACAGAAATCGCTGTTTCAATGACCGCTTTCAAGAAGGTCCAGTTCGTATACCAGCAGCCACTCAAGTTGGGAAAGTCGTTTACTGTAGGTGATATTTGTCGCGGTATTGACTACAATGACGGGCGACTTTTTGTATGTTGTGGTGGTCAAAGAGATAAAGGTGAAGGGCAAGGACATATTGAAGTATACAATATAAATGGAGAACTGCTGGAATCATACTACGGTGGTTTAAAGTTGCCAGGTCGCATCATAGTTTCGGATAGGAATGAGTTGTTTGTAACCGATAAGGAAGATGACAAATTATTTTATGTCGACATGAATAGTTATCATTTGTTGGAGATGCGGATCGAGAAACTGTCTGGACGATTAGGATTATGCAGGATGGGAGACGGCCAGCTGTGTTTGGCGGGATGGGAGTCACACAACATAGTGTTGATATCCGAGGATAGCAAACATCAACAAGAACTGCTGAAAGAGATGGATTGTGTAGTGGAACCATGGGCTTTACGGTTTGACGAGAAAAAATGTCGTTTGCTTGTCTCTGTGGGTGACTCGGGCATGATGAAAGTGCTTCACATTGTCTTTTGAAAATAAAAACTGTCATTTCTCAATTGTCTCCAACTTAAAACCTTAACTTCTTAAACTAAATACACTGTGTATGTTTGCCCGTTATCAGGTGATAGATATTTTAGTAGTTCTTAAACAAAGACATAATTATTTTAGAAAAGATATATTACATATCCTTTCCGCGCCCGACCCTGTTTTCCGGACGGACGAGCATACGTATTAGGACGTGCAGAAATTTTGAGCTCCCAAAACCCGACACTGATTTCTTGTCGGACACCCGTAAAGCCCCGGTCGCAACCCGCCGTACGTGCAAGTGCGTGTTGTCTACGTGCAAAAACGTGGACCAGGGATCCTTACGTGGAGAGTACCGCCTCCGTACGGATTTGGGAGCACGCAGAGACGCCGTAGCATTTTTAGTGCATGCAAAACTTTCTCTGCGTTCGAGCTGCGTGTGGGCTACGGATTCACCACCTGTACGGGTGACGTGCGTGCCCTGTACGTCCACAAGCGCATAATGCACTGCCTCTGCTAGTCTTTGAGTGGTTCGTGCGTGGTCTGTTCTTCCTCAGTTCAACCGTTCAAAACGCGCAGAGAACTCAGGCGGACCTTACAGAGCAAGTACGTGCTCCGCACTTACAACGCACGGTGTGCGCACGGACCTCTGCGGTATTTAAAATATATATCGAGTATCGATAGGTCGTCCTTATATATACTTAAAGAAATTAGAAACGCAACTTCTTTAAAGAAGAAATACATTTCATGTTTAAAGAATAAGCGTTTCTTATTCCTTAAAGTACATATAATATAATAAAAGAAATTAAAAACGCAACTTCTTTAACCACGAAACATATTTAGAGTTTAAAGAAGTTGCGTTTCTAATTTCTTTAAGTATATATCACCAAACAGCGACCGAAATAAACTCACGTTCGCCGCACGTGCACGCACTTACAACGGGCGAGCGAGTAAGAACACCGTACGTGAGCAGTTCTGCCTCCATACGTTGACATGGAGATCGCACGGAGATCTTGCGTTGTAAGCAAGTACAACTCACTAACCATCTACGGAACGTACGATGCACGCAACCTTTTTTTCCTAGACGTGGCGTGCGGGCCTCGTACTCACACCTTGCGCAACCGTGAGTGTGACGTGCATCCTCTCTGCTCTTGCCACGTCCGATCAAAAAACGCCGCGAACGTAACCTCTACAGAACACGTACGGTCAAAATAGACGCACGACGGGTTGTGACCGGGGCTTAAAGTACAAAAATGTATGTTTTTTCGCGATTTTAAAACCCCTAAGGTTAATCTGAGTAAACATTTTAAAATGCCCGTTGATAAGCGTATGTTTGAATAAAGCATATAATACGCTTTTATCCGTTACAGGGTTTCTACCTTTTAATGAAATTTGGAATTTTAGAAACATGATCTAATGACGGTAAAACACGTTATTCTTCTGTAAAAAATGAAATACGCATGTTAAGAATAGTTCGTTAAAATCCCGAATCTCAAAGTTCTCTGTTACGTTATGGGTGAAACCAAATCGTAAAATTCGGGTTATCGCTTGAACTGTAACGGAAAATTCCGTAAATCAATTTATCTAATTAACAGTCATTAATTTTTATATCATTGCAAACATGTGATTTTTGAGTAATTACTAGGTCGATAAAGCTTTTTTTCCAACATAATGGGTACCTGTTTCGAAGCCACTTTTTTATTTTTGACAATAAAGGATGAAGAAATAGTGATTTATTTACATTATAAGATAATTATTTGCCCCTCTACTGGTCTAGGTAAAGGGTCCAAGATCATAAAAAAATAAGTTTGGAGACCAGTCTCAAATCTCAAGCACCTGATTGGCTGAAATGGCGACTAATCCAGAATTGCAGAATCTAATTATATATCACAAACATATCATTTTTGATATAAGTTTTATAGAATAATTTAAATCACTACAAATATGTAAATTCTTGCTTATTTGCAAATTATAACATAACTAATACAGAATAGCTTTCACAGAGTTTACCATCTAGTAACACATACACCAATATAACGCAAATTTAAGGCATTGCTCCGTTCGTCATCACTGGTAACGCTACAGTCATTCAGGTGGCTCGGGAACCAGTCAATTTTGTCAAGGGTTTGTGTGGACCATTAGATAAAGTAACTCTGTGATTGGTTGAAGTCGCAAAAGCAGAATAAAAAATAGATATGTAAAAATGCACAGTATGTGGAAGAAGTTGAAACAAAACATCTGCATTTTTATTTTGAGTGTATGAAATTTTTTTCTTTAAAAATGGGTTATATCTTGGACAAAGTAAAACTGAAAGTGGCGCATCGATGAGTGGTTTTTAGTGCATGTCGCGAAAAAGTTTACTTGTTACGCTATATTTTAATTGTGTTTTAAAATTTATGATCTCTCTAGTTTAGTTTTATTCTCAAAAAAAAAAGATTTTCAGACCTTGACCCAATAGCTAATTCAGAATATGAGAAGGAGCTACACTGGGAGTCTATGGGAAATTAATTATTGTAGTTTAAACGCCAATGTCATAGACAAAAAAGAAAAATATCATAGTCTCTCAAACGGCGAAATTAAGTTTCGTTTCATCAAACATTGCACAAATTAATTCTATATGTGTATGATTATTTTACATAAGTTAAGATAAGGCAGTACAGTAAAGAAAAATAGTTAGACCTTAAAAATCCCTAGAAGTCTATTTGCAATTTTTCACAAAACGAATCAACACAAAACAACAATTCAAGTGC
The DNA here is from genome assembly GCA_038501625.1 of Corbicula japonica. Taxonomy (NCBI): domain Eukaryota; kingdom Metazoa; phylum Mollusca; class Bivalvia; order Venerida; family Cyrenidae; genus Corbicula; species Corbicula japonica. The sequence goes on from JAZAYU010000288.1 coordinate 384,535, forward strand.
CAACACGAGAGAAATGATCCTGAAAACATTATCTAAGATCCTTGGAAAGAACTTTCAATTATGAAAGAAATCAACAGTGTTATTTTTATGTCATCCATATTCGCGACCAGGAAATGGAAGGAAAAACACACTTTTACAAATATATCACATTGTATACATTTGTTAGACCAAAGGACCTTAGATATTGTTGTCAGTATCTCATTACTCATGAAAACATTTTAATAGATGTTTAGTGTTGCGTCGCTTCTGTGATAAATTGCAAATAGAATTGTAGGAATTAAAATGTTTTAATCATTTTAGGTCTAACTATTTTTCTTTACTGTTTTTACGTTTCTTAGCATATGTAAATACAACATTTATAAATAACATCAGTTAAAGTTTAATTGAACTGCATTTTGCCGTTAGAGAGATTTTGATAATTTTCTTTTTTATGAATGACAATGCAATAACAAATGCCATAGCACCTTACTACGTTACAAACAACTAATTCCTATCCGAAAAATTGCACGGATAAAACAACTTCAAGGCTATTACAAACACAGTGACTCCTTACATGTATCTTACAAGTTTTTTTCTTAAATTAAAATGAATAGGGCAAACAGCTGTTGAAATGTTTGTAATTTGTTGATGTTGTATATTGATTATTGTTGATATATTTATTGTCCTGTATTTAAATATAATTTTTGAAAGGTTATTGCCAAGGTATCGACATTGTAAATGTGTGTTCTCAAGTTTATAAATATGTACATACCGAGAAATGGTGTACATAAACTTGAAACTTGAAAGTCGATCTTGACAAGTCCATAATTTAAAAGTAAATTTATCACAAGAACCATCTTATGTACCTGCAAACATTATATAATTACAAACGGAAAGAAAAACAATATATTCTATTACAAGTTTGATATTCGTGAACATAACATATACATGTAAAAATTAATAGTAAATTACGCAAAATCAGGAATTGCCACATTTAGAAGCCACAGCCTCCTTACATAGCCAAGAAGAAGACAGGAAAAGAGAGCATGGTCTATAAAATGACCAATTTAAAAACAGACACCACAAATAAATATTTACGCTTCAACTTCATTCTCTACGTCTTATTCACCTAACGAATCATAATTTCTAATGGTAAACAGTGTGGCGTAATAGTTTAAAAGGCGTGGCTCCTGAAGAACCATTCACAGTTTATTGGACGATGCACAATGTTTTGACGCACGTTTTGCCACGAGTTGTTGCGAAAAAGCGTGCCGTCATTCAATTTTTCGTGAGCGTGGCTGTTCTAACAGCCATAAGAAAAAGCCGTTATATAACGAATTCTTCTTATACTTTCTGTATAAATGAGAGTATTTATGTGTGTAAATATAAGGATTTAATCGATATTTGATGTTTTTCATTTGGGTATGAAAAACAGTTGGATTGTTTAAAGTACGCGTGAAACCCTTCGGGCTTCACGCACTTTAAACAAACCAACTGTTTTCCATACCCAAATGAAAAACATCAAATATCGATTCAATCCTTAATTAACAAAAATGGGAACCTCAGGGGCTATCGATTTGGAACGGTCAGTGGGATAACAATTTGTAAGTTCTTAAAACTTAAAAATATACCCGTACCAGGTAACTGCTTATCAATATAATTTACAAAAATTGTTTATAAAGATATTCGAGAAAGCTTTTCGACTTATTCTTTTGGTTTAAATGTCAAATAGAAATAATTTTGTCACTGTGTGCGTCTCCTTAAAATGATATTTTCCCTGCTATTGAACCAGTACTGTTCGGTCAAACCGCCTAGCCATGTATAGAGATCTGTTTAATATATATTTTGTATTGATTAAATGGTAACTGCATCATGACATATTATTACATTTTCTGTAGTGATTTGTTTCTAAAATTAGAGTTATCTAAACGTTTAGGGTTTGTTTAATGGTATTGATTCGTCTTATGGTTTGGTATTATCCTATGGTATTATTTAAATGTTATGTATTCGTTTCTACAGTACTGAAAATTATGAAATTGACAATTTTTCCGATTCCGATCCGGTCCGCTTCCGATCCTAATGTCATCTATAACCGATCCGATTCCATTCCCATTGCGGTCCAATTCCAATTCGATTGCACTCCAATTTTTTCACTTCAGACAATGCGCTCCAAACGATCTTTACGCTTAAACCGATTCTTCCGATTCCGATCTTTTCGCTCCCGATTTTCATTGGTCATTAACAATGCGCTCCAAACGATCTTAACGCTCAAACCGATTCTTCCGACTCCGATCTTTTCGCTCCCGCTTTTCATTGGTCATTACTTATAACGCATCTCGCGCTGAAATCATTAGGGGAAAATAGTTTCTCTTTTAGTTTCGGACAGCGTTTATGGTTTATATTTCATACTGAACTTAATAAATGTTTACATTAAAAAAATGTTTATTAGCATTCAATACATTTCAGTTGTGAATCTCCTTACTAAATAAAAAAAACACATTAATTCCATAATGAAGCACGGGTGAATGTAAACGTTCCTTATTTCTTCCCTTGTGTAAGAAAATTTTTTACGTATTTTCGCTTAAGAGCACTTTATACAAAAAGGGTCCGAACTTAATTTCAATAATATCATGCGTGTGAATGACAAACACACCATTTACTATTATATGTTTTCAGTTCTATTTACAAAATTATCGTTAAATTAGTTTTTTATTACTCGTGTTTAATACCATAAAACTCAATTAAATTATTGTCAAAAATTGCTTTGTTTAAAGTCGTTAAAAGAATCGAAAGAAGCGATTCGGATCGCTAATATATATAACTGAAAAACTATAAATAGAAGCGATCCGATCCGATCCGATCAAAACGCTCCGGTCTTTTCACTCCAAGCGATCCAAACGCTCAAAGCGATTCCGATCCGGTCAAAACGCTCCGGTCTTTTCACTCCAAGCGATCCAAACGTTCAAAGCGATTCCGATCCGGTCAAAATGCCCCGGTCTTTTCACTCCAAGCGATCCAAACGCTCAAAGCGATTCGCTTCGATTCCATTCCGTTTCCAATTCGAATGCGCTTCGATTGCTCTCCTAACGGGATCGGTTTGCGATCCGCTTCCGATCCGCTTCCGATCCGGTTGTCAATTTCATGATTTTCAGTACTGTAGTTTAATCAAATTCGGTTTTTAATGATTAACGCTTAAAAACTACATCGCATCAGACTTGATCACCAAATTAAAGGACGAAAATGAATATTGCAAAAAGCATTTTGAGCTAAAGAAGTTCATTTGTCAGGAACATCTAGAAATGTGCTGTGCTGAGTGTTTACTTGATGTGAAAGATAGATGTAAGATTGCTGGCTGCTTAAAAAAGATTGTATTGCGACAACTAAAAACATTTGATGAAAGAACTTAATCAATTACAAAGTCAAATCTTTGAGGAAGAACTTGAAAAGAGAGAATCTACCATAACACGTTTACTCTATTTTTGAGCAAATATTAGGTGACACTATCGTAGTTTTAGAGCAGAAGCAAGAAATGACGAAAAATGAACGACCAATGTTTGATTGGGAATTACAACGGATAGGACATGCAGCTGTAAATTCAAAAACAACTTATGAACTCGTAAAATGCCGAATAGACATAATGAAACTTAAACGTCAGTGCACAGATACATATCTTTCTGGATCTCGAACAAGCTGTAAAGGAAGAGGTCCATGAAATGTGCAGTGAAGAATTTAGCAGACACCTTACCCCAAAGAACCAATTTTAGAACAGTCAATTGACACCATATCAGAGGTACCTACAAAACTTCTGACCAAGAGGAAAGAAAAAAAGATCAATATACCGATCGTTTTTAAATAAATGTTTTAAAAACTCATTCCGTATTGTAATTGTTAATAGAAACCACTGAATGAGAGAGAGAGAGAGAGAGAGAGAGAGAGAGAGAGAGAGAGAGAGAATTTTGTTACATAAATATATACTTGTAATCAAAAGAAAGTTCCAACCCTGGTAATTATTTCATGTACCAGCTCATACCCAGTACCTTTATGGGCACTAATTGTTCAACTTTTTTTAAACAAAAGAGACTTTTTGTCTTACATCAAGCTGTTAATATCTCCAATCTTTGTTTTGATGATCTGTCATTTAGGTAAATATTTATTTTCAAAAGTCACAGGTATATATCTACCCTTAAGGTATTTCGCCTTTCGCCATTGCTTTGCCATAGAAAAAAAAGGAAAAATATAAAATCTCTCAAATGGCACAATGCAGTTCCATCAAACTTTGCACAAACCAATGTTATTAAAATATGTTTAATTTACATACGCCAAGAATGGTTAAAACATTAAAGAAAAATAGTTAGACCCAAAAAAACTCTAAAATTATATTTGCAATTTATCACAAAAACAAAGCAACACTGAAGGCGGCCTGGACAAAATGCATTTCCATTACTGCTAATGAATATGCTCGATCAAACCGAGCCTGCAATATTTTGATATTTTGATATTTATCGTGTTCAGGCTTTCAAAGTTCGTTTTGAATCTATATGCTTAACTGCTAACTATTAAAATCACTTAATAATAAAAACATTCTTATGTAACGTATTTTTTTCTTTTGCTTCAGATTAAAAGGCCAGATGTCAAAGATTCTGAAAAAGAAGAGATTCTCCCATTGCCACGACATAACACACACCTAGTACTACCATCTAATAAACAAGGATCCACGCCAAGAGGTTTAGAATTTATTCCACTCTCACAGCGCGTAAGGCGCTTGTACGATTCTCGGAAAAAGTAGCTTTTCATCGGTTAGGCTTTTAAGAAATGTACACCCTTATATCGGAATGCAGTTTAAAAAGTTACCATTGTTATTAATCGACAGTAGTACCGTAAATTGGGATATTTTCGCCTTGGTTTATAATTGGCCTAATTGGCCGCCTTTATGAAAAGGCCAAAATTAAACACACCAAAATATATCACAGGTGAAAATTAAGCCCTGGTAGTGCAAACACAACAATTATTTTTCACACTTCGGCGACGTGGATCGCTTTTTATCGCTTATAAAAAAAACTCGATAAATATCATGATTTTAAATTTCAATTAATGTATTTAAGTTTGTTGGACTATTGTGTGTTGCAATAAATGTTGTGAAAATGCGAGATTGGTTTTTTTTGTTTTAAATATCATATCGTTATTTGCTTACACTTAATATATAATTTTATGCATTTAAATTTAGGCAATAGAAAAAAAATATTTTAGATTCTCATCCCCGCCCGCCCCTGTCCAAAACCACCCGCACCCCCCCCACATCCCCCCAAAAAAAATTATTGGTAAAAAAAATCGAAACATATTCTGTTCCGGACAAAACGGGTTTTAGACCATCCCGAAATACCTTTTCAAGGTATTTCGTTAATAAAAAATAAAAATTTAAAAAGTGCCCACCCGCCCCTTTTTCCCCTAAATCCGGATGAGAATCTAATAATTTCTTTTCTCTGGCCTTATATTTCTGCATGTGAAGTTTTATTTTTGTACTTAAAATAATTATATGAATTATTTGGCAGTCTTTTGTTACTTTCTCCTATATTTATGGTTTATTAGTATGTCTAAAATAAATGCCGACTAATCTGCTGATTTAAAATTAGCGTACATGACATGACAAAATAAAGTATTTGTGTTTATTTTTCGCCACACAATGATAAATGGCCGAAATTAAACTGGCCAAAATAAAACACGGACACTTTGGGCCAAAGTGGCCAAAATTTGACGACGCCAAAATATCGCCATTTACGGTAGTCTAAAATTAGCAATGGGTCACACTGGAAGCCTAAAATTCAAGATATGTTCATAATGCTTGAAAAAGATGTTCGTGCAAATGCAGAATTTAGCCAATTTGTAAGATGATAATGCTTTTGAAGTATATTGTCTGAGTTATTTGGTTCATTTGACTGGTGTCATCGTAGCAAATAAACATCTGTACTAACACGTAAACTAAACAGAAAGCTAAAAAACTAAAACAATGTCAAGTTTTGACGCATATAGATGATCCATACATTTAATAACGAAATTTTATTTGTTCATATCTAACTGCAAACAATTATGTGCACATGTTTTTAAATTTTACAGCACATTTGTGAATGCTGTATGCTTCTATAGTTAGTAAATGTTGTTATCTCTTATGATCTTACAAGGTCATTTAGCACAATATTAGCTCAGTACCTATTTTGAATATCATTCTCGTATAAATATGATTTTGTTTTAATATTTTGAACAGTTAATAATGTTGTTTTTAATATCCCCAAGACCTGTAGAGACTTGATAAATTTTCCGTTACTCAAAAGACATGCATACTGTTTTAATTAAAATTTTATTTTTAAAAAGATCATACAATCTAAAAATAGAAGAAAAAGGATCTGTGAAAGCCACCGAACACGATAAATATGAAAATATTGCAGGATCGGTTTGATTACATAAACTACAACAACAAACTTTTATTAGCAAAATCGGCAACCAAATGCCTTTGGCTAACAATGAACAGCAATTTTTAAAACATATTTTACGCATTCAGAGTGTCTTAAAGCAATTCGCCAAATTATTTCAGACATAGCATTAATACTATAAGGCAATGATATTTTGCTTGATTTGCATATTCGGGGGTCAAAAAACTTTTGTTAGGCAGTTTGGCATTTAAGGAGGTAGAGTAAAAGCGGGCCAACTCGGTATACACCACGGCTAGACTCGCAGTACAGATGTTTAATTCAGGACTTTTTGGTGATGAGTTGAAGATTTAAAAGATCAAACCGTATACTTTCCCTTACCACTTTTTAAGTGCCCCCTTTTTTGACGGCTGTCTGCACTGGCTGGATCTCTTCTCAAGCACATGGCCAGCAAGTTTGGTTTAGTCCATTTAAGGTCCGCTTTCTTTACCTTTCGGGCCGAGATATAAAGCCTGCATTGGAAGTAATTTGATTGGCTAATAAAGCAATTAATGCGATATAAGTTGATGTCGACCGGTTGCATAAATTTATGAAACAAAATTTTCTCAGTTTTCAAACATTCACGGCACGACTTTGTAGTGTTTAATCAAATGTGTTTATTTATTTCCAAACAAACTGATAAAATATACTGTGTACTGTTATTTCTGCAGATTGTTCTTTATTATAATTTGGTAAAATTTGTGAAATATTATAAATACATGTAGTTATTTCGTAAAATTTTCAATAAATAACTGATTTGATATTGACACTGTCAGTCGGCCTTGCCCAAAAAAAATGACTGCCCTTAGAAAAATAACAGGACCAATAACAAATTACTTATTTTTTATCATATATAAGACGGCAAATATTTATTAAAAATATTAAAAAATGTAACATTTGTTCTAACGATAATTGTACATGTATACACTAAACTAACGTATTATTTTGTAAGTATGTACGGTTAAACAAAATCATACGTGTATAAGACCAATAAAAAATTTTCATAAAAAATGACGAAGTAACGATAGCAAACAAATTATAGACCCGTACATGTACAATGGTCTCTTAGAAACACGAAGCTACTTCGCTCCAAACAAAATAAAGATCACTTCAGAGTTTCAACAGTGTAACCAAACGCTTTTTGAAATCTATGTTATTTCGGAAAAAAAATGAATTTAGCTTAGTACTGCTTGTATACGCAAGATTGATACTCGTATTAAAAATTCAGTATCCCACAGTTTGGTTTTCCGATTCTGTATTCTTGAAGCTTCCGGTAGTTTTTAAGTTCCAAAATCCGAACATGGCGCTTGAAAATGTAAACATGTGTTCTATTTCGTCATAAGTTAAATAAATATGACGTTGTGACATTATTGCTAATATTAAATTTTACTTTTCATTATTGTTTAAGTACTCATTTTATTGGGTAAATAACAAAATGAACATTATGACAGTATGCAGTCTGTATGTTCATGTTAGTTCGCGTTGCGTACGAAAACCTCATCACGCTCGTCCAACGGTCTCGCGTGATTTCATTTACATAACCCACATGAAAAATACAAAACCTTCAAATTGCCGGTATAATATTTCAGTTACATTTTAATGATTTTTTTTCTTTAAATAATATGTTTTTCTAATAATTTTGGTACAGCAACTGAGAGTCAAACTATAACATCTCAATTTAGTTTGAAACTAAGAATTATAACAAAAATGCAAACATTGTCACATTTCGCAAACAAATCTAAGTTCACTGTTACACGGAACGTCGTACCACATGTATTGGTTAATTGCCCCAAAAACTGCACAGTCTTCGCCGCCCGCGCCAACATTATTGGGCTCACCAGGAGCCCAGTTCGTAAACGTGGCTGTGTTGTGTGTACCATACCATGTCCACGCCCCCCTCAGATACTATATCAGTGAGACCCATCCAAGTTGAAGCTGACACTGTGATTAAAAAAGCATTATTGGCATATCAAAAAGTAACATCCTAAATTATAATTCTATAACTAAATTCAACAGTTCAGACAGTAGAAACAATTTATAATAATAAAAAAGAAAACACTAACAGTCGTTTTGTCACTTCAAACTAAATTAATATTTTGATTTCTATTGAATGTCTAGTTTTGAACATACTATATGTATTTTTATAAGTAATCTTTTACTTTACCTCCGAGGTTTTGCAGATGCCCTTTGATAAAACCATTTTCCAAGGCGTTTTCAACGTGAACCAAATGTCCTCCTAGTTCTTCGCAAAACTCCTAAAATTATCCAAACTCCCTTATTATGGTGTTTAGCATTTGTAAAACGCGACACAATGCTATAGAAATAGTAATCACAAATAATGGTTCTGACATTATTACCATTTTCATACAAATATAAACAAAGAAATGCCATTTGTTCAGTCGAAATTGCTCTCGTTGATTCCAAACTTCATTTCAAGTGCTCTGGGGTGGTGGAAAAACAGCCAATTGTTTGAACTAACGATAAAATTATACCCCGAGCATAACCATGTTTACGATGATGTTTTCACTGTTTAATAAACGAAAGATATATTTTTGTCAATTAAGTCATTTTACTTATTATAAATTAGTGTAAATAAAAATCTGTATTCAGTCTTCGATACCTCAGCATCGACAAAATTCATGATAATGGAAGGGAAAAGGTAACATGATCCTTCGTAGCTCGTCCAGTAGTTTGGGCATGATTTCCTTTCCTGTTGCATATCTGCTAGGATTATTACTGCAAAACATGATACATGAACATGATGCATGCTACGTTAATAAATACAGAATTGTTTTTTAAAATAACGGCCAAGTAAAGTTAAAATATTTATAGCAGAACTATAATTATTGCCAAGTTACAATTTTGGCGGATATTTTACAAAAGATTTTATATAAAAACAAATATAATCAGCACTTTAAAATACTCTGAATACTTTTAAAGTTTGGATTATCTTTATAGAGACTCAACACAGTGTGTTCTGTTCAGCCCATTTATTAAGAAACCACAACAGTTCTTTAGAAACAACTAGAATAAAGTAGCGTTAAGACAACATAGTTTTGTTATCGACAACTCCCCAAAATCATCTTGATTTGAATGAGCAAATAAAAACTTCCCAAATTTTAATTTTTATTTGAATCTATTTCGGAAAATAATTATTGAGTTACATTTTACTGGGAAAATAATCAAATTTAAAGCAAGACCTACCAATATCTAGAATTGTTTCGACCTTTGCATTCAGCTGTTGGATGTTCCGCAACATTGCATCGTTAGTTGAAGAGCAATTACTCGGAATAGTGCTGCCGGTTGATGTACTAAATTGCTTCAGCATGTAAATAAACACGAGTAAATATTCCGAATGCTTCATCTTTTCACAGATTCTATAAAATATTTGTGAAATGTGTACAACGCTGATAGCGGCACTTAATAAACGACAGCTACGATAGAAACCAGGATGTTTTTCGGGTATTGGATGGTATTCAATTTTAGTTTAGGGACAACGAAGTAAATTATTTTCCTGTTTATCGGTTGTTAACTCTCACGCAAAACATATCATCTTTCAGTCTGTCTTAGTGTTCTAATACACTCTCAATTACCGTCTCCCTGGCCTAGTGGTTAAGGCATCCGCCTTGGGAGCGGGAGGTCGAAGGTTCGAATCCCACCAGGGGTTCGTTCTGATATGGCCGGTTGGTGAGCCGCCAGCTAGTTAAAGAATGGTTACCGTATGCCTACCTGCCTGGTGCCTGGCATTAAAAGGATAGGATTCGGGAAGTACAAGTGCAATAGAAAAAGGTGTCTCTTAAGTCAGAAATGGCTGGCTCTTTCAATAGGGGTGACACTATAATAAACACACACTTACACTCTCAATTGATTTGAATATAAATAAGAATGTTAACATCACCTCAGGTTGTTACATGTAACTACAATGTACAACTATGCCAGCCACTTTTCTATTTAGCTATTTTTGTTTGCCATCGGCATCGGACAAAAACTACAAGTGGGTTTTGACTTGGGAATAACCAGTATATTTCCATGTCTTAAAACTGTGCGTCCTTTAATAAGCTTTTCACCTCATTCAAATTTATTTTGCTTTTTGTCTTGTTTGCAATGCACAATAGTGTTGACTAGACTACATGTATAATGCTTAACACCAAATTGCGTTATGAAATTTGATGTTGGACATCAAAGTACAGTGCTTATTACGTGTACGGTCCGCCACAATGGAATATGGTAAAATTTACCAAAACGAAAGTGAATTGTGCACTTTCTGAAAAATTGGTTTATACACTCGCTCTTATACAAATAAATTATTTAATTTAAACCTTTTTTTTTCATTTCAAGATTTTCAAGAATTATGTAAACAATTAGAAACGAAAAACAACTAACGGTTGTTCATGCGAGTCGATATGTGAAAGACAACTTGTAATTGTTTATTCATATGAGAATCGATCTGGGAAAGTGTGGGTACATGCGCCCTTAATGGCCCGATTTAAATCCTCAGTATTTTGCCACTGACTGTTCAAAGGCGGTAACCAATCCGGTTCTCACTTATGTTGTTTGCTTTTAAAAAAATAGTTTATAAATAACCCCATGCTTTTTATTCTTTGTTTGCTCTGTGGGGCCGGTGTGTTTTTGAAAGGGGATATTTCTTAATATATGCACATTTCTTTTTTTTCAAAACATAATATACAGGATAGAGATTACACCAGTTATTATTACAATTGTTACTTGTGCAACTTCTTAACCTGTTTGTAATGGGTTTTGTACATGAAACTTTTTCGGAAAAATAAATATTGTTTAAACAAATCAGTATATAAAACCTTATATAATTAAAATGTTTTTCTCGATACAACATCCATATTCGTTTCCGACCAGGCGTGGCATTGATATACAAATGTACTTGAAGATATCCGAAAAAAAAGATTTAGCAGACTATTTGTATTCATTATTGAAATTATTGTAAATCCCTGAATTGATTTAATTTATTAAAGAAACTGTTTGCATTCGTGTGCAACAACAAACGGGATTTTTTTTCAAATAAACATTAAAAAACTTATTGCATATACAATACATTTTTGCAATTCGAATTATAATTTTATATTTTTATGTCGTTTCTTTGTCCTGTATGTAGTCATGAGTCATCGTTGAAATTACGGTAAGGTACGTATAACTTTTTTCTTGTTTTTTTTTTGTTTCCTTATTTGATTTCAGCGAACATGCCGAGTGTAACACTGAGTAAGACTTGCGACTTCATAAAGTGGATGAATGACATCTTACAACACTGTCATCGGCTTTCTCGTTCAGTTACTGGTATATAGAAAGAGAAGCCAAACGTCAAAGCAAAAAATAATGCGAAGGCCATGAATGGAACAACGAAAGAGTGCTTTTCTTTTGATACTTCCAAGACTTCCTCTAATGCGATTTGAATTTTGTTTGCGTATTTCAAACACTTTGAAATTATAAATATCAAACTCACACTGTTTTGAAATGTTACTTTTCTGATGGCAACATAGAGGTCGTGCATTTAGAAGGTGTCAAAAGTATTTTTGAGCTGGAGAAAACGTGCTAATCTTTTGAATACTGTAAAGTTAATATATTAGTCTGATGCATGGTACAATCCAAATCGTTATTTTCAACGAGAGAACAACGATGTTACCTTTATTTTATTATGAAACTTTGCAAGTACAATTCTTTAGTAGAGAAGGCACAGCAAGTATCTTTTCCAAACTTCATTCGTATTCATAAACAAGATTTTACTTGTATGCATCAGTTTAAAATAACCATACGTATAAACAATGACTTTTAGTTTTTTTATCGTTAAAATGTTTAAAGAAACATACTAGCATTGATGAAAGACAAAACCATGATGAAATTTTGATGCAAACAGGATAATAATAATGTCATACAAACACAGGAAGATATTTTTGCTACTGTTTTCGTGTTAACTTTGTATCTCTTTATAAAAAGCCCATGGTTGCAAGGGGTTAAGTAATAAAAATCCCAGGATATTTACCTATTTACCTCTCAGAAAATAGCTTTTACCGATATGCATTAAAATTATCAATACATTTTTTTCTTCTTAAAAATTGTAAACATTGTCGCATCTGAAATATTCAATCATTTATAAATAATAAAAACGTTACACGCAACAAAAACGATGAAAGACCTCGACGTATAAAATTGATATTCATTCTACCAGTCGACCTAATCTGTAAAGAAGAACATCTGTCACTTTCAAATTTAAATTTGAATGCAATAGATGACTGTCACTTTCAAATTTAAATTTGAATGCAATAGATGAAAAAGGAACTGAAAGGAACATAACATGACAAATATGAACACATTGAAGGCTCGGTTTAATCGAGCCTGTTCATGGGAAATAATGGAAATGCATATTTCTGTCAACGCCTCTTAGCCCCGGGTTGAGCAAAACTCATTATTTATACCAATAAACAGTACAACTTTGATGCATCCCAAACGATGGTTTGCAGGCGGTTTAAATGGAACCTTCAATGCAGTATTTTCAGATGAATACCATTTCATGAATTGCGGCGTATAGTCCCAATATAAAAGAATGGTTTTGACCTCAGTGAGAAAACAATGGACGGTACTTAATAAAATAAAATTTTGACAGGGAAAAGAAGAATAATTCTGCATATAATAGAGAACACCAGAAACAAAAAAAACAGGTATATCATTGTTAACCACCCATCTTTAAAACAAACTGGCCGAAATATTGAAACAAATGTTGGGTATTTTAGATGTCTTATAAAAATACAGAGGTACAATGTATAGTGCTCAAAGATCTACGAAAGATGTAACACCTATAACAACACTGATTGATTGTACGAATATAGTCCTATAGCTTCTGTAAGTTCTAAGCATGTTATACATAGGTATTTGCCGAGAATAATATATCGAGGCAAAACAAAATTATACAACAAACATTTACAAGAGAACCTCATCGGCGTGGATCTCACATTCGAGTACATGAATTTCTTATAAACAAATCAGACAAACGTGCATAGATAATCCATATACATTATGTATCTGATACGTAATCGTTTCCTGTCGTTTCAGTCGCTCAGAAACGATAGGAACACTTTCGCCGGAGTATATAGGTCTTGATCGTAGAGCGTTACGGCCTTTAAAGGTAACATGCATTTTACCGGCACGTGATGCAGAAATCGGAATTTGACCGAGACCAAGCACAAGATAGGCAAACAATCTATCATATCGCCAGTACAACTGTTGCCAGTGTTCCACATCCGTTAAAACAGAGTGATATATAACTTCTGTTTAGAATGAGGGATATAATGTAAAAAAGAGTGAAATATACATGTCAGGAATGGCAACAGTATACACAGCCTCCCTACGCAGCCAAAACATGACAGGGACAAAAGAAAAAGATCGAGCCTCTTAGTTCTTTTACAAGATTTCAATAAAAACCTTCATAAACTCTTAGTTCCCTTTTCATCTATTTTAATCCCTGCCACCGCACTACATATACGTTGCACTATCATGAAAACAATCTAACATCATGTTGCTTAAGTATAAATCCGGCTAGCGCTTTTGGTTGTAATAAATCAAACGAAATTCTGGAGAGTTTCAACACAAAGCCAACGTATTTACAATGACTGGACGCAGACGTAAAAACTGTCGCGATTACGAAACGCATAAAGTCGCTCAAAACATGCTGACTTTTGTGTTTAAGAAGTCAGTTTTGTCATACGTGATTAAGGAAGTCGACTTATTTTCAGCGTTTACAGATACAATGTTGACATATTTTGTACGTTTTCTATTAAAGGGAAATGAACAAGACGAGGCCTAAAAAAGGTTCCGTACCCAAGAGATCGACAGCGCGAAACAACGACGGTCCCAACGGAAATCCGTACCCGACAAACACTTTAAAAAAATACCTTTAACTTTAAAATTCACTTAAGAAAGATAAATACAACATGACTTAATATGAAAGGTAAATGCGATATCTTCCCTTAAAGTCACATTGAAACTAAGGTATATATACAAGGAAGTGAAAAACATAACTAACATGGCGGTCGATGGAAGAAAACTCAGTGATACTTTGAGGCTTGGTTCGGATGATTTGTGCGAGTTTCCGTGCTCGCCATGTGCAAAAGATGGCAAGGAAGTTGCTGCAATCAAACACTGTGTTGAATGTGGAGACAATCTATGTAAAATATGTCTGGCGTATCATGAGAAGTTTACCAGAGGGCACCAGATATTGGACAAACTAAGTTCCCAGACTGGGCAAAAGTGACATGAACTGCCCGTCCAGAGATGTGAAAAACACGGAGGAAAGCTGGTAGATGTTTATTGTGCAGGTCACGACATTGTAGGATGCGCTACCTGTATGAATGATGATCACAGGTGAGAAAGAAAGTTTTACTTGCGATTTTGTACTTAATTTTGTGTACTGTTTAAGCATGTCTTCTAGTTACACACAACATGCTTTGATCATGTCTAATTTTGTATGTGTATTTATTTTAGTAATGAAAACAACCCTCACTTTTACTACCAAAATTAAAAGGGATTTATTGGCAAGATGTAGTAGGAGTGTTGTTTTCACTGATTAACTTATAAAATTGAAACAATTATAATAAATATAGTCCACCACCAGTTATCTTTATTCACATGAACATTTTGATATCATGTATGTTAAATATATCTTTTTTAATAGCAGATTAAGATGTACTAGTTTCGATTATATTCTTCATAATATAAACAATAAATGAAAAAAAGAGAAACATGCAGAAATGGCCACACCCACAAGACAAAGCGTCCCCAAACAGCCACAAACAAGAGAGAAAAAAAGCATAGCTAATAAATAGAAACCACAAACCATTTACGAAAATGAGAAACCGAGAGGTTACCGACTTGGAACGGTAAGTGAATCGGTTGTAGTGAAGTTTAAAAATTATTTGTGTTTTAAATAAACATTACTAAAATTTTATAAATTTTCAGTGTCTGCAAAGGGATAAAATACATTCCTGAAATCGCATCGAGAAGTCAATCAAGAAAGGAATTGTCTAAACTAGAAACTACACTCAAACATCTACTGGCGCGTCTTGATGAACTGAAAACTCAAAACCAAGGCAACCTCAAGCAAATCCAACGGCAGAAAGACATCCTACTGGAAGAAATTAGAGATCTCCGAAAGAAGATTAACGATAAATTAGATGTAATGGAGAAAAGTCTCGTGAACGACGTTGAGAACAAATTTACCATGAAGACACAAGCTGTCAATCAGAACATTGAATACATCAATAAAGTTAAATCTGTAATAGAGGCGAGAGAGAAAAATCTCGAAGACGCCAAAACAATCAACCACGCAGAGTTATTCGTTCAACTTAAATTGGGAATGTCAAGTGTGCAAGACACTGAAATAACATTAGAGCAGGTTGGCAGAGATCAAAGCATCCGGCTGACAAAACTTGTCCCTAGCAAAGACGTTGTGAATTTGTTATCCGATGAAAGTCTTTCGTTGGGTGGAATACGTGAATATTCCGTGTCAATATCTGTCAATTATATTGAAGAAAAAAGTATTCGTTTGCAGTCAGACAAATACAAATGTGATATTGCAGACGCTTGTTGTACTACAAATAGAAATATTATCATTACTGATTATAAGAACAAATGTCTCAAGAAATTAGAACATCAATATGCGATAACTGAACATCTTCCTATGCCTGATTATCCAGCCTATTTTTGAGAGGTTGACAGTCAACAACTTGCTGTCGCATTAGTAAATCACAAGAAAGTTCAGTTCGTGTTCGAGCAGCCGCTCAAGATGGGAAAGTCGTTTTATGTAGGTGAATTTTGCCGTGGTATCGACTACCATGACGGACAGTTTTACATATGTTGTGGTGGACACAGAGATAACGGTGAAGGACCAGGACATATTAAAGTTTATAATACAAATGGGGACTTACAGCGATCATACTATGGGGTTTGAACTGGCCGGTTCGCATCTTAGTTTCAAATAAAAATGAGTTGGTCATCGGCGATAAGAAAATTGGTAAAGTGATGAATATTAACATGCAAAGTTGTCATGTGACCGAAATGCAGATTAAGAATCTATCTGGTCGATTAGGATTCTGCAGGATAGGAGAGGGTCAGCTGTGTATCACGGGATGCGAATCCAACAACATAGTGATGGTATCTAACGATGGAGAACAGCAGGTGGAACTGCTGACAGAGAAGGGCAGTATAAACGGTAAACATTGATATTTAATAGATATACCTCTATGAATAAGAGTATATTTCCTGGAAACAATATTACAAATAATGTAATCTAAAGGAATCTTAATAATAATTATTCACAGTACTTTATAAATTGCAAATATATGATTGTTAGTACTTGAAATACCGAATGTAGTTTTCTATGATCTTTTTATGTACATGTATGTCACATTTAACTTGCTACTAAGTTCTATCTGTTCGTATTATTAATATTTTTATTATTTATCAATTGCCCTAAACGCTACAATACAACTCTAACTGATTCAATATGAACACAAACACTTTTTGGATATACAAAAAAACAACAACAAAACACAACAACAACAAACAACAACAATAACAACAACATATAATCACTAACCAACTATTGCGACACAAATTAGCAGTTTACTCTATACATTCTTGTTCAACCCCAGTGCGCTCTCAGTATACAACTACCTCACTCATTTTATCAACTTTCTTTCGATGTTAGTATTTTACTATATTTTGAAAACGTTTACCAGATCTTTTCAAAATCAACGTTATATTTTGCTTAAATGTTCATTTATTTTATAAAAACACTTTTACATATTTAATATTTTTTTTTAATTTTTACATCCAGAATTGCAGAATCTAATTATATATCACAAACATATCATGTTCGTTACGGTTTCTCTTGACAAACCTTTTTATAGAATAATTTAGATCACTACAATAAGTCAATTCTAGCTTATCTGCAAAAACTAAATAATACAGAATATTTTTCACAAAGTTTGCCATCTAGTTACACAGACACCAAGATAACGCAAATTAAATACATACGATATTAGCTAAATACTTAGTTAGGATTGATTAACAACAAAAATTGTGAAAAAGTGCACCGTTAAAACAACTTCAATGCTATAACAAACACTGTCACTCATTATTAGGAGTATTTTTTCTCAAATAACAATAGATAGGACATACAGCTATTAATGTTGAAATGTCTGTAATTTGTTGCTGTTGTATACTATCTTATTGTATTATATATTTATTGTACTGTAATAAATTATAATTTTGACAAGGTCATTGCCAAGCTATCGACATTGTAAATTCGTGTTCTCCGGTATATGAATATGTATATACTGAGAAATTTTGTACATAAACTTCAAACGTGAAATTCTATCTTGACATGTCCGTAAAGTTAATTTATCATTAGAACCATCTTATGTACCTGCAAACATTATAACAAAAGGAAAGAAAAAATATATTGCATTACAAGTGAAAAGTACATGTATGTTCTCAAAACTTAAAAATATAAATGTACCAGGTAACTGCTAACAATCAATATCATTTACAAAAGATATGTTTATAAAGATAGTCGAGAAAGCTTTTCATCTTTTACTCTTTTAATTTTAAATGTCAAATGTGCGTCTCCTTTCAATGATATTACCCTACTGGACTTGAAAAGGTACTGTACGACAGCGCCTAATCATGTAAAGGGATCATTTTCATATCTATTTTATAATGAAAAAATGCTAACTGCATCATGGTATATTATTACATTTCTCTGTAGTGACTTGTTTCTATAATGAGAGTTATTAAAACATAAAGAATTTGTTTAATGGTATTGGTTAGTCTTATTGTTTGGTATCATCTTATGGTATTGTTTAAATTTTATCTAAGCATGATCACTTATATCGTCTTTATTTCAATGCTTTTTATTGTAACTGTATTACAATATTACACTATTGTTGATGATTGTTTTAAGTCAATGATTTTCAAATAAAATTATTAAAGAGGAACAGTATATAGGACTATCACGCGTATTTGTTCTGGTTAGATCAAATTTTGTTTTTAAATAAGAAACGTTCAAATTATATCTCTCAAAAGTCTCATTTTGCACCATAAATGCTCAATAGAGTTTTTGTCCTCACAAAAAAGAGAGAGTTCTTGTCCTCACAAAAAAGAGAGAGTTCTTGTCCTCACAAAAAATCTCACTACTTCTTACTTGATACCATGGTTAAAATTGGTGGAGGGGCAACTTGTTTACTCAATGGCTATTGAGAAAAAAAACAACACCACATGGCCTAAAGCAGTGGTACTCGAATGAGTGATTGTCCTTGGCCACCTACTTAAATTTCGGTGTCTTTTGTCACAGTATGCACATTGCAGCTTTATCAGTACTAGTTCAATAATATTATGTTCTTATGCAAATTAGCTAGAGCAGAAATAAAATGTTGGAAGTTTATTTGTTAATTTGTTTTTTCTCTGTATATGTGTGATTGAAAATGGCTCTATAACCACCTGGAAGCATTATATTTTTAAAACTTGGAAATGCAAACAGTATTTAAAAAAGGTTGACCAAGAAGGAATGGTCCATGTAAGCAAACGTTGCATAATGAAATCAAAGGATGAAACCACTTGAACATTACATGTATACAAGTATAACTATTCTAATTTGAGCATGTCATTATTACTCTTAGTTCGTCATTACAGTACTGAAAATTATGAAACTGACAATTTTTCCGATTCCGATCCGTTCCGCTTCCGATCCTAATGCCATCTATAACCGATCCGATTCCATTCCCATTGCGGCCCAATTGCACTCCAATTTTTTTACTCCAGACAATGCGCTCCAAACGATCTTTACGCTCAAACCGATTCTTCCGATTCCGATCTTTTCGCTCCCGATTTTCATTGGTCATTAACTATAACGCCAGACAATGCGCTCCTAACGATCTTTACACTCAAACCGATTCTTCCGATTCCGATCTTTTCACTCCTGCTTTTCATTGCTCATTACTTATAACGCATCTCGCGCTGAATTTACATTTCTGTGACATTTTTCTTATTTGCAGTTTTGTTTAATTTTAATGTTTAAACACGGTGGTTACTAACAAAGTCAAGTGATTATTTTAGATCTAAAATGACGTCTTACTAAATTTTACATCAGTTTAATGTAAGCGTTTATTACATTGCAGTTTTAAAATATAAGTGTAAATAACACCCGATATAAGTGAGATTCATGTTCATTTGAGATGTTTTGAAACCCAGCTGGTTTGGCGTAAATCAAATCAGTAAAAGCCTTTGGTCCGTATGCATCAATAAGCAGTTAATAAAACCTTTTAGCCTAAATTTACGCTCTAGGAAGTAGCAAAACATGCAGAATATACCGTTGGAGAGTTAAAAAACTTTTGAGCATAAATGTACGCTGATTGAAGTTTTGAAAAACTTTATAAGAATATTCGTTCCGTTTTGCGTAATTTATGCTGTAACATAGAAGTAAAACTTGTGGAACATCGATTATAAACTTATTTAAATGTGAATATCGTGTTTATTTCTTTGTTTTTCACCGCTGAAATCAAAAGGGAAAAATAGTTTCTCTTTTAGTTTCGGACAGCCTTTATGGTTTATATTTCATACTGGACTTAATAAATGTTTACGTTCAAATGTGTTTATTAGCATTAAATACATTTCAGTTGTGAATCTCCTTACTAAATAAAATAATACATTAACGCCATAATGAAGCACAGGTGAATGTACATGTTCGTTATTTCTCCCCTTGTGTAAGAAAAATTATTACGTATTTTCGCTTAAGGTGGTATCATTTGTCACAATATACTGTTAAAGTTGGGGGGAGTGTGGTTTCTTGCTTTCATAAAATTTCATTTTATTTAATAATTAAAAATATTCTTATTACTTCAGATATCATTTATAGGGCATATAAATGTTACAGGTCAATCAGGAATTATAAATAAATAGAAATATGAATAAAACAAATTCTCTCACTGAGTGTAGCCTTATTGCCGGGAGTCCAAACTTCCAAATTATCCACTATAGTATTAAACTACAGTCACAGGAAGGTTGTCTATATCAAGGTTAACAATGTCTTAGAATTTAGTTCAATAAACTTTACTAGAACAATAGCAAAACATGTTTCTCCCAGTGACTACAAAAGGAAAATTTGACATTCATGTTTGCATTGTTTTTATAACTATTGTTCTAGTAAAGTTTATTGAACTAAATTCTAAGACATTGTTAACGTTGATATAAACAACCTTGTTTAAAGCCATTTTAAGTCCCGCTTTTTTTTATATGGATGCATCTTTCACTACCATAGTATGTACAACATACAGCTTATAGGTATTGCAAGTCGGAAACGGATAGGCGGGTGGAAGCTTTATTAATATTTGAAATTCCAAAAATAGTGCTAGGTCGCGGGCAGTTCTCCGTATGGTAAGTAGCTGCTGGTCCACTCATTTTATTTTTGTATTACTGGATTAAGTACATAACTAAAAAAGCGTGTTAATTGTTTTATAAAGAGGTGCAACGAAGCAAAAGGTTCTATTGGTATAAGACACAAAGTGATATGTTGTTTAATTTACAAAATGACCAAACCTTGTTCTGGAAAAATATTGGCAGGGTTGGAATTGTGTCAGAGAGTAATAAATCTATTCCGATCAAGGTATTACTTGATGATGGTAGCATTTCTGAAGATCTCAAGACAGTCCTTACTCAATTTCAGTCGTGAGTAAATCAATTATTCACTAATTACATGTTCCTTTTCAACAACAAACACCGAGAATTTAGGATATGGGTATTTATATTTGACAGCATTTCAATTACAGTATAAAATCGAATTTTTGTGCCTGCAACGTTATTGATTTGGTAATGAAAAGTCTACTGAATCGTTATGTGAATCTAATTGGTGCTCATGGAATTGTTCAGGTGATGTTAATTTACATTTGAAGCTTTCAATTGTCGTTTGTTCAGAATATTGTCACTGAGCTAACTCTAATCTATCACTGTTCTTGGGGAGACAGAATTTAAGAAATTGTCACTATTTGTCAGTATAAGCTGAAAAACACTTTGTATCATTGCTCACTAAAGTCTGTCTTGGTTCGTATTTCTTTGCTCTGTCTGTTTGGGTCCAGTTGCCTTTTTGGGTATCGGGTAGTATTCTACGTTTAAGTCAAATCGAAACAAGTGGGTTGCAACAAGGCTCGTCCTAGACAGAAGCTTACTCCAGAAACTGAAAAATACTAACGTTCAATTGAAAACAATAAAAATAAAACTGACAGTTTAAAACGACTAGCTTATTTGCATTATGCCGCAGCCTTTCCGTGATGCGCATCTGAAAGAAATACCAATATTAATACGTTATATATCACACCGATGAACCACCGAAGGGCGGGCGGGCGGGCGGGAAACTGTACACAAACTAAATAAGTGACGCTGTCAAATACAACACCTCGAGTGATATTTTAATACACGAGCAGCCTTTATATAGGCAACACGAGAAAAACGAGAGGAGAGAAACTATGATCATTACAGGATAAACCGGACCAGATATCTATGCGCACTATAGACTATCCACACAGCAATCGTAACATGTAAAACGTGAATAATTTTATTTAATAAATGGAAAAATGATTTTTGTAAGTTGCTCAACACTGCCTCTGCTGAGCTTATTTCAGATGCACTGCCTTCAAACACAGTTGATGTAAATCTTGATAAAAATATAAGCATTTTTGAAGTTGCAAAAGCTTTAGTCTAAGAATAGGCTAAATTAAATAAAGCTGCAGGTGTAGACCAAATTCCAACAGAAGTTTTGAAGAATGATGCATCTGTACTTGTTTAACACAGTTTATTTAGTGTCTGTTTTGAAACTGGACATGTACCTACCACTTGGTCTAAGAGCATAATAAACCCAATACCAAAGTCTGGCAATAAAGACCAAAGGGATCCGATGTCATATCGTGGTATAACATTAGCTTCTACCATGTATAAAATATATAGTAGTATTCTGAATGAAAGAATTGTAAAATGGACAGATGATAATGATCTTATTGTTGATGAGCAAAATGGTTTCCGCAAAAAACGCAGTACGGTTGATTATATATCCAGTCTAACAAAAGTTATTGAGACTCGCAAGAAAAGTAAAAAATCTACTTTTTGTACTTTCATAGATTTCCGGAAAGCGTTTATCTTCGTCGGTAGACACCTACTTTGGCATAAACTATCTAATATTTGCATGTCAACCAAAATGCTCTCAGCAGTGAAATCTTTATACTCTGATATATCATGTTGTATACGTGTAAATGGATTTCTAACAGATTGATTTAATGTTAATACCGGTTTGCGTCAGGGCTTTTCTTTATCAACATTTTTATCAATGATCTTGCTGTTTTAGTGAAAGGTTTGCACAAAGGTATTTAAATTGGTGATGAAGATATTTGTATACTTCTATATGCTGATGATATTGTTTTGATTGCTGAAAATGAAAATGACCTACAAGCCATGTTAACATTGCTAAATGACTGGTGTACAGCCAACGGCATGTCTGTTAATATAAGTAAAAGTAATATTGTATATAATGAGAATTTGCCATTAATTGAACGAAAATGCCCTTTTTGTATGGACAAGGTGGAAACAGAAATGCATGTTGTACTGGAGTGCCCTATGTATGTAATAGACAGACAAATATTATTCGAAAAAGCAAATTCTGTCAATGCTAATTTTCATACCTTAAGTACTACTGAGAAGTTTAAGTTCATTTTCACCCACCCAGATGTAATAAGAATCATAGCAAAAACCTGTTTTAATATTTTAAAATTTAGAAATAATCAACTCTAGGAGAAATGGTGGTTGATTGTAATATAGATATAATATTTAAAAGACTTTTATTGTGCATTAAACTAAAATATTTTTGCTAATCCAACTCCAGATGATTCGTTTTATTATTGTGGAAACTTGTCTTATTCTAAAGTGTACTTGTTTCTTAATACTTTTACATGAAAATATGCTGATTCTTGATTCAATTTCCAGTTTCCTTACATACTAGAATTTTACAACAAATTCTGGATTGTGGTTGGCAAAGATATTAATATTTTAAATGTATAAATGTAATTCATCGTAGTGAAATTAATGTCTCTTATAGTTCTATATTGGAACGGCCATTTACAAGTTATTTTTTATGTAATGTTTTATGTAATGTTTTAATATGTAATGTTTTATGTAATGTTTTATGTAAATGGATGAGACAATAATAAACTATTAATATAATATATATATTACTCCAGTATTTTTGATATTCGGATTGTGTAAAGTACTTGCACAAACAATAGAAAAATAATATTAACTAGTTTATCTTTAAATTAACCTCTGTTGCTAAAAAGTAGTGTCGTTGCTTACAATTTCACCTCAAAGTTATGTTTAGTGAAAAGAAAATATTTTAACGCATAATTTTAAAATATGTCATATCTTTCCCTTACTGTACGCACTGTTCCGGTCAGGATGTAACTAAACTATTCTTGAATTTCTGCTTTTGTTTAACATAAAGTTTTCTATTGCGACTTTCTGAAATGAGTGCGCTTACATGTTACAGTTGACACAGCGGGTTTTCTAAAGCCTGCTTGCTTTTAACATAAATACTTCTTGTTTTATTTTCGAGTAAATTTTAATAAATATTTATTCAAATCAATAAATTTTGGTATATAATTTGCAATTTTAATTATAATGCGTATGTTTTAACACAAACAGATTAGAAATTTTTTGTTTGGCTTGTTTTGCTTGATTGTGCTTCAAGTAAAAAAAAGACCAAGCGAAAGGACGCCAGGTGAAATAACCTTGGGCAAAACGACGCCAAGCATTATAACGTAATCAGGGGGTTCAGCCTAAATGGTGGCTGACGTACTTTAAGCGAGGAATTTGGTGGCTGATTTCCAATATGGCGGATAAAATCGTAAAATTTTGATACTTGTGTGGATATTTTCACACGGTAAGCACATTACATTCAAATATTTCCTTAAATGACATATCCCATTCGGATCTACGATATTTATGCTTGAATCGGTTTTTTATTTGAGCTTCCTAGCTGTCCTAACAAAAAAGTTATTGAAACAAAAACTTGCAAGGTTTGTTGTGTATTTTTATTGTCCCTCGCGAAAATATGTTGCGTCATTTATATATGATAGACACATGCCCCAATAGAGCATTTTTACACCAAAATATGTCCAAAATGGATTGTTTTAATTTTCTGGAAAAAATATATCCACGAGAAAACGTTCTATAGCCAAAAAATTAAGGTTTAAGCTCAATTCCTGTGGCTGATGTATTTTTAAGCCATATTTGGTGGCTGCTGTCTAGTAATCTCCTAAAACGAGCCGTACCGTTAGATACTCCCACTAACACAAAACGTTGAACGTCATGTGTCGAGACAATAATAGGCTTTTTGGTGCATTTTTGCACACAAATGCTTGGCTAACTGTATTTATCTATCATGTCACTAAAAGACCTTACCGCCTAAGCTCCTACTTTTGTGTGGATTTCAGGATTGTATTGTTCATCTTAAATCAACTATGTACAATAACAATATACACTAAATCCAGAGGTTCTCTGAAAGTTCACGATCTGTCAGGAGTAGTAAATGCAACCGATTCAATTGCATTTAAATCATGTCCTTGTTTTTCAAACACTTTTTTTTTCAAATAACACACACAACAACAGCAGCAGCAGCAGCAGCAAACAACTGTGTCACCTTGTGATGAAAACAAACATTATTCTCTCCTTACAAAAACCGTTCAAAACGTTGTCTCAAACACAAAGCTAAATAACTGTTGATTGTTTTTAATTATTTTGTTGCTTTCAAAACAGTCCCATTGAATTAAGTTTTTAAATGCATTTCATATATTTTCTGTTGAATATCTACTATACAACGAAACAGCAAAGTGTAAATATGCTTTGGGGCCTGGCATTTCTCAGTAGGAACTGGCTATTATTTGACCCAAAAATCTTTTTAAAAATTATTAGATGAATCAAATGGTCTTCAAAGAGTCTTAAAAACCATCAACAGTTTTTTAAGTTTTGTTTTGCCACGTGAGACGAACAGCAAACTTACACATCAGATTACACACAGTTAAAATAAAATACAAGGTCCCGTGGCTCAGTGGTAGCGCATCAGACTATCAGTCGAGACGACTCTCATTTCTTCCACATTGTGTGTCAGAAAATCAGATTTTTATCTAGTGTTTCTTCAACCACGTAAAAATGCATATTGAACTTCATTCAGATATTTTCGTAATGTAAAAATAATTAAAAAGAAAAAACTAAAACATCGCTCATTGATATTGGTTCAATACCTAGCCTGATGAAAGACCTATTAGTTGAGGCGGAGTCAAATGTGTAGTTTAAATGGTTGTCACCCTCCCCATGATCAGTATACCGATTTGGTAGGCTATGCCTCCAAACGAAAGTTGCAAGAAGATCAATTGGCCGTCGTTACATGACTGAATTGTTTTTAAAGAATACGAACGAAATAAATAAATTAACAACGAAGCAAACTATTTCTGAGACGTTCTGAACGTTTTTTGTCAGGTGAGAATGATGTTTGTTTTTATCACAAAGTGACACAGCTGTATGCTGCTGCTGGTTTATTTGAAAAAAAAATGTTTTTGAAAAACAAGGGCTACTCATGACAGATCTTGAATCTTCACGGTAACCTTTGGCTTTAGTGTAAATTGTTATTGTATATTTGTAACAGAAACAGTTGATTTAAGATTAACATTACAATGATGAAATCCACATAAAAGTAGGAGGTAAGGAATGTTTGTGACATGATAGATAAATACATTTAGCCCATCATTTTTGTGCAAAGATGAACCAAAGAGGCTAATTTTGTCTCGACACAATACGTTCATCGTTTTGTATTAGTGGGAGTACGGAACGGTACCGCTCCGTGTAGAAGATTATTAGAAAGCAGCCACCAAATATGGCTTAAAAATACATCAGCCACAGGAATTGAGCTTAAACCTTAATTTTTTGGTGATCGAACATTTTCATGTGGATATATTTTTTTCAGAAAATGAAAACAATCCATTTTGGACATATTTTGGTGTAAAAATGCTCCATTGGGGCATTTGTCTAGCATATATTAAAAACACAACATATTTTCGCGAGGGACAATAAAAAATCACAACAAACCTTGCAAGGTTTTGTTTCAATAACTAATTTGTTAGGACAGCTAGGAAGCTCAAATAAAAAACCGAGTCAAGCGTAAACATCCTAGATCCGAATGGGATATGTCATTAAATGAAATATTTGAATGTAATGTGCTTACCGTGTGAAAATAGCCGCACAAGTATCAAAATTTTACGATTTTATCCGCCATATTGGAAAGCAGCCACCAAATTCCTCGCTTAAAGTACGTCAGCCACCATTTAGGCTGAAACCCCTGGTAATGACGCCTACCAAAAATACTCTTACTGGTAACTTTGCCTTTGACTCGCCTTAAGGATAATCAATTTTATTTTAGGAAAACTTGACGAAACCGAATATGAATATAATCAATAAAAATATAATATTTCATAAATGTTTTCGTTAAGTTGTCAGTATTAAGTAATTTAGCTTTATAAAATTGTTGCAAAGAAAACAACATGCATTACTTCATAAAAAGTTGCGATTTCCATCGTTTGGGATGGATCAAAATTGTACTATTTATTGGTGTAATTACTGAGTTGCGCTCAACCCGGGGCTAGGCGGCGTGGGCAGTAATATGCATTCCCATTACTGCCCATGAACAGGCTCAATCAAACAGAGCCTGCAGTATTTTCAGATTCGTCGTGTTCGGTTGCTTTCAAAGTTCCCTTTTCATATATTTCAAACGAAAAATCGATCATAACTCCAGTAATTTTGATTTTAGATAATTTTAAGCACTTGCACAAACAATTAAAATATTTTCTAGGTTATCTTTAACCCTTATCGCTAAAAATACAATATAGGACACTTACCATTCGCCAAATAACCAATCACTCTCGATTTCTATAATATTTGCTAGGTAAATTCCGATTCGTTATCGTGTCGGTGTTTTTTATCGACGCCGACTGCGTGGAGCAGTCTAAAAAAGTCTAATGTCGGTCAACATAATGCGTACAATATTTTCAGTAATCGTTTTGCACCAGGAGACAAAAAAGGGGTATTTCGCAATTGAATTCACTGAAAACTTCAATCATTGGACCATTGAATCATTCAAGGAAAATTTTATTTGTAAAAATGAAAATATGGGTTTAAAATATACAGCAAGAACACCACACGTAGCAATAAGTCGTAAGGACGAAGTCAACAGTCAAATTCTTAAGCAAACATTGAGTGTCCGATATACTGTGGTTCAAATACCAAACGCCAGCTTTCCCTTTTATGGATCAATTTGCATAAATCTTAATAACTTGTTTTAACCAGTGTGGCATTTTACTTCATTTAATTGCATTATTCATATATTTCCCTGAATTCCATTTATTAAAATGTCTCACTGTAGGAGCATGAATCACGATGCGTCGGCCGGTCCGTTTTTTTACGATGTTTGCTTATATTAATGATTATTGTTTTTAAAGTATTAATTTTTCAAAGCAACAAATAATAAAACGATCGAATAAAATACTGACTTAGTTTTAATTAAAATTTATAACTACATGAACAGTTCTTAAAAGCAAAAACTTCAATCATTGAACCATAGAATCATTCAAGGAAAATTTTATTTGTAAAAATGAAAAAAGTGGGGTTTACAAATGTATCGCAAAACAGCAAGAACAGCACACTTAGCAATCAACGATAGATAAATAGTCGAAGGGACGAAGTCAAAAAAATGCCTGCAGAATTTCTAACCAAAGGTTTGAAGAGCAACTGGACTTTCGTTTATGTAAGCAAACATTTGAGTGTCCGATTTACTTTGGTTCAAATACGAAACGCCCGCTTTCCCATTTATGGATCCATTTGCCTAAGTCTTAACTTGTTTTACCAGGTGTGTTTTGTTGCATTTAATTCATTTCATTGCATTATTCATATATTTCCCTGTATTCCATCTATTAAAATGTCTCAACGTAGGAGCATGAATCACGATGCAAGCACTTATTTTCATTGCGGTCCTTTCTATTGGTTGAATGACCCAGAGAGGCAAACTAGTAAAAAGTACAATAATAATAAATAAGTATCGCTTTATTATTATCAAACTATCACAGTGGGTATGGTATACAATATAAGGGAAAAAATTAATCTACTGTTACAGCAGAATTCACCTACTCCGAAATAAATAAATAAAAATGCAACATATGCATATCAGGAATAGCCACACTCAAAAAAACACAGCCTCCCCACGCAGCGAAAAAGAAGAGAGGAAGATAGAGAGAGCGCATGTTTTATATATGTATGTCAATTCAAATAGGACGCCACAAACAATTAATAAACAAGAGAACCTTTGGGGATACCGCCTTGGAACGGTCAGTGGCAAAACAAATTGCCACTGGGGGTTTAAACCAGGTTCTAGGGTGCACCAACCTCACACTTGCCCCAACAGGTTCTCGTATCACAAAACAAGTACAAATTGTCTTGGTGAAATAACTCCAACCCACCCATCAGCTCAACAATGTTGCATGCAAAAGCATACAAACATATAAACATAAGAATTTAATAGCATTGCAAAGCCAAAGGGCGGGTACTCAATGATCTTTCCGAGACCAGAGCACCTGGAGTAAAATCAGCAAGAACACGATGACAGGGATAAAAGAAACAAATCGAGCTTTTAGGTTCTTTTAAGAAAAGATTTCCCCATAAACTTTCATAAACTCTTACACCCCTGCCACCGTCGTGCAACCAAAGAGGTAAGCATAATGATCAACTGTAGATGGGTTAATCACCAGGCCTGCAGAGCGCTGTAAAATATCATGTTGGTAACCTTTCTTTTTAAATTTACAGATGGTTTTTACGAATAACCGGGAGAAATTAACATCGCCTTTTATCTTCTTAAGTTTATAAATTAAATCTCCATAAAAAACTGGCTGTGAAATTCCTTGTTGCAATAGTGATTTTAAACTGCAGCTGTATTTACGAATTAGATCTGGATATCGGCGATAAAACTTGCAAAAGGTTTTCCTTAATTTGTGATACCGATAACCTTGTTTTAAAAGTTTTACAAAAATAAGATCATGAATATTCTTGCTAAAAAGTTAAAATATTTATTATAAGTTTTTCATTAAGAAATCTTTAATGGAGACTTTAAATTTGTTAAGATGCTTTATTGTTGTTAAAAATGAGGGTAAACTGTTCCAAAGTTTGGAAGTTAAAAAACAAAACGATTTTATGCCGGAGCCTTTTACCTTAGGGAGACCATATCCACCTTTATTGCTGAACCTGGTATTATAGCTATGGACAGAGTCTTGAGATACAAACAATTCATCCATGTAACTAGGAGCCAAATTGTTTCTAACCTTAAAAACATGACATAACATTAAATGGTGAACCCTTTTCTCAACAGGTAACCAAGAAAGATGATTAAAATGTTCTTTACGAATGCTGGTTCGGGCATCCAGATTAAGTACAAATCTTATCATTGTATTCTGAGTGGTTTGTAGCTTGTTTTTGAAACTTTAAGATAAACCATTATACCTAACTGAACAGGCATAATCCAAGCGACATTGTACCAAAGACATAATAAGCAGCTTTTTCGTAAATTCTGAAAGAAACTCTTTTTGCGGTAAAGGAATTTAAGACGTGAATTTGCTTTCATAAGAACAGCATCGTCCATAGAGGCAAATGATAAATGCCGATCTAGAGTGACCCCAAGATATTTAAATGACTTTGTAGGTTGAATGGAGGTGCCGTTACAATTAATGTCAAAAATGGACTTAGACTTAAGTTTGCGCTTTGAACCGAAGACAATGGACTCGGTTTTACCGAGATGTAATGATAATTTATTGTCAATAAGCCATTGACTAACTTAGTGCAAATCTTCAGTCAGAGCTTGTTCCACTTTGTACAAACATTTGTGTGACACTAAAATAGCTGAATCATCAGCGTAAAGTAACAATTTGTTTTTTATCACTGCTGACATTTCATTAACGTAAATCAGGAAAAGCAGTGGCCCATGAATAGAACCTTGTGGCACACCACAGGTTACAGTGGCTGTAGATGAAAAAGTAGATATCAAAAAGTTCCTGTATATCTGAAAGATATGAGCTGAACCACCTAACAATGTCCTTACCCAGGCCAGAAGCTGACAACTTCATAATTAGGACTGAGTGGTCCACTGTATCAAAGGCCTTCTGTAAAACCAGTAGTAGCATACCTACATATTTACCTTGGTCAGTTTCTTTTCTAATGAAGTCTGTCAGGTAAATAAGACAAGTGTCAGTGGACAATCCACCTCTATAGCCAGATTGAAATTTATACAACAGATCTTTATCCGTGAAATAAGATTCAACCTGATCATAGACCACCTTTTCAAGAACTTTAGACAATATGTTTAAAACTGAGACAGGTCTGTAGTTACCAACTGATAATTTATCATTCTTTTTAAAAAGGGGGACAACTCTAGCAGATTTGAGTTCATCTGGAACAATACCTTGAATAAGTGAAAGATTTATAATGTGTGTTACAGGACCAACAATAATAGGTGATCCATCCTTTAGGAAACGAGAGGAAATGCCATCTAGTCAAGTCGCTTTGTTTAAACCTAGAGACTGTAAATATTTTAATACTTTGGTTTCACTTACCAAATTAAATAAAAAAACCGTAAGGAATAACACCTTTACTTGAGCAAAAACTGCGCAGAAAATTACAACCAAACTTTTGTACACATTTAGGAAGTTTTTCAACTAATTTACAGGCTAAAAGCAGTATAAAATCTATTCGTAAAAACCATCTGTAAATTTAAAAAGAAAGGTTACCAACATGATATTTTACAGCGCTCTGCAGGCCTGGTGATTATCCCTTCTACAGTTGATCATTATGCTTACCTCTTTGGTTTCACGACGGTGGCAGGGGTTTAAGAGTTTATGAAGGTTAATGGGGAAATCTTTTCTTAAAAGAACCTAGAAGCTCGATGTGTTTGTTTTATCCCTGTCATCGTGTTCTTGCTGATTTTACTCCAGGAGCTCTGGTCTCAGTAAGATCATTGAGTACCCGCCCCTTCGGCTTTGCAATGCTCTTACAGTGTAGCTTCTTATGTTTTATATGTTTGTGTGCTTTTGCATGCAACATTGTTAAACCGATAAGTGGGTTGGAGTTTTTTACTTGTTTTGTGATATGAGAACCTGTTGGGGCAAGTGTGAGGTTGGTGCACCCTAGAACCTGGTTTAAATCCCCAGTGGCAATTTGATTTGCCACTGACCGTTCCAAGGCGGTAACCCCTCGGGTTCTCATTTTTTGTTTATTGTTTGTGGTGTCTTTTTTGAAACTGATCATTTTATTAACCATGCTCTCTCCCCCTCTCTTCTTCTTGACTGTGTGGGGAGGCTGTTTTTTCTGAATGTGGGGATTCCTGATATGCATATTTCACCTCCTTATTAAAAGTCTCAGCAATAAGTTTCTTTTCAAAACAAATATTGTCATTTACCTTTAAACAAATGTTTGAACTTGAGTCTGTAGTGCTGTTTTAGAAGGTAAACCAAGGCTTTTGAGAGTTTTCCATAAAGCTTTAGAATCAGTTTTGTTTTGCTCAATGCTATTGGTAAAAAAATCTTTCTTGGCTTTATAAACTAACGGCTGTACATGGTTTCTTAAAGACTTAAAAGTTTCAAAATTGTCCTGACATTTATCATGTTTATATTTATGAAATGCTATATCTCTTTCTGCTATAGCCGGGAGAATGTCAGAATCCATCCAAGGTTGGGACCTTTGCTTGATTCTTATTTGGTTTACAGGTGCAATACTGTCTAATAGTGATAAAAATAATTGCTTTAAACAAACCCATGCATTGTTTACATTATCACTTGAAATAACTGAGTCCAATTAATACATAGGAGCCTGGCTTGAAAATTGTCTTTGTTGTAATTTTTAGCAGACCTTAAAGTCACAGTATTGTGAGAACCAAAATAACATTTTGTTAGCTTTCTAGTACAATAAACCATACTATGATCACTAAAAGTTGTATGAATAACACCAGATTGAGATATTTTATCATAATCTGAAACAAGGATAAGGTCTATGGCTGTAGAGCTGGTTGAACATATTCTAGTTGGCTAGTTTATCACTTGTGTAAGGTTAAACATATTCATAAATGAATTAAGACACTGTAAAAGAGGGTAAGATTTAGAACATAAAACATCTGTGTTCATGTCACCTAGTAAAATAGTTTCATATTGCTAGATGAAAACACAAAATATTTTTAACAGCCTTTTTAAATATTTCATAATTGTAAGAACGAAATTGTAACTGTTATACCTTTACACTAGTCAAAAGTTCTAAGTGCACACTTGATAAATGTTGATTTTTCAAATAATTTGATTGAATCTTTCATAATAGTGTAAATAACAATCAAACGAATCAATATTCTATTAAAGCACACCAAAAAGTTAAGTCTGCTCATCCTGATTAAAAATTAATAGCATTTTAGCTTACTTGTACTCAGAAAGCAATTCTCAAGTTAATTATCATTGCATCGGCTATCATTTGTGATCGTTTTCTCATCTCTGTATAATTTAAATTTCATGCAAATTTAAAGGGAATACTCTAGTTTGCCATTCCATTGCACTGAAATAGCTTCCTGTAGCTTTGTTATGGTCTGCTGGGCACGATGAGCCAACTCACTCTTCTCTATTTTATCCATAACGTTTTTACAGGATTTCAAGGAGAAAATTCCATTATTTTTCACAATGTTTTGTGCCAAAAGGTTTTGAAATGTCTAGCAGTTTGGGATGATGCAATTCTCTATGATAGATGTGTAACAGCCTTTTCAAACGAAAAAATGTTTTCATTTCGATAAAGTTGACCAGTTCTCGGACACGCTTTTTCACCAAATAAACGTCATTTTCGAATAATTCGATTTTAAAGTTTATTGAATTTCTATAAATTTTAGTTTTAAATTTGTATTTATCGGACACTGATCCAACAAATGTTACACTAATATTTTCGAGATTACGTTGTTTTACGTAAATATTTAATGACGTAATTGAGTAATGCCAGCGTTCAATGTAAGCAACGTAATCAATCTAGAAAATAATGTCGTTTGAATTTCTTCTTAAATTAATAAAATATGCAAAAATAAGGTATTTATTTTGCATTTACGAAAACCGTCAAAATAACTACAAATTCGAAGTTGTGCCAGTGAAAAGAATTTTGACGGCAGTGTCTCTGTCTGCTGACGTCAACCGTTTCATGGTTACAATTTGTTTGTGTATTTTTCGTGTTTGTCTAGCGTCGGTGAACATGTGAAAAACAAAAACAATTGTAAAAAAATAAATTTCGATTGCCGCACGGGGATTACGCATAAATAGCGTATGCCGACGTGGATGACGTAATACGTAAAACATATGCACGGTTTTCAAAAAATATTATTGTTTGGTCATAATTAACATTATGTCAAACTTTCATTCAATTATAAATTTACATTGAGATATTCAAAATTGAAAAGTGTGCACTTTGAACTTTTGACAAGTGTATATGACACTTAAACCTTGATTTTACACTGTTTAGTTATCGACTTCCATACTGTTCGTGCATTTTGAAGACCGTGGCAGTTTTAATTCAATGAAACTTTAATTCGAGGAATATCAGCGACAAGTTCTTGTTCCGCTTGTCCTTTCGCACCTTCAAGCAATTGAAAATCTTTGAGGTCTGAACTTGGAAGGTGTGTACGAAATGGGCTAGGATACCCAAAGGATTCATTCAGAACTGTATAACCTCAATGAGATGAGCTGGTCATACGCGTTATTACCTGATTTTGTGAATTTGTATTCTGAGGGTGCCAGTATTCTAAATCATCGTGAGCAGTCAGTTTGCTGTCATTTTGAATAATGCAACATCTTACGGTGTTTATATCTCACAGCTTGTTCGCTTTTCAAGAGCTTGCAACGATGTAAATGATTTCAATGAACGTAATCTGTGCATTACAGAAAAACTTTTAAAACAGGGTTATCTGTATCACAAATTAAGGAAAACCTTTTGCAAGTTTTATCGCCGATACCCAGATCTAATTCATAAATACAGATGCAGTTTAAAATGCAACAAGGTATTTCACAGCCGGTGTTTTATGGAGACTTAATTTACAAACTTAAGAAGATAAAATGCAATGTTAATTTCTCTCTTTTATTTGTAAAAACCATCTGTAAATTTAAAAAGAAAGGTTACCAACATGATATTTTACAGCGCTCTGCAGGCCTGGTGATCAACCCATCTACAGTTAATCATTATGCTTACCTCTTTGGTTGCACGACGGTGGCAGGGGTTTAAGAGTGTGCTTTTGAATGCAAAATTGGTGAGCAGATGGTTGGGTTGGAGTTTTTTCACCAAGACAACTTGTACTTGTTTTGTGATACGAGAACCTGTTGAGGACAAGTGTGAGGTTGGTGCACCCTAGAACCTGGTTTAAACCCCCAGTGGCAATTTGTTTTGCCACTGACCGTTCCAAGGCGGTATCCCCAAAGGTTCTCTACTTTGTGCATTGTTTGTGGCGTCCTATTTGAATTGACATACTTATATAAAACATGCTCTCTCTCTCTTCCTCTCTTCTTTTCCGCTGCGTGGGGAGGCTGTGTTTTGTGAGTGTGGCGATTCCTGATATGCATATATTACTTTTTTACAAATAAATCAGTTAATATTTATTGCATGTATTATTGAAAGTTTGAGAGCAATAGCTCAATTATCAAGCAAGTAATGCCCCAGTACGAAGGTTTATACTTAGAAAAGTCGTTTAGTGTAGTTTATTTGTGAGTTTTTATTTACAAACACTCCTCAACACGCCTATGGTTACTGGAAAATAATAAGAATAATAGAACTGTGCATGTAAAAAGTGAAGAGTATTTTTATGAACGTAAGCTCTAAATATATATTGTCCAACAACATTGACCTGGCACTTCATTAATTTCCGTAAAGGTCATTGGATAAACGCTGGTATCTAAACTGCTAATTTATCAATATATTTGTACCATTCAAACATCAGCGATTTGTGGTGTATTGGTTTTCATGCCGGACTACCGATCTGAAGGTCTCAGGTTCGAATCCTAACAAACACCAACGTTAATAATTTACTCTTTTTTAAATTTAATTGTAAGAATTAGCCTAACATTGAAATTGTTTTACTACATCTTGTATTATAATACATTATATAATACTTTTGTCTACAATGTTATTTCTTTATTTAGTTGCATTTATCTTTTATTAATAAAATGTACAGCGCGTTTATAATACAAAGCAATGACTCGACTAGTCGGCTTCACTGGCAGTATCACAAGCTTCAAAGGAATGACAACTTTAAAATTTAAAAAAGTGGCTGAACCATGGTTCGAACCTACGACTTAATACCTATATCCTAGAGTTGAAGCACCTTAACCGACTGCGCTAAGTGTGCTTCTAGCATAGTATGTTTAAAACTGGTTATGTTTGTTCATATCGATTTAGAAGAAGATCGTAACGATTACGGAATTTACCGACTCAAGGGTCATATGCAAGAGTGCCAGGTCAATGTTGTTGGACAATACCAATTGTTAGCAAAACAAACATGTGACTAATTTGCTGATGTTTGAACGTGTGTTAATTAAAATTTCATTTGGTTTTATTTTAATATTGCCGTTAATACTCGGTCGTGTTTTAAAAAAGTGAGTAATATTTTTCTCTCGAAGTCACTTCAATAGGATAGAGTATTCAACTGAAGGTGTATGTGTTTTCTATTGAAGACATCAACAGGAAATATCTAGGTTATATTCTACAGCCATAAGATTATTATATATGTGTGCTGACATTTGATATAATTTGTTTATTTTGTTGTTTCAAAATAAGAGAAAAACGACTCATTCTCGTCTGTTTAAAGGTTTACGTAAAAACATCCGTATTGGTGATTAAGCATAGCTCTTTTTAAGTATATGTCTTTTATTTGTATTTAATTCAATTCAAATCATTATTCATTTTTATATATTTCAACTTCAATTTGATGCTTCGGCCTTAAAAACTCTTATACATGCATACTTACATATATTTTGTAAGCGACAATCTGAATTAATCATTAGTGTGTGTAAAAGAGGCAGTGTTTTATAAATGTGGTTTTATCTGGTATGACCACAGTTTTGCCGCACTTTATACATGATATAACTTTAATATCAAATATTTTAAATGAATCATAAGTGTTGGAGTGATCTAGGATTTGAGAGTAAGAGATTTTTTTAATTAAAATTATAAAATTGAGGAAACTTAATTAATTGGAATATATTAAAATCCCTTAATAAATTTATTAATTGCTAAAATATACTTAATGTTTTACTGCTTCAGATTATGAGACCAGATGTCAAAGATTATGATAAAGAAGAGTTTCTACAGTTGAAACGGCAAAACACATTCCCAGAAGTACTATCCAGTAAACAAGGATACAAGACAAGCGATTCAGAATTTAGTCTATTCTCACAGCGCGCAAGGCGCTTGTACGGTCCTCGGAAAAAGTAGTTTTTACTTGGGCTATGCATACAAGAAACGAAAGTTATATATTCTAATGCAGTCAAACAAGTAGCCATGGTCCTTTATCGACAGAAGTAGTCTAAAATAAGATATGGTCACGTTGGAAGCTTAAAATTCCCGTTATGCTCATAATGCTTTAAACATATTCTTTCAAATGCAGAATTTAGCCATTTTGTAAGATGTAAATACTTTTAAAATTTGATTAGGTAAGCGTCTCTACTTACACGTAAACTAAGGTCTTTGAACTGAAACAGGAAAGCAGGAAGTTAAAATAATCAGAACATTTTCAAGTTTTTATGTATGGAGATAGATACATTTAATAATAATATAGATGAAAATGGAACTTTAAAGGCCACTGAACACGACAAAGAAAATATTGCAGGCTCGGTTTGATTGAGCCTGCCCATAGGCAGTAATGGAAATGCACATTACTTAAAGTTTGACAGGTGATCTGAGAATATAAACCCTGCATATCAGTGGCAACGCCAAAGGCAAAATTTAAAAAAAAAGCAAGAAGTATATCCTTGGGGTGATTGAACGATTTTGCAATATATATTCGCTGGGATAGTTAAACCACTCATGTATAAACATGATAAACTGGCCGAAATATTAAATGAAAAAGGCAACATATGCATATCAGGAATCGCCACACTCAAAAAACACAGCACCCCACGCAGCGAAAAGGAAGAGAGGAAGAGAGAGAGAGAGAGCGCATGTTTTATATATGTATATCAATTCAAATAGGACGCCACAAACAATTAATAAACAAGAGAACCTTTGGGATACCGCCTTGGAACGGTCAGTGGCAAAACAAATTGCCACTGGGGGTTTAAACCAGGTTCTAGGGTGCACCAACCTCACACTTGCCCCAACAGGTTCTCGTATCACAAAACAAGTACAAGTTGTCTTGGTGAAATAACTCCAACCAAAGCAATTTTAGAAGTACTATTTAGTACATAGTACATAAGTATCGTGCTCAACGACTTTCAAATGACTTAACTGATTACAGCACTAAATGAAAAAAGCTTTATTTGTTCATATCTACCTGCAAACAATTATTTGCATTTGTTTTTAATTTTGCGGAATATTTGTTAATGATTTATGCTCGTTCAATTAGGAAGTGTTGTTACATGTATCTCTAACGACCATTTAAGGTCACCATTTAGCACAAAACCTAAGTTTGCTTATAATTCTCATATGAATATGAATTTGTTCCAATATTTCCAAAATTTATAATGGTGGTTTTAATATCCCCAGGACATGTAGAGACTTGATTACGTTTTAATTACTCTAAAGACATGCCAACTGTTTTACTTAATATTGTTTTTTAATCATACAATCTAAGAATGTTTTGAAAAAAATGTGTCAAATTAAATAGTTGTATTTGTGAAGAGTGTATCACAAACTCCACAGGGGTTACACAGAGCTAACAAAGTAACCATCTGAAACTAAAATCTTTAAAAAATATTGTCAACCATGATGTGTTTGAAGTCACTGACATTACGACTTAACTTCACCTCATACTACAAGGTAATTATCGAACAATTTTATAAATACATCATCCATATAACTTCCGATAAAGACCTTACATAGAGACTCATTCGCTACCGATACTGCTACATTATAGGAACATATGTCATCAGTGCTTTCAAAGGAAGAATATACGTTTTTTGCAGTTTACAATTATCCCAAGCTGCTGCTCATGTATACCCTACACCTTAACTGTCTAAAAGCAGGTCGCCAAATTATTAATGATTTCATACTATATACATATATATATAATTCAGGATTTTTTGGTGATGAGTTGAAGACTTAAAAAAATCAAACCGTATACTTTCCCTTACCACTTTTTAAGTGCCCCCTTTTTTGACGGCTGCCTGCACTGGTTGGATCTCTTCTCAAGCATATGGCCAGCAAGTTTGGTTTAGTCCATTTAAGGTCCGCTTTCTTTACCTTTCGGGCCGAGATATAAAGCCCGCACTTGAAGTAATTTGATTGGCTAATAAAGCAATGCAAAAATGATTTCAGCAAGAAGCTATGAGAAATGTCAGCCATTTTGGTTAATTCGATATAAGTTGATGTCGTCCGGTTGCATAAATTTATGAAACAAAATATTCTCAAACATTCACGGCACGACTTGGTAGTGTTTAACCAAATGTGTTATTAATTTCCAAACAAACTGATAATATGTACTGTTATTTTTACAGTTTGTTCTTAATTATATCGGTATTTAATGTGAAATATTATAAATACATGTAAATATTTAGTAAAATTGTCAATAAGTATCTGACTTGATATTGACACTTTCAGTCGGCCTTGGGCATAAGTGACTGCCCTTAGAAAAATAACAGGACCAATACCAAATTACTTATTTATTATCATATATAAGACGGCATATATTTATTAATAAAATATTAAAAAATGTAACATTAGTTGTAACCATAATTGTATACACTAAACCAACTTATAATTTTGTAAGTATGTACGGTTAAACAAAATCACACGTATGTTAGGCCAATTGATACAAAATTTTCATTCAAAAATGGCGAAGTTAAGACAGCAAACACATTATAGAACCGTACAATGGTCTCTTAGAAACACGAAGCTACTTCGCTCCGACAAAATAAAGACGAACATCACTTCAGAGTTTCAACAGTGTAATCAAAAGCTTTTTGAAATCTATGTTATTTCGGAAAAATGATTTTAAGCTTAGTAATGCGTGTATCCGCAAGATTGATACTCATATTAAAAATTCCGTATCTCACAGTTTGGTTTTCCGATTCTGTATTCTTGAAGCTTCGGATAGTTTCTAAGTTCAAAAATGGCCAAATTCAAACCGCTATATTTTCACAATAAAGTTTGTTGACTCCAGTGACACTCTTTTTAAAAAATAATCATTGATTCCAATGACCTTTAATAATCAAAATCAAAAGGGTGAAATAAAGTTAAATTAATAGATAGTAATTGCGGATAGTAACAAACAAACGCCTAGAAGCGAATAAGTGTACATACCGTTCAACTATCCCGATTTAAATATCCATATGCAACACTCTTTTGAAGGTCTTTTAAAAGCCTAACCATATATAGCTCCATTTAATGTAAACAAAGCTCGCTGCTGCGGTATAATACAGAAACACTGGAATCTTGTGCAAACATGTTGTTTATTAAATCTTCAAGTATTTTTAAAGATTCGAAACATATAAAATACTTTATCTGACAGAATCGAACATGGCGCTTGAAAATGTGAACAATTGTTCTATTTCGTCATAAGTTAAATAAATATGGCGTTGTGACATTATTGCTTATATTAGATTTTACTTTTCATTATTGATTGATTGCTCTTTTTAATTGGTAAATAACAAAGTGAACATTATGACAGTATGCAGTCTGTATGTTCATGTTAGTTCTCGTTGCGTACGAAAACCACATCACGCTCGACCAATGGTCTCGCGTGATATCGTTTACATAACCTACACGAAAATACAAGCCTTCCGATTACTGGAATAATATTCCAGTAAAAGTTTAATTCTTTTTTTTCTTTAAAAAATACTTCCAAAAATGTTTTGGTACAGCAACTGAGAGTGAAACTAAACATCTCAATTCAGTTTGAAACTATATCAGAATAGTAACAAAATGCAAACATTGTCACATTTCGCAAACAAATCTATGTACTCTGCTACAGTAAACGTCGTATCACTTGTATTGGTTACCGCCCTCAAAAACTGCACAGTCTTCGCCCCCGTCAGCATTATTGGGCTCACCAGGAGCCCAATTCGTAAACGTGGCTGTGTTGTGTGTACCATACCATGTTCACGCCTCCTCAGATACTATGTCAGTGAGACCCATCCAAGTTGAAGTTGACACTATGTGAAAAATATTTTGCAAATCAAAAACGTCACATCCTAAAACAATTTGAAGGAGCATGATTATATACTTAGATTTAACATTTGAGACAGCAGAACCAATTGATTAATATAAATTAGAAAACAAAAACTGTAGGTCACTACAAACAGATTTATTTTCTTTTGTTTCTATTGAAACAAACCAATTAAATTAGTCTATTTTTAAAGCTACCACTTGTATTTTAATAAAAATCTTGTAATTTACCTCCAAGATTTTGCAGATGCCCTTTGATAAAATTATTTTCCAATGCATTTTCAACGTGAACCAAATGTCCCCCTAGTTCTTCGCAAAACTCCTATAATATTATAGCTACCATATTATAGTGTAAGGCATTTGTAAAACGCGACACAATGCTATAGTATTAATCACAACTGGTTAAACATGTTAAACAGAAACAATGATTCGACAATATTACCATTTTCATACAAAAATAAGCAAATAAAAGCCATTTGTTCACTCGAAATTGTTCTCGTTGCTGCCAAACATCATTTCAGTGCTCAGTCCAATGTTTAAACTGACCACTGAAATTCAAAATTTGCTTCGTTGCCTGTGTACTGTATTTTTGCCGGACCATATGGAACGCCAAACGTACTTAAACTCAAATATTTGAAGATGCTTTCAATTTAATTTGCAGACCGCATTTCTCCAGTTACAGAGATCAACAAATGATTAAATGATATTAATTTATCAAATGATTTAGATTTACTTCAAAAATCATTCGGAGAGCTCACCTATTTTATTAAAGTTAGTACCGAAATATTGCAATTGAACAGCGCATCTACTAATTCAATGCTCTCAGTGAAGCCTTCTTAACGTCATTCTGCGACTGCGGTGACGAATACAAAAAATACTGAACATGTGATATTACAAAAGGTAGTGATCAGTTAGAACAATGTTTAACTCACTTTCTGTTATACCCAGTGAAATTACGTTGGAAATATACCTATGTCTTAAGCCTTGTTGTACTATAATAAATATAACAGCCTTTTTTCACACATTTCATTGAAGAACGGCTTTATTCCTGTCTAGTAGCTTAATACATTTCAAGCTGTCAATTTACAGCTTGAGGTGGAATACTTCAATACTAAAATGTCTAAGTTGTGGTTAATATTTATTGCATAACTATATAATGCTTGTAAGTGACTGAAGGGGAGTGAATTTCACTAGAATTTTGGAATAATCAGCACATTTAAGGATCTGTTGTGACTGAAATTTATTGCGTTAGTAACGCTACGATAAATTTTGCTTTAAATATATTCACTCAAACGTTGACCTTTTAAGAATAATACATCACATTTACTTTGTTTAAAGGTCTTTACTATATACGTGGCATGTACAATGTATACAATTTTACGATGAAATAACACCCAGAGCATAGCCATGTCTACGATGATGTTTTCAGTGTTTAATAAACGAAAGGCATATATTTGCTAAGTAAGTAATTTTGTGTAAGTATTAATAAAAACTGTATTAAGTCTTCGATACCTCAGCATCGACAAAATTCATGACATTGGAAGGGAAAAGGTAACACGATCCTTCGTAGCTCGTCAGTAGTTTGGGCATGATTTCCTGTCCTGTTGCATATCTGCTTGGATTATTACTGCAAAACATGGTACATGAACAAGATACATGAAACGTTAATAAATACAGAATTGTTTTCTAAAATAACATCCAAATAAAGTCAAAATATTTATGGCAGAATCAAAATTATTGCCAAGTTACAATTTTGGCGGATATTTTACAAAAGATTTTAATATAAAAAAACTAATATAATTAGCACTTCAAAATACTTTTAATATTTTTAAAGTTTGAATTATCTTTATAGAGTCTCAACACAGTGTGTTCTGTTTAGTCCATTTATTAAGAAACCACAATAGTTCTTTAGAAACAACTAGAACAAAGAAGCGTTAAATCAACATTGGTTTGATATCGGCAACTCCCCAAAAGCGTCTTGATTTTAATGAGCAGATGAAAACTTCCCAAGTTTTAATTTTGATTAGAATCTATTTAGGAAAATAATTTTTTTCTGAGATACATTTTACTCGAAAAATAATTAAATTTATGGCAAGACCTACCAATATCTAGAATATCGCCAATGTTTCGTTCGATTGTTTCGACCTTTGCATTCAGCTGTTGGATGTTCCGCAATATTGCATCGTTAGTAGAAGAGGAATTACTCGGAATAATGCTACTGGTTGATGTACTGAATTGCTTCAGCATGTAAATAAACACGAGTAAATATTCCGAATGCTTCATCTTTTCACATCTATAAAATATTTGTGAAATAGTGTACAACGCTGATAGCGGCACTTAATAAGTAAACGACAGCTACGAGAGAAACCCGGATAACTTTCGGGTATTGGATGGTATTAGAGACAACAAAGTAAATTATTTTCCTGTTTATCGGTTGTTAACTCTCACGCAAAACATATCATCTTTCAGTCTGCCTTAGTGTTCTAATACACTCTCCATTGATTTGAATGTACATTGGAATGTTAACATCACCTCAGGTTGTCAACTACAACTATGCCAGCCTCTTTTCTATTTAGCTATATTTATTTGCCATCGACATCGGAGAAAAAACTACGTGAGTTTTGAATTGAATAACCAGTATATTTCCATGTCTTAAAACTGTGCGTCCTTTAACCAGCTTTTCACCTCATTCAAATTAATTTTGCTTTTTGTCTTGTTTGCAATGCACAAGTGTTAACTAGACTACATTTATAATGCTTAACACCAAATTGCGTTATGAAATGTGATGTTGGACATCAAAATACATTGCTCATTACGTGTACGGTCGGCCGCAATGGAATGTGGTAAAATTTTCCCAAACGAAAGTGCATTGTGCACTTTCTGAAAAATTGGTTTATACACTCGCTCTTATACAAATATTTTTTTAATTTAAACTTTATTTTTCATTGAAAGATTTTCA
The DNA here is from genome assembly GCA_038501625.1 of Corbicula japonica. NCBI lineage: Eukaryota > Metazoa > Mollusca > Bivalvia > Venerida > Cyrenidae > Corbicula > Corbicula japonica. The sequence goes on from JAZAYU010000288.1 coordinate 428,458, forward strand.
AGAATTATGTAATCAATTAGAAACGAAAAACAACTAACGGTTGTTCATGCGAGTTGATATGTGAAAGACAACTTGTACATGTTTATTCATATGAGAAGCTGTCTGGGAAAGAGTGAGTAGATGCGCCCTTAATATCCCGATTTAAACCCTCAATATTTTGCCACTGATTGTTCGAAGTCGGCAACCCATCCGGTATTCATTTATGTTGTTAGCTGGCTTTTTGAATAGGTCATAAATAACCCCATGCTTTCTTTTTCTTTGTTGGCTCTGTGGGGCCGGTGTGTTTTTGAAAGGGAATATTTCTTATATGCATATTTCATTTTTTTACAAAACAGAATATACAGGATAGATATTACACCAGTTATTATTACAATTGTAACGTGTGCAACTTCTTAACCCTGTTTGAAATGGGTTTTGAAACTTTTTCGGAACAATAAATATTGTTTAAACAAATCAGCATATAAAACCTTACAGAATTAAAATGTTTTTCTCGATACAATATCCATATTCGTTTCCGACCAGGCGTAGCATACAAATATGTATGTATGTACATATACACGAAGATCTCCGAAAAAAAAAAAAGATTAAGCAGACTATTTGAATTCCTTACTGAAATTATTGTTAATCCTTGAATTGATTTAATTTATAAAAGAAACTGTTTGCATTCGTGTGCAACAACAAACGGGATTATAATTTTTTTTTTCATATAAATATTAAATAACTGCTAAAAAAGTGCATATATGATACACTTTTGCAATTCGAATTATATTTTTATGTCGTTTCTTTGGCATATAATCATGTATTCATGAATCACGGTTGAAATTACGGTTAGGTTGAACTTTTTTGAAGAATATTATTTCTTGTTTCTTTGTTTCCGTACTTGATTTCTACGAACATGCCGAGTGTAACACTGAGTAAGACTTGCACCTTTATAAAGTGGATGTGTTCTTATAACACTGTCCTCGGCTTCTTCATTCGGTTACTGTAGACTAATATAAAGAAGAGAAACCAAACGTGAAATCATAGCGTGTCTGCTGTTTTAAATTGATGTAAAGGCCATGAACTGAACAACGAAAACGTGCTTTTCTTTTGGTATTTCCATGTCCTCCTCCGCTGCGATTTGAATTTTGTTTTCGTATTTCAAACAATATGAAAATTAATATCAACCTCACACTGTTTTGAAAGGTTACCTATCTGCTGGCAAGATAGAGATCGTCAAGGGTGTCAAAAGTATTTTTGAGCTGGAGACAACGTGCTAATCTCTTGAAAACTGTAAAGGTTATATATTAGTCTTATGCATGGTACAATCAAAATCGTTATTTTCAACGAAAGAACAGCGATGTAACTTTTAATTTCTTATGAAACTTTGCAAGTATAATTCTTTAATAGCAAAGACACAACAAGTATTGGTATCCAAACTTCATCCGCATTCATAAACAACTTTTAACCTGTACATTGTATGCATCAGTTTAAAATAACCCTAAGTATAAACAATGACTTTTAGTTTGATATCGTTAAAAATGTTTAAAGAAACAAACTAGCACTGATGAAAGACAAAAACATGATAATTTAATGTAAACAGGAAAATAATCATGCCATACAAACAGGAAGATAATATTTCTACTGTTTGTGTATGTGTTAACTATGTATCTCTATATAAAAAGCCCATTGTTGCTAGGGTTTTGTAATAGAAATCGCTAGATATAAACCTATTTACGTCTTAGAAACATAATTTTTAACGGAATACATAAAAATTATCAACATATATTTTCTTCTTGAATATACACTCAACCAAAGTTCTAATTGGTCATCAATTGTATATGTTTACAATGTATGCTAGTTTCGTTTCTTCCCTACGCCAAGAGAGGTTGAGGAAATAACTGTTTTGTGTTGAAATCAATTATCTAATGTCTTTTTAATCTTTATTGATTGTTTTCTTAAATAAATCCAATATCATTAAGTTACACCGCAGGATCAAAATTAGAACAGTCTTTAATTGAAACGGAGGTAATTTTAAAAATGGATATTTCGGAGGGGATTTATTCAAACAAATGTGCTGGTGATTAATAAGGTTTTATGTTTTTCCTACTAATTAGGTGTCCTATTAATACAAAATAAGAAATTAAGGGCACGTTTCTGTCCTTTTTATGCAACAATTGCATTTTTAGCAAAATTAAGGATAACTCTCGCCAAACTGTTCCAAAGTCAATTATTACAAGATTAAAGCTTAAGTTGAAGACTTTTGTTGGCATATGATCAAAAATACAATGTCTTTCTAATAAAAGTATACGGACAAAAAGTGACCAATTAGAACTTTGGTTGAGTGTATTGTAAACATTGTCGCATATGAAATATTCAATAATGTATAAATAATAATACACACTTCAGTAATATGCATTTCCATTACTGTCCATGAACAGGCTCAATCAAACCGAGCCTGCAATATTTTCATATTTGTCGTGTTCGATGGCTTTCAAAGTTCCCTTTTCATCTATTTCAAAACCACGAAAGACCTCGACAAATAAAATTGATATTCATTTCACCAGTCGACATAATCTTCAAAGAAGAACATCTGTCACTTTCCAATTTGAATTTTAATGCAACAGATGAAAAAGGAACTGAAAGACACCGAACATGACAAATTTGACCACATTGCAGGCTCGGTTTGATTTACACCGTTCATGGGCAATAATGGAAATGCATATAACTGTCAACGCCGCATAGCACTTACTCATTATTTATACCAGCAACTAGTACAACTTTGATCCAAACAAACGATGGTTTGCATATGGCGGTGAAAATGGAACCTTCAATGCGGTTTTTGTGTCGCCCTTTCGAAGAAATGGCGATACTTAGGGATTGCTTTGTCCGTCTGTCTGTCTGTCCGTCGGTCCGTCACGAAAACTTAACGTTGGCTATAACTTTGCCATTTCTCAATATTTCTTCATGAAACTTTCAAATTATATTATTTATGACAACACGCTCATGATGATGCCAAATACTCTAGGTCATATTCACATTTGATGAAGTTATGCCCCTTTTTGTCTTTGAGTTTTGACACGACAAAATAACATTGGATATAACTTTGCCTTTTTTCAATATTTCTTCATCAAACTTTTTAATTATAATGCTCATGACACCATGCTCATGATGATGCCAAGTTCTTTAGGTCAGATGGAATTATGCCCCTTTTTGTATTTGCATTTATATTCCGACATAGTATCAGAGAGCGACACAAGTATTCAACTGAACACAATTCTAGTTTCAGATAAATACCATTTCATGATCAGCGGCGTATGGTCCCAATATAAAATAATGGTTTCGACCTCAGTGAGAAAAAATTGGACGGAACTTAATAAAATAGAATTTTGACAGGGGATAGAATAAAAATCCTACATATAATAGAGAACGCCAGAGACAAAAATAAAACAAAAACAGGAAGTATATCATAGTTAACCACCCATCTTTAAAAAACTGGCCGAAATATTTCATCGGGTATTATTTTCGATGTACTATAAACATACATTGTATCGTGCTCAACGATGAAACACTTTTAACAGCACTGATTGAATGTACGAATCAGGTCCTATAGCTTCTGTAAGTTCTAAGCATGTTATACATAGTCATTTGTCGAGAATAATATATCGAGGCAAAACAAAAATCATACAGCAAACATTTACAAGAGAACCCCATCGGCATGGATCGCACACCCGAGTACATGAGTTTCTTATTAACAACTCAGACAAACGCGTATTGATAATCCATATATATATACTCAACAAAAATAAAAAGTATCCACTTTCCTATCTTAAATTTTGTAAAATTTGAAAACGAAAACTGAGAAATCTGTATGTGGACAACTTTGCATTTCTGTTATCATTGCAAAAAGAAAAAGTGTTCTTGAAAATCTGCAGCCACAACTTAGTTATCTTTCCCTTTGTTGTAATGAGAGTTCCAGGAAAAAGTCAGTCATTCTTTGAAGTATTCACATTAGTTTGAATTAAATCAATCTTTCCACCTCTTGTGATCAATAAAATCATAAAACATTCATCAATAAAACAAGTAGTCCTCGATAAACTACGCTAGAAAGTCCAACCATTTCCAATTACCTCCCTTTAAATTGAATATGTAGTGTTTTGTAATCCATTATTAATTGTTATTCGACTTGCCGTTGCTTAGGTCTTGGTGTGGAAGATTATGTTTATGAACAATAGAAATTGAAAACAACTGAGATTAACCAATATAACACCATTCAAAGCGTACCTGATTAAATGAAAATATGTTAATGAGAATATAAGCATAAAAAGTGGATACTTTTTATTTTTGTTCAGTATATAATACATATGTATTTGATACGCTTTACAACAACAAATGGCGGTAGGTGAATGACTGCAGAGCTTAGGGTGTAGTGGTGGTGGCGTTGCATGGTCCTTCGCTGATGGTATGCATACTGTGTCCGTGGTGGGAGCAGATGCCCTTGGCAAATTCACAGCTGCAATAAGACAGATACATTTTATATATATTGAGACTTCTTGTTACAGGTTCACTAATACCCTGCACAGAATTGAAATCGATTATGTGCCGGATCACCATTAGCCGAAAGTTCATAACCTAAAGAGACTCTGGCAAGTAACTGTCGGAAATCAATTCCCAAAAGAGCCAGATTTTCCCATTTGAACCGAGTATACATGAACAATAGTTTTACTTCCATACAATACATGCATACTTCCCTTTGATATTTATTTTCACTTTCATTATGCTTTAGGTATACTTCCCTTTGATATTTATTTTCACTTTCACTATGCTATAGGTAAAAATGAATCATAATGCGCAAATATTCCACTTCCGGTTAGATCCGATAGGTATACAACGAGATCCGATAGATCCAATAGGTATACAACGAGACGTGGAATATCGATTGAGAAGAATTTTTCCATTTTTAACCGGGTGTAGTATAACCTGTTCATGTAGGTAACGTGCGTGTGGCCATCGTATCCACAGACCGGCTCGTCAGAGTATCCAGAACAGTCCATTGTTAATATATGGGTGCAATGCTCTGAGCCAAATTCCGGCTTTGCGGAAAGGGTCACACCTTCAAACGAAAATTGACGCAATATCATTGAATGGCCGAGATCTTGATACGAGGATGCAAACGATGCTTAATCGCTATAACATGATGCGAGGTTGTGAAACACGATGCGAGAGCGATACTAATATCTCGCCGTCGCATTGTATGTTGGTACAATTGCATCACTTGCATCGAGGGTCCCTAAGGAACACTGTAGAAAAGACAATGAAATCAGAAGTTGACGAGGTTAGAAGAAGGATATAAACTACTCAGCACCAAGTTTACTACTAGTACACATCACTGTAAAGTCTTTATTACATGTACTCACTTTCAATTGGAACTCGTTTAATTATGTATCAAGTAAACATTATACACATTACATTGAATGATAGTCATGCAAACGAGGTGATCCTGTATTTTCAAAGTGATTATTTTACGCTACATACATGTACCTGACATATTTAGGGTATTCGCACTTCACTTTCTCTAGAAAGACTGAACTTTAATGACTGTATTATGACAACTGCGAATGATAGAAAACAGTTATTGTATGTCTAAATCGAAAAACTAAATGTTAAAAATCTTGATATATTTCAATATATTTAACAATTGTAACATACCAATTTTAAAACACATCATATTCAAATTCTAAATAAACCTCGAAAACTCATTATGATTGATAAACATTTGTATGTATTGTTATATAAATAACTAATAATGTAAATAAAAAGAAATAGAACAAATAATTGACAGACAGTAATAGTTATTTAAAAATAGTCTTATTCCAGACTTTGAGTAGTATAATACTTTGTTGCGAATGATTGATTTTTAACAGGTTAAAAAAGAAAATGCATGTACATCATATTGAAACATGCGGGTTGGCTTGATTTGGAAAAAAAGTTTAATTTAATTTGAGAAACAATAATTTTAAATTTTGTAAATCAAGATTACAAACCAAACACAAAAACGAATCCAAAACCTACAATATCCTTGGTATAATTTTCTTAATAAGATAAAAAAAAAATACCAAGAACGACGATAAGACACAATAGTTTGAACATCTTTTTAGATCCAAGATATCTGAACTTCTGCTGTAAGATAAGAATGGTGTTAGATATTTGAAGACAAGCGTGTGAAGTTGTCAGCAGGGTGCCACGACTTTTAAAGATAAGTTTCACGTGACCTTGTCGCCGATTACTTCATTTTGACATCATGATCAAGGTATTTCGTCATCGAGCGCGCGCTAAACTTTCTTTTTGTAAACAAATAGGTGGTGGTAAAGAAATTCTAGTATTCTACAAAATCACGTTTATATGGAAGCATATTTGCGCCACAACTTAACCATATAAATTAACGTGAAAAAATGCAGGATTTCGCAAAAAAGAGTTTTTTTTCGCGAAAACAGATAAATTACACACGAAAAAAATTAACACGAATTTATTCCTGATAATGTTCTAAATTGCCTTAACATAAAGATATAGTATCCCTGAAAATAATGGAGGATTTCAGGAAAACAGATTTTTTTTCTCGAAACAGATAACTTTTTTTCGCGAAAACATCCATAATTTTCACGTTATTTTATGTGGTTAAGTTGTGGCACAAATATGCTTCCATAATTTTTAGATAACTGGCATCTTTCGTGAAATTGTTACGCTTTCATGAAAAGTTATCTGTTTTTCGTTTCACGAAATCTGATTTCGTGAAATCTTCCATTATTTATGCAAACATATCTTTCGTGAAATTTTTAAGGTTTCGTGAAAAGTTATGTGTTTTCGTGAAATCCTCAATTATTTACATGAAAACTTTATCTTTATGTTGTGGCAGTTTAGAGCACTAACAGAAATAAATTCGTGTTAACATATTTTTTTTAATCGTGAAAATATGGATGTTTTCGCGAAAAAAACCCTTTCTTTTGCGAAATCCTCTATTATTTTCACGTTATTTTATGTGGTTAAGTTGTGGCACAAATATGCTTCCATACGTTTACTTTCTGAGCATACATTTCCAAAAAAATTCTTTACTAGCCATTTAATAGCTTTAATATTCTTAACACGTTTTCATGAAGAGATTTCCATTCCTTACATCCGGTACTCCTTACATCTAATATAACAAAATGTCTGTAACTGAAACTGAAAACTACACTGAAGTGAAGTACCGGGAGACTTTTACGATATTTAGAACCTACTGTTACAGAACTGATAAATGTATAAAATCTTGTGAAAAGCTCAGATTCAACATTGAACTTTTGTTTTGCTTCGTGTTTTTTTTTAAATAAAAACACGGGGAAAGACAGTTTATTGCTTTTGTAACTTAAAGTTCAGTAATATGTTAATACATGAGTGTTAATGAGAAGTAATTGAAATGCATATAACTACTCAACCTAGCTATGGGTTACATGAAACCCAGTATTTACACAAGTTAACAGTACCAATTTTTATCCATACCAGACTTGAACAGAATAGATTCAGAGGGTATCTGTTAACATAAATCCTGCTTTTCAAATCTGACGCTAAACCAGAGGTATAATGTACCGTATATCCTTGTGTTACTGAAGAATACCTAAACTAGATAACCAGCTGGGATAAATAAAACTGAGCTAAACTGGCTGGGATACTGAAATCACCCCCAAAAAGCTGAACTTGTGAACCAAAAGTATATAAGGGTATATTTACTACTCAACCATTTTCAAAAGACGAATGTGTTCAACAACTTTGAGTTAGAGATGCTTTGAATTACTTAATGGTCATAGCTCAGGGCCCAAAATTAAATATCTTTGAGATCATTTTAAATAAATCTGATTTAAGTTAAATCAATCTTAAATTGAACTCATCAAGCATTTAAAGACTTCTATCCAGTTTGCCTCTTTTTCGGTTACACAAAACTGAAGCAAGATATGGTATGTTTTAATTTTTTATTACAAATAAATCAACAGCTGTTTCGTCTTCATTCCAATGATTTAATCCTGTGTTACATGTAAGCTTGTTAAGCAGCACAATCACCCATATGTTTCACATGCAGATCTCGGTGCATACAGCGGGCTTTCTCGTACTCACAGCTGCAAAATACAAATACAGTTCATACAACAGTATAAATTTCCATTGATTTTTTATAGCTTAAAACTTTACACTTCATTGAATGTGCATATACATAGAATGAGTTTTAAATGTAAAAGACAACAAAATTTACATTACGGAGTCTTACGGATGTCCGTTCAACACATTCAAAGGCGATGGCACTACCTGAATTCCGTACTGAAAAGAATATCGTGTTTACAAAATAATCTGAATATATAATATAAAATTCTTGGATTTTTTTTATTGTCGAGTCGAGGAATATCGTATGAATTACCAAATTGAATGTAGTATCATTTAAAGCCGCGAATGATATATACGCGCGGAAATAAATTCTAGCAATTGAATTTTTCTTCAAGACATATTGTTACGATGTTTAAAATTTCTAGGGTTTTGCGGTGCTTTTGTACTTGCTCAAAATACGCGAAATTTTAACCAGCTCATAATATAAAGATACTAAAGTAATAGATTTTCATACATAAAACCAATTATAGAAATTCGAATATTCATAATCAACGTCAAGATCGACATACAATGTACACTAACGATACATTCAAATAAGTGTGTTTGTCAGGCTTATGGAGTTCGAATAGAAAATTCCGTCGGTGAAAATTCCATCTTACAATTTAGTAACGAGGCTCTGTCGTTAACATTTTTTTCTGGGCCGAATGTTTCAATTCGAACTTAGCACACGTGAACTTACAAATCAGAATAGGTGATGCCGTCGGTACCGCAGATCTTCTCATTAATAGCAGGCTGGCAGGTTTGGTGACCAAGTAACACACATTGGTAGTCGAGAACAATCTGAAAAGACAAACTGTTTACTTACTGCAAACCAAGACACACGTGATCCAGTCTTTGTGTCATGGATGATTATGAGTTATCACTACACACAGTAGGCCATTCTTTATTCTGTTAGGGCCTATATTTATATTGTCGCTAAAGCCCTCGGGCCATTATTGATATGTCAGTGCCATTATCGACAAGTGGCACTGCTTCCCCATTTATTAACCTATACTTATTCAATGGATACAATCCTCCTTTTGAAAAACAATATTCAAACGCAGATGTTCTATATTAAAAAAGTTGGTAACTAACTATCTATAACGGAATATCTTCCAAAACATAGAGCACTTTTAGACAGTTTGGGATGTTATTTATGAAACTGAGACGGGAACCGAAATGAACATAACTCATTTTGTGTTTAAACAGGGAGAAAAAATTGTTAATATGTTCTCAGAATCATAGTACATGTCCGTTGTAACTCCTGAGTTTAAATTGTTAAATCGCATATGCATTGTGCCATTGCAGTAAATACAAGCGCCTCTATGCGCATGATAATTTTTTTCTCACTTCCGTTAACTTTCTTGGTTTTGTGTTTTTAATTGATGTTTGTTCGTTCTAGTGCCGTTTGCGTGTGATGAAATCATCATCATCATCATCATCATCATCATCATCATCATCATCATCATCGTTTACAACAACAACAACAAAAACAACAACTTTATCTCACTTCCGTGGATACTCTCTTATAATGATACCTTTTTTAATGAGTTAAGTGTAGTTGATGTAAGCGCTTGTGTGAGCGTGATCAATCGAAACTTACCTCACTTCCGTGGATGGCTGCGTGTGTTATGTTATAATTGTAGGTAATGTGAACGTGTGTTATGTTACAATAGTGGATAATGGAAACGCTTATATAAGCGTGATGAAAGAAAACTTACTTCACTTCCGTGGATGACCTCTTCCGGGCTTCGCGTAATGGTGTCATTGTAGTTGATGCAAGCGCCTGTATGAGCCTGATGCACAGAAACGTCTAAACAGTGAGCGGCCCCAAGGGCGCACCTAAAAGAAATAGGTCATTTTATTGCTATCTATATCAAAAACAAGTGCCTGCGTGCTCCTGACACCGGCTAGAATCCTAACAGTGAACTGCACATCGATCGCATCTAGAAATATGTTAATCTTTTCATAAAAAATATTTGGCACATTCTAGTGTTATATTTTCCAGGAATTTTTTAAAGAAAATAGCAAAATCTTAGCAAATATGTAAATAAATCGCTCATGCCGACTTGCCTGTAAAGCATAACAAGACATGTTTTGACAAGCATAAAAAGACATGTTTTGAAGTAACTATGATATCTGTCGTTCACTTAAATTAAAGTGACCAGATATTGCTAGTGAAGTATTCGTCAGAAGTGATATTGCATAATAATCATTTGGTAAAATACTCGCTCATGCCGAGTTGTTTAGAAAGCATAACACGTGTTTTAAAGTAAATATGTCGTTCACTTCAATTATGCTGACCAGATATTGCTTATGGGGTTTTCGTCAGAGCAGATATTGCTTATGAGGTTTTCGTCAGAGCAGATATTGCTTATGAGGTTTTCGTCAGAGCAGATATTGCTTATGAGGTTTTCGTCGAGCAGATATTGCTTATGAGGTTTTCGTCTGACTTTCTTTTGAAAACGTGACATCTTTTACATGTAAGAAAGCGTTGGCACCATTTTGGATAGTGTAGGGCCACATTTTGACAGAATAATTTTTAATGATAGCACTTGTGTATATGTTGAGGTTTTACCAAACAGTTGATGGGTATACCTATCAGTGGTTAAACGAGCTGCTGCATCTCAAGGTTCGTTTTGATTATTGTTAGGGATTATGCCAATCAACAGTCAAAATACCCCAAATGTGAGAATAATTACCCTTCAGCTATAATCACAGGGATCAAAATGAGGCTTTTTGGAAATTTCAAGAGTGAAAGGGTCAAATGGAACCCCTGGGCATATCCATATTAATTAAACACAAAATATGGGGCGCGTCACGGGAAAAGGTACATTCGGTCATCTTTTGTTACATTATAGTTATTTCTATATTTGGAAAGAAATTACAACTATCATTTAGTTTCTCATGACTAAGAAGGGATTTTCTTACTCATTTTGACAATAAATGATATTTTTATCGCGAAATGCATAATAATTATTGTCGTCTGCTTAACTTTATGACGTCATTTCAAGGATTGACGTCAACTGTCCTAAGATAATTTTTCCCCTTGACGCGTCCCATATACCGACACTTCTTTGGTATACCAAACGTACCTGTTACGGTATGTGACACCGTCGGTTCCACATCTGAGCTCTATTGGATCCTTATTGCAGTCGTGTCCTACGAGGAACCCACAGTACCATGTGCTGTTGCCACCATTAAAACCTTGTCCCAACGCACCTGCAAGCGCAAAATAGAATCTTAAGAATCACTTGATTGCGTGTTAATTGTGCATTAATCTGTGTTAAACATATGTCAGCAGTGAGGGGGTATTCATTTACATGTAGCTAGTGTTTACTGAACTCCAATCGTTTTGAAAGTAATATATCATGTATCCGTGGCTATACGCATAACAGAAAATGGGATATTTATGTTAATCTTACGGGACCTGGGCCGATTCCCAATATTCGAATGAGACAGCTCATTGTCAGCTCTGTACGAACCACGTCTTAGGAAAAAGGTTCAATACAAGGCTAGACCGTGCGGATATGGGTAAAATCCTGATCAAGCTCCTATCTCAGTGTTTTGAACGCCAACTTACAAAGGTCGTGTCTTGGACCGTGATCTGTGTTTTATACATTGGACCCACGGCATTAAAAGCTTGGAAATGCATAAACAATTTTTTTACTCATTTATGTAACTACTTTAGGAAAAAAAATATTTACTCACAATTCATTTATTTTACTCAAAACGAAAATAACTGGAACAAATGAATGAAAATCTTACCGGAAACAACAAAAAGTAGGCACACAAGCGGCAACATTGTGTATTATTTAAGGTCGAAAGGTGTCCTGTCCCTTATTCTACAAGACACAAAGGTTAAGTAAATCAAATTTAGGACTCCTTATCTTATCTTTAGCCACTGTAGTTGCGACACAATATTTAAACTTTCGTTTAAGTAAAATTGAAATTAAAGTGCCAGTGAAGTTTTTATACGATAATATTTGGTAAACAAAATACCAAAAATTATAATAACAGACAAATCATAGTTTGAATCAACCGCAAAACGAGGAAACAATTTATGGTTTTCTGCTTAAGGCACCTATCCGGGTACTATACTTGTAACTGCATTTTGTGTTATACCCGTCCAATTCCTACTAATGATCGGCAGTAAAGACAGTAATCAGAAGAATCTCAGAGTGTTCTAGCATCCGGTGGCATCGTCCATTCTTCTTTAAACACTAAAAAATTATAGTTTAATACGGAATCGACCCTACGATTTCGACGCGCGAAGCGCGTCGAAATCGTGTCGATTCCGATTACGGTATTGCGCATGTCTAACGGTCTATACCAAGACAATTGAAAACCGTGAATTTCCGGTTTGCAAAATACCCTGTTAAATACGGCTTTTCTGATTGGACAATAAAAAAACCTTGCAAAGTAAGGCCTTTTCTGATTGGACAATATGACTTGAATCCAGATTGCTTGCTTCTGGATTTTAAAACTGAAAAGCCGCCATTTTGTTTCTCGATTCACATTTTCAGAAGTTCTGATTCCATATGTTAGATAACAATTAAGATTGAACTCGCCCTAAAATTCAGGTTAATAAGTTTCAACATTGATTAAAATATAATATTGTCACAGAGTTAGAGTCTAACTGTAGGCTTCACCGTACTGTAGCGATGAGCATTACGGTAGTTGTTCGAAATTTGGTTTATTGCAGTTACACCGGTTTCCACAACATTCTAAACATTGGAATTTTACGACGTTTTTATTTATTTTACTGCAATCATCAACAAGAACAGTAAGTTTAACATTACAGATTAGATGGTAATATCGATTGCTTTCGTTTTAATTTGGTGAGGGAAAGCGATAAGGTAGATCTATTACGTTGAAATTAACTCTGGACAAAACTGGTCAAATGAAATCTGACCACAATTTTTGAAGATACAAGTGTTTTCATGATCAGGACTTGAACCCAAAGTTTGCAGATTAAGCATAAATCTACTCTGCTAATATAAGTTGTTAGAGGCATGGTAAAGCTGTGTATCTGAAAAATGCTTCATTTACAACAAATAAAATTTTTTAGAGCTGCCTTTCCAAAAAATGAGGCATATTGTAGAATTATTTAAAAGCACGGCGAAGCCGTGTTAACCATTTATTATTTATTTCAGATTTTAGGAATAACTGCTCAGCAGAGGTGTAAAAATTTTGTTTTACCCACTCACCCTGCAGGTCGAGTGAATGCTCAAGTGCACTCCCCCTTACAGAAAGTACACTCTGCCTTACATTTTAAATAAAATACTCTTTCTGTAAAGCTTTGTTTACCAAATGCTATCTGAATAATGCTTCATTTACAACAAATAAAAATTATTAGAGCTACATTTCATAAAATAAATGAGGCATAGTGTTGAATGATTTAAATTGGAAGCACGGCGAAGCCGTGTTTACCACTAATTATTTATTTCAGATTTTAGGAATAATTGCTCTGACAGAGGTGTATAAATTTTCTTTAACTCAATCGCCCTACAGGTCAGGTGAATGAGCAAGTGCACTAGCCCTTACAGAAAGTACACTCGCCCTTATAAATAAAATACTCTTTCTGTAACAATTTTCTTTTTTTCCATTCGATCTCTTTCTTACTGTCCTGCTCGCTCTCTCGCTTTTCATAATCACCTGTATCTTGTGTAAAAAACTTCACCTTCAATTATTTTGTTTCTACATAATTTTTAACATACAGCGGGAAAAAAGGTGCACTTTCAGCCTTGTTCTGATTTGGGTAAAAATAAAATGCTGCTGTTATCTTTACATCAGAAACATTCTGAATACAATGGAAATCGACCGAAATTCCGGAAATCAAATTGAAATTTGTAAACAACTTGAGAATATTTCATTATTCTAAGAAAACACATGTGCTTTGCTGAAAAATTTACACACCCTCACTGGTTTTCCTAGCCATTTTGGGAAAAGTACCTTAGCTAGAATCGGGAAAATTTTTGCGCGTGAAACTTCTAGGAATTTTTATCAACAAAAATACACCGTAAAGCGAAAGTTAACACCGTTTCTAATGTTTTGAAAATTATCAGTGGATTCATTTGGGAAAAGTGGAAGAAATTTCCTATTGGGAATGGGTCCGTTAACTTTGGGAAAGGGTCTGTTTTCCGGACTCTCAAAAAGGTTAGAAAAACCCTGGCCCTGCCGGTCGAGTGTTTTGGCTGCTTCCTTCGACCCAACGGATCATTTACTTGCCATGGCGAGCGGTCGAGTGGATTTCTACACCTCTGATTTGTCAAACAAGTTCAAATGTGTTGCATGGTGAAGCCGTGTTGACCATTAATGAATTGATATAAATTTGAAAATTTATTTATTTTAATTAGTTTTTCACAGTCCAATAAATTGTGTCAAACTTTTGTATACATGCCTTGGTCTAGATGTTTGAGTGTAATGATCACTACAGACTTCCTAAAAATTGTAAAAAAAGTGTCAGACAAGATGTGAAAATCTGTCTGACCAAAACAATTTCTGTCCGACTGAAACATTTAACACATTAATGATTTAGTAAGCAAAACACAGTATTGAGGGTGTTTTTGTTGTTGTTGTTTTTTTTTTTCAGTGGAACAAAATAACAAATTGTCATTATGACAAATACGTAAAATATTTCATTTGGATATCCTCACTCATTTCCCTCAGAACAGTCTCGAATCAAAACAGCGAGTAAAATTGTAATTTAGGGAGTAAAATTGGAATATGCCGATCAAATTTTTGCCGGATATTTGGTCCTACAACATTGAAAATCCCATCAGACCAGTCCAAATTTTACCGGACAGGTCCGACAGTCCGGCGACTTTAAAGAAGTCTGTCACTAAGAAATATAAATTAAGTCATTGGAAGGTATATGCATGTATAGGCAAATAATATCATTTATAAATTTTGTTTTTTGTAATTTGTTTTTCAGTTTGAAGTATACATATAATTATAAAAGATGCCTGACAAATCTGGTTCAAAGAGCATGAAACTGGAATAGGAGAAAAATTAGACTACTGGAGAGGTATTTTTTTTTAATTTACCTATAATAAACTGTACAAACACTCAAACAGCACAGAATTTGCCCTTCCTTTACATGACTATGCATGGCTGGACAAACCCACTAGCCCGACGCCTTGGACAAGCTGAAAATTGTATCGGACAATCTCAAAATATCTGATTGCTTGTCTGTGGGCTAGCTCAATTTTTTTAGTGTAGACTAGTTTAAACGTTAATTTGATATGCTCAATTCTCTTTTAGCACTATATGCATATCATATTACAACAGCAATAAGTTTATTACAAAATAACATGTTTTGAGATCTATTTTAACATTATCAAGCCCCCCATGTATAAATGGTTCCTCTTGAATTTCCTGTTTCTTTCTGTACTGTTAATACTGACTAATCAGAATTTGCTTATTTGGGCAAAAGTGGGACTACATTGTAGCTGAAATGTTTACCCAGCTAGTTTTAGACTACATTGTAGTTACTAAAAAATCTAAATTTGTTTAGCCCTGCTATGGTGTACCATAATCTCTGGCATGTTCACACAAACTCACCTGAACATGCCAAATTTTTGGAAGACACAGAATCAATAGCCACAAAGTTTCTCTGCAGACCATGTTGTAAATACATTATGGGTCCCTTTGGTCACTTATTTAATCCTTTATTTAGTGGATAAATCTCAAAATTTTGTTCACGTTGTTTAGGAAGAAAACAATGCTGTTTTAGTTTTCACAGTCAATAACTTAACATACTTCATGGACACAACTTTTTAGCACAAATGGTCAGCCCATGTAAATCCAGATCAGATAGCATATATGTAGATTCATATCAGCTGGCACATCTTTATATGGTCTTTAAAATGTGATAACACTCTGGAATTAAAGATGGCATGAAATGTTTCATCATTTCCATCTTCCTTGTATGTGATTTTAATAAAAAGACCTTACATATAATAAATAAATTATGGCAACAGTATGAATTGTTCACTGTTAACTGCAACAGCAATTTATGTACATCTTCATAAGCCACAAAAGGTACTGTATAACTAAATTATTAGTTTACTGTTATCAGCGAAGATTTAAAATAAAACAT
Organism: Corbicula japonica; assembly: GCA_038501625.1. Lineage (NCBI taxonomy): Eukaryota > Metazoa > Mollusca > Bivalvia > Venerida > Cyrenidae > Corbicula > Corbicula japonica. Next base: position 444,704 of record JAZAYU010000288.1, read on the forward strand.
TTATTTTCAGAGATGTGTATCACCAAGGTTATGAAGCCTATAGAAACTTATGAAGAATTGGTAGACAGCTACGGCACAGAATATGAACATTAACATAGTAAACAGATAAAAGGTTTGCATAAATTTTCTTTATTTTCATTTATTAAAGCTGCATGAATGTATAATAGCAGGGTTGGCCTATTGACTGGTCAATTGAGTATTGAGTGGGCCGGTGGTCAATAGTGGTCATAACTGGTCAAAGGTGATCATTTCTGGTCAATGCTGGTCATTACTGGTCAATTTTGTTCACAACCAAACTGTCCAAAATGTTCTTTAAATCATTCAAAATCCTTTAGGCCCTTACAATAGCCCCTGTATGGGTCTAAGTGGTACTTCATTTATGGTTTGTTATTGGATAAGCTTTAAATAAACAGAACTTCTTAATTGGTAAAGGCCTTTGTTAAATAAGCAAAAGAAATGTATGTCTTAATATTTTAAATCAATTTTAACTGTCGACAAAAGAATTTATAAAAGCCTTAAGATATAAAATTATTTTTGAAGATAAATTAATTTGCGGTTGATTTTAATATTTCAGGAAAACAGCTTCACATGAAATGCTGTGGGAAGACCAGGTTAACTGTTCTAGACAGTAGAGGGAAGAAAAGAAAGAGCTATCCGATCCAGTTATTACGAATTTCAGTGTTCCACAGGGATCTACCGGTATATTAGGACCGAAATACTTTACGATGTATACCAAGCCAGTAGGTGCTATCTGTGTTTAACATGGTCTAATGCATCATTTTCACAAATGGACATGGAGAAACATGTCAACACTGTCTGTAGATCTGCCTACCACCAGCTGTGAATCATCGGATGCATACGGAATTACCTTACAACAGATGCTACAAAAACATTAGTTAATTGTCTAGTAACATCAAAGCTTAACTATTGTAATTCATTGCTCTTCGTTATTCCAAAACTGACAATGAATAAACTACAACGGGTTCAGAATACAGCTGCCAGAATCTTGATAAAAACTCCTCGTCATGACCTTATAACACCAGTGTTCAAGGAACTTCATTGGCTACCAATATGTCAACAGATTTATTACAAGGTCCTACTATACACTTACAAGGCTCTCAATGGACAGTGCCCACAGTACATTATTGACTTATTGTGTGTGTACCGACCAGCTAGAGACCTTCGTTCTAGCAGTTCTTTAACACTTGTAGTACCACATACCAGAACTGTGACTTTCGGAAACAGTAGCTTTACCCATGCTGCACCAAGGTTATGGAATGCACTGCCAGAGTTATTTAGAACCGAACAGACACTTGACACTTTCAAATGACAGCTAAAACACACCCTTTCCGCTCATACTATGTATAATGTTGATTAAGTTTAACTGGGTATATTAACAATCATAAGACATTGGGTTGATTTTGAACGGAGAGTGATGCTATAATGTGTTATCTACACATCAATGCACTTGTTTTTTTTAACTTTCTACTATGTTTTTCATGCAAACTTTTTTATCCAAGTTTTATTTTTTTTATTTTTTTTTATTTTTATTTTATTTTTTTGCTCTATGTTTTATTTGCCCATGCTTTATTAATTCTTATTGTATTATATTGCTATATCTTGCTTGTTGTAAAGCACTTTTGAACATATGAAGAGTGCTATATCAATCTGGACTAATTTGAATGTTTCATTCTATTTAGATAATAAATTTCTCTACTGTCACTAAGTGCTGTTTAACTAAGAGTTTACAGGAAAACTGGTGTATTCAACATATTCTTCCAAACTTCACAGAATCATTCAGCTCACTTAGATGTAGTGTTGCATCTTTTATGATTGAAATTTCTACATTATTTGAAATTGCCTCATAACAAATAATTTGGTATTTAATATTGAAAATCAAATTATAACATGTTTAGTAGCAAAATGTTAAAGGGTCTTTGTGAACTTTAAAATTAAAAAGGGAAATTAAGCTAAAAATCTTAAGACATTACTTTGTGAATCAAAAATTATTAGTTGTAAAATTGTTATTGTGGATTTATTTTATAAACCGCAAATAAAAGCTTAGAAACCTGAAAAGACTTTGTGTAGAACAACCACTCTGTGTAAAACAACAATAAACCCGTGTAACACCAGCTGTTCAAATAAGCGCTCACCGCAGAAGAAGAGATAAATAATGCAAAAAACCACTCTGTGTAAAACAACAATAAACCCGTGTAACACCAGCTGTTCAAATAAGCGCTCACCGCAGAAGAAGAGATTAATAATGCAAAAGTCGTTTTACACCAAAAGCTCTTCATAATACATCTTACAACCTTGATCAGTTTTGGTTAAAAAGTAAAACAACAAATGATGACTTGTTTCTTTGTTTTACTGTTAAACATTCGATGCACATCTCTTTAAATTCGTCGATTCCGAGAGAGGCAGTGCCTTAGTTCATATTACTTTGTTTTAAACTTCATTTGTAAACTGAAAGATCAAGTTGTCCACTAGTTTAATCGATATAGATCTAGTACTATTCTTTGTAAAATTGTTTTATTGAATCTGAATCTGCAAAATGTTCCCCAGTCCCTCCAAAAAAACATTTAAGGTCGAAAGGTGTCCTGTTCCTTTTTACCCGGCACAAAGGTTAAGTAAATCAAATACTTAGGGATTGGAGTATTCGTGAAGAACGGGGGAAGATTGATGATTGATTGTTGAAGATTATTTGTAATACTCTGGCATTTTCTGTCAAAGAAGCGGATAGTATCATAAATATTAACCTTTTTCTATACCATACCCATAGTACAGCTCAAGTCTTACCAAGATTTTTTAAAATATATTCCAATTTAATCAAACTCGAATGACAAGAACATTATCACATTTACAAGGGAAATAATCAAAATGTTCCTTAATAAAAATTTATTACAACATAATATCATTTATGATACACATTCATACCAAATTTGCAATCAGAAATAAGGGAATAAGTTAAACTAAACATGCCTGGTCAGTGGTCACGCATCCGAGCGTAAATTTATATAAATGTATCATATAAACTAAATAAAATTTCTAAACAAAGTAATTGTGGTGTAGTTTTCTTACACAGTCAACGTACGAGTAAACGTATTAAAAGCCAATATTGTAGATATTATATAAAAGCATTACTAACGCAGAAAAATTCACTAACAACAGATCCTTAAATTTAATGACTTATCCAATATTTCGACGAAATTTGCTCCTTTTCAGTAATTTGTAGGCACTACACGTACATTGTATAAACTGGTATATATTAATATTTACATCAACTGAGACATTTAAGTATTCCATCCTGAACTGTGAATACACAGCTTTAATGAATTTTTTTTTTCATCCTCTATTCGTTCCAGACAGTACTTCGCCAGCCGTTTTTATTGTTGAGAACGGTGTAACTATCATAGATCCAATTCTGGACAGTCTTTTAGCAGAATGTCTTGACTTCTTCGCATTTAAATAGGCTTTGCTGAGCCCGAACCCTGCTGCTACTGGTAACCAGACGGGCGAGGCTATCACGGTGAAAAACGTTCGGGCACGTTTCACAGGGCCTTCTGGCATTCTCACATGAGGTATCGGTGACCTTTTAACGTTAGATAGAGAGTTCAAGGTCACTGTATTTGCTCCCGGGTTATCTAAGAAAAAACAAAACAACATGATATTGTAATTCTATCATGTAACGGAACATTGGTTAACATGTGTATATCGTTTAAAAAATTAAAATTTATACGATTATTAACAATTTTCCAAACCGCGCAATTAACAATGAATTGAATTAATGTAGCATTTAATTTCGCGGGGATAAAATTTCGCCACAAAAAGGCATAAATGACATTTTCGCGCAATTAAAAATTAGCGCACTTGTTTTATTCTTATAAGCTTATGTGTACAATGGTTTGATTTCGAGCACTTTTCCTAACGCGAAATACGCGAAAAGTAATACATCGCAAAAAATATGATACTATATTAAGACATAATACATGTTAAATTCCATTTTGAGAAAAATGGTTCCTAAAAACTAAATGCGTCATTGTAAACTTTTATGAAAATAAGATACCTAGGTGACAATTCCTTAAAGAAACCTGAAAGGTAAAATCCTTAATGAAAACTGAAAGCAAAAATCATTTTCAGTTAAGTCTCTTGCTTTGTCTTAATATTTTATTGAGGATTTGCCATTTTTCCAAAATCTATGTCAAAATATTTAAAACTGGTTTCGTCCTGTGACTAGTATTGTTTTTACGATATGCTGATACGTCCGAAATGGCGGCCGATCAGTTAAACAATTTAAATTGAAATTATCAATGATTGCGCTAAATTTCAGAGGTACCCGCTTCAGTGATTTAATTCATTACATGCCATAACCTTTAAACGACTTTTCAAACTCGTTCTTAAAGTTTGAGATTGGGCAGAGATAGAACTTAATTTCGGAACGTCTTTTTTTCCACTCCTACACACATAAAAAGATCACGTACAACAAGACGTTTCTTTACACAGTTCTTAAAAATGAACTTCTTTAAAATTGCCTGTTTATAGTTCAGGGTGATATACTTCTATGTCACAGTTGAGGTTGATGTTAATTGTTCCATTATATTAATAATGCCTATTAATAATGGTGTTCCGTTTGGCCAAACTTATTTTTTTTTCTCCCTTTACCACGATGCACGATGGTACGATGGTGAAATCACGATGGTACGACGACACGATGATGAAAACGCGCCATCGTACTATCATGATTTCTTCATCGTATCCTCGTGTATCGCGGTAAAGGGAGAAAAAAGTTTGTCCAAACGTAACACCGTAATTAATGATTGAAAATAATCGAAATTTTCCGAAAATTCGGTCTAATCAGTACATTTTATGGTCTGTTGTGAGTGAATTTTACTGTATTAGTAACGCTAAAACATGTTTAGCTTTTAAAACTATTCATTTTTACGTTGACTCTGTAAGAATATTACATCATATTTACTGTGTTTGCTGGTCCTTCACAGTTTAAATCATAAAGTGAGATATTTGCAAACCCTTAGTACTTTCATCCTGCTACCTGACTAGGGACCCTTAACTCTTGTAACGTGTTGTTGCTGACTATCTTCAGATTTTCTGGCATCAGTAAGATAATATAAGTATCATGCATGAGTGTGAGGTGAAGATGGAAAAATCTGTCACCGAGGGTTAACTGTTTTGCGGGAACGAGGCTCTGCCGAGTTCCCGCCAAAACAGTTCACCCGAGGTGACAGATTTTTCTATCTTTACCGAATGTCTCATGCAAGATACTTTTTCTTGCATACCTTTTATTATTTATAACATTTCTGTGTAAGTATACAAATTTATTTATTTTCATTATGCTGAAATATTGACGTTAACGCAAACTTTTTTTATAAATGACGTCACTAACTTGAATATATTACGTCAGATACTTGAAGAGGTGACGTCACTCACGTGACTCATTCTACATGGGGGTGTAGGATCGAAATTTCCTACATGGGTGAAAACACCGGATGACCTGATCTGGTATGCAAGAATCGATTATCTTCCCATTGTCATTAGCGTCTTATTTCATGTGTGTACATGTGCTTTTGCATGCTTGACTTTCCCATGTGTTTATATATAAGAACATAATGGGGAAAGTGTGAGGTTGGTACTCCCATTTAGTAAATGCTTGGCCGCTGATCGTCCTATGATCGGCGTTCATTTTTGTTAATTATTTAAAGCGTCGTTTAGAAATTGATCGTAGATCTATTATAAATATAACCTCTCTGTCAAACATTGACTTTTCTGAAATATATAGTCACTATCTTAATCCTTACCATAGCCACTAAGACACAGAGTTCTGCTACACTTATTTTAAAGGTATGCCCCTTTTTCTTTCAGATTTTGTTTTAACGTTTTATGCACTTGGCTCATAACTTTGGAACTAATACAGATATCAACTTCTAACTTGAAAAACTTTTTCATCATCATAATGTACATCATTTTCAACAAGACCTACACTAGTTTAAAAGTTATGCCTCTTTTTAAGTTTGTGTTAACGTTATTATCATTCTGTAACGCTATTTAAGTGGTTGATATTGAACTTAATGCAAAGTCCCCAATCATAAACTGCTAACAAGTTTTCTAACTCTTCCAAAAATATATCAGTGTTATTACCCTTTTAGTTCACTATTTTTGGTACACTAAGTAGTTATTTGTGTTATTTGAAATCAACTTTTAACCTAACCTTTATACTTGTATATAGATTTTCTGATTGCACATGAATGTTTGGACCTAGTTGTTGTTCTTTTAACCCTTAAATTGCGTTTCTTTAAATGAAACAAATAGTCGAGGAAGCTGTCTTTCCGGACTGCTCTTGGTAAAATGCGTCCCATTTATCAAATTTCGATTATTGAAATATTATATGCAGAAAATAAATGGATCATATTTTCCATACGGAACTGACTATCAGTTACTAAATGGAGTGTATACATATATAAGCGAGTGCATGCGTATTTAGGTCATAGAACAAGTAAGCCAACATAAAGCAACATATCTGTGAAAGTCGTGATTTTAAGCTTGAGACCTGCTGATAACTTCACACGCTTGTCTTCAAATATCTCACACCATTCTTATCTTACAACACAAGTTCAAATATCTTGGATCTAATAAGATGTTCAAATTATTGTGTTTAATCGTGATCCTAGGTATTATTTTATTATGACAATTTTATTTACGGATTCTGTATTATGTTTTGGATTATTTTCTAATTTTTTGATTTTAATATCACAATTTCAAATAAGTATATTGTTTGTTTCTTAAATAATTTACTTTATTAATTTCTTAATGACGATTGTCTGCATGCATCTTTATAATGTTCCAGGATACAAATATGTAATATTTTATCATATTTTTTTTTCAAACGCTTTGTTAAAAGATAAGTCTGGATTTTCATAATCTGTACTCCACTTTTTTCTTACATTTTTGTTTTTTGTGGGAGCGCCTTGAGATTTTCCATCTTATGTAGTTAATTAGAGGTGTGTTTGAAAAAACAACAACAACATATTAATAACTTTAACAACAAAAACTAATCATTGAAACTGGTCATACGTGTTTTTTTTGCTAATGATTTGTTTAAAATTACAAACTAGTTTATTCTGATCCTAACCATGTCTGTTACTCGTTCGCTTGTCAATTCATACTTGATCATTAAACATTTTACAATTATCTTTTGAAGGCGTGACCTTTTCCGCAAAGCCGGAATATGGCTCAGAGCATTGCACCCACATCTTGCAAATGAACTGTACCGGATTCTCTGACGAGCCAGTTTGTGGATTCGATGGTCATACACACGTTACCTACCTGAACAGGTATTACGTAATTTGCCAAACACGTCATTTTGACTCCCCCAATCATTTCCTCTTCCATAAATTTGTATTTCCATGTCTTACGCATCGAATCTGATAGAACAAACTTTGCAAAATGACGCATCTACTCGTTTTACCCATTGCTGTAAACTTTCGGTAAGAAATAAAAAAAGCAATAAAGAGAATAAAGCATATATTGTCTACGAGAAATTTATCCGTTACGTTTAGTTTGTTCAGTAAGGATGTTGCAGCCATATTAAACTGTTATGAGATGGTAACTCCTCACAGAAACGCCCTCGGACCGAAACCTCAATCTCGCCTGACATGTTACCATATATCCATCGCGTTGTCATCTGAGCCTAAGTCTCTAATAACTACTGAACCTAATGTGACAATAACTCTCCCAAAGAGTTCAATTAAGGCCCAATAGATCATAGATCTATTAACTTTAAGGATAAGTCCGGCACGTTCCGCATATCATTCCATACTCTGTATTCCCGTTCTTTAAGCAAAGAATTCATTTCTGAAAAAAAAACACAACAAAACAAATACATGTATCGAATGCAATGATATAAGACGATGCCATAAAAAGCATATGCTCCGTCAAAATTACTCTATTTTTGTATGTCGCCTTCAAATGTCTATAATCTATCTGTCTTATTTTCAGCTGTGAATTCGCCAAGGGAATCTGCTCCCACCACGGACACAGTATGCATGCTATCAGCGAAGGACCATGCAACGCCATCACAACACCATAAGCTTTGCAACTATATTCGTCTTTAGTCGATTGCGGTTGTAATAAATATCAAATATACAAATGAACTAATTATAAAATTATACAAGATGCTTCGCAGTTGTTGTTATAGTATCAATAGTTTTTGATCTTCAAATTCAAAATATACAGTTCTTAGAAGACCAAAGACCGAGCATTTGTAGACCTTTTGTGATTTTTGGGTTTAAAATTTACAACTGTTAAAGCTAACGATGTCTGAATATTTTATCCCAGCAAGATACAAGGTATGAAGATTAATAAACATAGAGCACCTTAAGACCATAATGAAACTTTAAAACTTCTTATTAATAATAGATAACCTGTAATTGTTTGTATTTTCCCCAATACCTTAAGTAAAATTATGCATCATAACCATTTACCCATATATACGCCTTTTTTCTTGCATACCGGGTAAGTATTTCCGCGTGATTTACCGAAAAAGAAAATCTTATCTTTTCCCTAGGGAAAAGATAACGTTCGCGTGCTACATGAGTGACGTCATGTCTTCAAGTATCTGACGTAATATATTCAAGTAAGTGACGTCATTAAGATAATAGGGTTTACGTAAACGTCAATATTTCAACGTAATGAAACGAAATTAAGTTAATATACGAAATATTATGTACAGTATAGTGTTTGCAAGAAAAAGTATCTTGCATGAGACATTCGGTAACGATAGAAAAATCTGTCACCTCGGGTCTACTGTTTTGGCGAGAACTCGACAGAGCCTCGTTCCCGCAGAAACAGTTCCCCCTCGGTGACAGATTTTTCCATCTTCATCTCATACTCATGCAAGATACTTATAATCGCAAGGGTGTACAGTTTAGATCTAGATCCAGATCAGCCAGCACATTTTTGCCATCTGATTTGAGTCTCAATGTTTGCCCCTTGGTGAGAAATAACATAATGAATTTGAAAGCGTACAATTTAGATCTTGATCGGACGGCACGAATGTGCTGGCTGTTCTGGATCTAAATTGTTCGCCCATGCAATTAAAACCATATCAATGATGAAAACGGTTAAACACGGTTAAATTTTGTCAAGTTAATTTTACTTAAATTACTGATATTCCTTCAGATTTACGTATAAATAGGTAGAAAGCAAGATTCAGATGCACTCAAATACCACACCAATGCATTTATAAAATTGTTATTTTGTTAAAAGTCAGATGTTTTAATGAATGAAATTTATTCATTGTTAAATTGCGTAAATGGCCTTGGCACATAAATATAAGTTTCTTTGTCCAATTCATCAAATTAAATATAAATTAAATATTTTGGTCTGTAGTCATGGCTTCATTAGCTACGAATAGCAACTGACCAACATTATTTTTATAGTTATTGACAACAAGTACGTCGTCCGGAGCCTATCTCTGTGCAACCGATGATGCGATTTTTACCGAACTTCACATTTATGTTAAACTTATTGAAAGAGAAAGTCGCGTCAAGTCCACATGATCCTGTCTCTAAGTTCAGGTCAAAGTATGTCGTATTATTTATCACGTGATTTAGGGATAGGTTGATATATAAAACTAGGGATGGCAACGAGTAATCGAGTAAGCGAGTACTCGATCGATCGTCCGAGTATCGAGTATTTAATCTACTACTCGTGTACTCGGATGAAAAATAAATTTTCAAATTAAAGTGAAATCTAGTTCTGTTCCAGATTCATTTTATATAAGATGTTGAACAATTGGAAAAGTTCCAATCAGGCACAATTAGCGACACATTTAGTCACCACAGGTAACAGAAGTAACACCTTAAAACTGATATGAGATTTCAAAATGTCAAAAAAGGGTCACAATTTGCACTTGTCACTTAACAAGTCAATTAGCAATGTTTTGATAGCACAGATGTTTTGCTTGATGCTATTAGCATAACCATTTAAAAATCAGGATCTTCCAATATAATCATTGATAGGTTAAAGTGCACTTAATATAGATCATCCTAACTTTTTGATTGCTGAATGACGCGAACCAAAATATGAATATTAATGAAAACCGCGGTGATGTTCAGTATCACATTCTTAAAAAGATACTTGAAAAGTAAACTTCGATCTGAAACACCTGCATAACATCAACAACATTGTTGTGTGGTGTTACTTCAAACGGGCAGCAGATGGAAAGTCCACTGTGTAGTTTAGAATTAGCCTACAATAAAAAACTATCATGTGAGGTTGAAATATGAATCTAAGACAACCCCGAAAAGCGGTCAGACATATCCCATGAAAAGATGATTGGGTTTCGGTTATGTTTTTTTTTTGTTAAATTCGATTTATTGATTTGGTGTTTAATGGCATGATATTACATGTATTCTGACCACTGTATACCTGTAAAATTCTTCTTGCTAAAACGACAGAAACGTATATTGATTTCTTTCAAAAATAAAATTTAAAATAAACAAAAACAAAAACTAAAACTTATATTTTCTTTATCATATTTAACTTTTACTGATAATATTATGAAATATGTGGGGATAAATACATAGTAATTTAAAGATGAAAGAACATTTATAATTTAACAGAAACTCAAAATTATTTGATCTCTTCAAATAAAGGTTATAATCTTTATATTATTTCGAGTACTCGAGTACTCGATCGGAAGATTATCCGAGTACTCCAGTACCATTTCAACTTCTCGTTGCCATCCCTATTTAAAACCATTATTTTCAGAAAACAAAGTAACATCGTTATATAACTGTAGGCCTTGTTGTAAATTTTGTTAATAATATTATTTATTCAAAGAAACCGCCCATTATTTTTCGTCTTGTTATGTTAAAAATATCAAAAATTATTTCTGACCTTATTCATTTCTTGTCTTTTTTCCTCTAATTACAATGCATATTAATAAATATATTCCGTTCGCTTGCGGCGCGCCGACCACAAACATCTCGAATTTATCACTTTATCATCATTAGAGGATGGGGTTTACTTTATATTTTTATAGATTAAGTTTTTTGACATTTTAGAACTCACAATTTTCTATTATTTTTCCATTGATATATCAATTACAGTAACACCTCGAAATTAAGACCATATCTGCGACTGTACCAAAGTGTTTTCATAGTGGGATGTTCTAAGTTTTAGGGTGGAAAATAGTGAGGAACTGTAAAAAAGGTACTTAGCAATTGTGATTTTATTTCGGAGTGGTCTTAATTTCGGGGTTGTCTTAATGACGGATTTTACTGAATTGTGGGCTTCTTGATTTTTACAGGAAATTTTATCTGACTGATTCTGTTAAAACGATGCAAATCCAAAAGTCAGAGCTTCTTATCAAATTAATACTGTCCTTATTTGTCAGCAGCTCATAAGGCTGTTTTCAATCTTCAGCTTCAGTATCAAAGCTATATTGTTTGACCAACATCCCGCTTTTCACAGCGGATCATTTCCCGGCCTTCAGGATCCTTATGTTGATTGATCTGCAAAACAGTCTGTGCTAACTTTGCATTTGTAGCTAAAATGACGTACAAGTACACTATTATTTATGATTGACATACATTACAACCCATTAGCTTCTGAAACTTTGAAGCGATCTTTCACTCTAATTCTGCATAGTATGGTCGCCGTATGTCTACATTTGCGTGCTTGCGTGCGTGTGTGTATGTGTTTGCGTATGCTCGTCATGTTTGTATTTATTACATCAACAAGTAAAATATTTTAAAAGGAATGGCAAATTTCAGAAATACAAAGAAATGACAGGTGACAGAACGGAGTATTTAAGGAATGATTCTTATTTTGGTGCGGTTCATGCAGATTGGACGTGCACGCGAGAGCTGGCAAATCCATAAATCGAGCTAGCGCTTTATGGTTAATTTGCCAGCTCTCGCGTGCACGTCCAATCTGCATGAACAGCACCAAAATAAGAATCATTACTTATATTTACATTTTGTTCATTTTTTTTCTTTTTAATAAACTTAAGTCGAACGCTTTCAAAAATTAGTATTAAGTGAAAAGGGGGAGTAATACGTGGGAGTTTTCAATAGTAACAGCCATGACGTTACTGACGTCATTACGGGTCATGCGGTTCATGCAAAATGAACCGATTTTTTTTAAGCGAAGAAATCAATAGAAATGTAAATATTGTTTTATGTACATATGTTCGGAGCAATTAAATAAAAAAATATACTTAGAAACTTGAAAAATAGAGCCACTCCATTACAGAGTGGGTAGAAGTTCAAGAAAATAGAGCTTGTGTTGTGAATATGATATTTTCAAAAAAAATACACCCTAAATTATTAGCGAAAACGAGGACCCTTGTAGTTACCATACTGGACCGGTCTGTGGCAGGTAGTTAAAAAAGGTTCTCGATGTGCCAACCTCACACTTGTCCATTCTAGTACTCAAAGAACCAAAAACAAGTTGGATTTGTAAATAGCCTCCAACTAAGTCATTACTCGACTAAATCGCTTGCAAAAAGCACGAAACACACAAAACATATTAAGTAGCCAATAGTACTATGGGTAGATGAGCACATTTAGTTATATTTGGCATGCACAAAACTTTTAACATTATGTTTCAGTATTTTCCTAGAAACCTTTATAAACTATTTAACACCCCTACCCTTGTGCAAGTTAGGAGGAAAGCAGCGCGATTTGTTAATTACAAAGCATGCAATGGCGCTTTAGAATATCATGGTAATTTCTTTTCGATTTGCAGTAAAGGAGAAAACATGGTATTGACCCTTTTCCTTAATTTGTTAGTCACATTTTTTTAAAATTAATAAAATAACACGTGTAAAGAAATCTTGCTGCAGTAGTGATTTTAAGCTGCAATTAATTTTTAGAATCAAATTTGGGTATCGAGGATTTTTTATGCAAATACTCCGTTTCTGTCGCCGTGACGGTGAGGGTTCGCTCCCAGCTAGAGGCACTCTCATTTGAAATTTACAGTATCGCTATTTGTGCAGTTTGGCGGCCGTAAAAAGTCTCCCCGTACATATAGTTAGTACTGTTATCAGTAAAATAACCCGTAAATGATGTCATGCAGTGGTTGTTACGTATATCAGGGCTATCCCATCAACCTTTTTTTTTTTGGGGTGGGGGGGGGGGGGTCCATGCTAGCTCAACTGGCTGTGTCGCAGGAATTGCAGGTCTAGGCGCTGTCGCCTTGACGGTGCGGTTTCGCTCCCAGCTAGAGGCACTCTCATTTGAAATCTTTAACATTGTTTCATCTTCTAACAAGATGCGGATTATTACCTCGCAAAAATGTTGCTATTGGAAAGTCATCATTAGTAAATGGAAACTTGACAATATTTAAGACTAACGACAATGGTTAATGAGTAAATAATTTGACATTTATTTGTCTCAGGCTTTTTCTCTTGATTTTGACAAAGAAAGAAAAACAAATTACAGAGAATTAAAGAAAATAATGAGACATCTAAAAAGAACAAATTATAGTACATCACGAAAATAATGAGACATCTAAAAAGAACAAAGCAAAGTACATCAAGAATAGAAATGAGACTTTAAAAAGATCAAAATGATAGATAGTTTTGTTGTTTTTTATTATACGATATTAATACTTAATTGACAGCCGGACGTCACCCTGAAAATAGGTTGACGGCGTTAAAATGGCTAAAGCATTTAATCAAACATTTTCGTTATGATATTTTAGCTCGACTTATCAAGGGAAAAGGAAGGTAATTTACATTTCGGCTCCTCTCGGACACTTTAACCAGACAAATTCGATCTACGTAGACTTTTCTCCGGTTTTATAATTTTATGACATCACCTATTTGTTTTAGTTTAGTTAAATTCGATTAACATCTACTCTTAATTATTACTTAAAAGAAACCTTTTTAAAAATAAATAAATAAATGTGTATATATTTAAAGTTATTAACAATCTTGCTACATTTTTATATATTGCATCAGAAATTAGACAGACAACTTAACATGGAAAATACACAGAACTCGTAATATATTGTTATTTATCACATACCTTCCGCTGTGGGAGTGTAATAACACCCTTTATATATTTCCGATATATAACTAGTTAAATATCGCAGCCGAATCACTATTCATCCGCGTTATCAGCGATTAAAACAAATTTTTGAAAATGACTTACTTTTGAAATCTGACTACTTCAGGCAAGCAATCAACTTTTATAAGGAACTTAAGCATCCCTTATATTGATAATATCCACGGAAAATATAACTTTCTGACGCTTGTTTACCCCGTAAGAAAGCAATAGGAAAGTCCATGATGAAATTCAACAACAGCAACAAAGCCGTTTTCATTTCGTTTAAATCGAAAACAAAATGACCCAGACGCTGACATCGTTTTCAGAACATCGTCGGTGTGATCTTACAACATCCCCAAAACAAAATAAAAACACCAGAACCACATTTTCAATCCAAAGTATGAGTTTATATCCATCAATGTTGTCATATGCCGCTTTGAAAGTTTACACAAATGACGTCATACAGTAGATCGATTTATTTCATAAAACACAACTTCAGAAGCCTATAACTGGTAGATTCTTTTAATATCTAGACTCTAGCGCAGTTAATTATATTTTTTTTATATTTACTAATTTTGGCAAATGGGTAAACGATAGGATAAATTCTTTGGGGACTAGCTTATGTATCACCCGATACGACCGAATTACACACGTTTTGATTTTGCTCTACTAGGCGATAGTAAGGTACAATTCATGGATTTTGCTTGTTTTTTCAGGGTATGTGATAAATAGAATACATCATTCGTGACCATTTTATACTGAAATTATTAAACTCGTCATCTAAATCGATATAAAACTCGGCAAAAGCCTCGTTTTATATCGATTTAGATGACTCGTTAAATAATTTCAGTATAAAATGATCACTCATGTTGTATCCTCCATGTACTTTATATATGTACTTATCACTTTCTCAGAAAATGAACTCTATATTTTGATAATGATTTTTGCTTTTTACATGCGCTTTCCTAGATCTAAATGTATTATGTGGCTTTAAATTTGCTTTATGATGTTTTATGCCAATAAAGTTATGTTATGTTATATGATGTTGCGTTCAACCTGGTGTTTTATGTCAATAAATTTATGTTATGTTATATTATGTTGCGTGCAACCTGGAGCTAGGCAGCGCGAAAAGTAATATGCATTTCCATTATTGCGCATGAAAAGGCTCAATCGAGCCTTCAATATTTTTGGCGCGTTCGTGGGCTTCCCCTTTCATTTTTTTTCATATTCTTCAACTTTTACCGCAACGAGATTTTCACACAGACAGTGTTTTTGTTTTCAGAGAATACAATAACGTAATGTTATGAACATAACCAGATCTTATGGACTAGAAAAAGCTTAATCGATCGACAATTCACCAAAATATTTATAAAAAGTTACGTAGCATATGCATGTCATGGGTAGCTTTTAATACACACAACTTTCTCACACCGCCAAAAAGTAGAGGGAGAGTTAAAACATTTTTACCAAGTATATTTTTTTTCCACTTCTATTCACAGTTTTTCAATTTTTTTTTTATATTATCAGCAACTTGATGGGTATATACATATGTACTGCACACAACATAACAAAAATAATTTTAATTATTTTCCTTCTTTTTGTATAAGCAACCTTTTCATTAACTAAAAATTGAAGCATTTCGAAGACAGAAAAATATTTTTTGCGCTAGAAAAATATTTACTTGCGTTATCACAAATTGTTTTGCCAATACTGTTCGGGAAGTCGAGCATACTACTCCCCGAGAGCTCCGTGTCAAGGTGGCGCTGCTGATTTAAGTAGAAGCCAACCGATAATGAACCTCATTTATATCTTGTTTTTTTATATGAGTAACGTCATTTATTAATTTATTAAACAACTAGTTACAATGCTTCTTATCGTCTAGTTCTAGTTGAAAGGTAGCACTTCTTAAGAACTTTAACTGTAAGTACATTTCTTTTAATTAGTAAATCAAGATTTATTTTTAGAAAACCTTTTCTGCCAGTTCTTTTTAACTTCAACAATTTTAAAAAAAAAACATTGATTTTTATATATTTTTTATTTTTATGACAAAAGAAGTGATAGAAGTTTTAAGAAAGAGTAGCTGTATTAGCAGTGTTATTTGCAGCATCATTATAAGTAAGTTGTAGAAGTGGTATATGAATAGTTAGTAGCAGCAGTTAAACACGGAAATGAGTCACATTGTTGTCATAGTACGAGTATAAACAGTTTGTCTGCGTTTAAGGTTTTGCAAGCATGCTCATTGAGTGGGGTAATGCAAAAGCCAACTAGTAGTTTTTCTTAGAAAGTTAAGTTCTTTTCAAAACAAGATAAAACCATAATATTGCAAATAATATTCTGAATAATATGTTGCATACTAATGAATAGCACTCAACTCAAAAACTCAAATCAAAATATAAACACAGGTAAAATTTACATGTAAAAGCATTTGAATCCATTCGCAATACTAGAAATCATATAAGCAAAAGTAACATGAGTAAAAACTGATTAATATTATATCTAACTTCAATATGTTGTTCAGATCATACTGAAAGGCAATTCCACCATCATGTCTACTTTCGGTTTCAAGGGTAAATCATTTTGAGGTATCTTTTCAAAATTTGACATTTATTCTCACTGGCAGACAAATGCAAGTGAAGAAATTTAGTTTCCCAAGGCTGTATTTAAGTTTAGATTGTCAGATTATTTGAAAAAAAATGCTTATTTATATAAAACATACACACACAAAAAGGATAAACCGTTTGCACGTGTAACGTGCCTCGAGCGGAAGGCACTCAGACTATTTGTCTCAGCTTAAATATATAATAATTTTTCTCTCAAAAAGACAACAACGATTTCAACATATATGGCTGAGCAATGTATTTTGGTTAAACAATATAATGAATTTTTCTAAGCTACTTTGCTTCAAAATAATTTCAATGATTGCTGAAATGATTGGGGTGAGACACAATAATCAGGATTAGAATCAGCTAAACATATAACAATATTCCCAGGGCAATAAACCTCCTGGACAAAATAACTAATCTAAAACTAAGTTCCAACACAATCAGAGTTCAAAACAAAACAATCTAACCTGAACCCAGCAAACACGCTGAGCAATACAAACAACGAACCACAATGATGTTTGGAACTTTTAAAACAAACCTGGGCAACTTCAAGTTTCAAAACAATGCTCAACAAGGTTTGAACAATCACTTTTCGAACAAAACCCGAAACAAACAACCTTCAACACTAAAATCTAACCTAGCCTGTTCAACAATAGTGTCTCAGACGCATGTGTTTCCAGCAATTGTCTGAAGATACTATTCTAAACCCTATCCTGAACTCCTACTCTCAAACTACAAGTGGCTCAGACTCATGTGTTTCCAGCAATTGTCTGAGGTCACTATCTAACCCTATCCTCAACACTTATGCTGAAGCTACCTTACAAGTGGCTCAGACGCATGTGTTTCCAGCAATTGTCTGAGGACACTATCTAATATAACCTAGCCTCAACCAATACTGTTCTATACGTTCAACCCGGTCAATATGCCCTAGTACAGAGCTGTACTATATTGCACCTATAATGCAGACCAATGTTGAATCTAAAACTAATTAATTCACCGACGTGAACACCTTGACAGCAAGCAAGAGAATGACACATTCTCCTGAACAGACTGCTATTCATACCTTCCTGCGGAACAGTTCGGTCATTTTCGCTAAATCTTTAGTCCTAATGAGCGTCTAGTGATTACGAGTACGCCTACTTTCATTTCATAATTATAACAATTCTTATGCTCGTTTCCACTGTTCTCATTGGAAAACAACTAAATCTTAACAAGTTTTAACAGTTTACATTGAAGCAAACTTATTCTTTCGGTCCAGAACAATGCAATAACGAGTAAATTTGTCGTTTTACGGGACGCTTAACGGAAAGTGCTGCAATCAGCGAAACGGTTACTACCGAAACGGAAACAATTCACGAAATTGCTTCACATTACCCACGCCTCCGACTACATGCGTCCCGCATGAACACAATTTAACTAAAACACAATAATATAACTTGAAAATTCATCATCTGACCTACTCACCTCTCTGGCTGAACAAAATATCCGTTTCTCAACCTATGTAATGATCAGACTTCCTTAACTTCTCGGCCATACTACCGTTATCATGCAACGTTTTCCTGACACATATATGTCCACTTCTCACCTTATACCCCTTTCTAAAATTACACTCTATCATTGTCTTTTCCTGCTCAGACAATAAATCTCTCTCATTTAACGCCACTTTATGTCTGAGAATAACATCTGACTTCCGATCCCGAACTGAATTTTCGGGGTCCATATTCACCCGACGTTCATTTTCAAAATTACACCCAACCTTGTTCGCCACAACTTTATCACCAGTCATTTCGCCATGTTTCAATCTTATGTGTCTTCTGAGATATTTACTCCTCTTAAAAGTCCTTGTACACTTTTCACACTTAAATCTTTTCTCATAACATACTTTCAAATTACATACCCTTACCCTGGAACATCCTATGGGGCCAACACAATTCAACTTGAACACTTTCTCTTGTATAACCATAATCTCATTTGCTATGTCTATCACAATCCCTTGTGACCTTTTATAATCAAGCCCAAGTATAACCTCAGCATCAATATTTGCTATCAGAACATTAACAATTGTCTCGAACCCTCCTATTTTTATAATAACACTTGTACTGCCTATGCTTTGCATAACAGTTCCCGAAGCAGTAAAGATATTGTGCTTGAAACTTTCAAGACTAGACAGAGCTTGAACACTATTCATAAACTTTGAAGAGACTATTGTCAAAGTAGCACCAGTATCTATCAGGCAAGTAGCTGGAGTACCATTTATCTTTGCTTCGACGTATAATCCCGAGCCTGTACAAGATGACCTCTTTACGCTGCCGGCTTATTTGGAATTTCCCTGAGCATTGTCATTTGACTGGCGAAGCTCCGGACAATATCTCTTTGAATGCCCTTCTTGGCCACATTCATAACATGTAACAGTTTTCTGTGCAAACCTACTATTATTATTGTTTCGTTTGCCAGACTCTGTTACCGGTGGTTCTTTATATCTAGATTTGGTATTTTCAGCTTCTGAGGTGGTTTGTCTGGGCGCAGAGCTTGAATTCATCTGACTCTGAAGACTTTTCATGGTAGCTTTTAACTCATCCATTGACTTCTTTAATGTTTCAATTTCCTCATTCGGCCTTTGTTGAGAGGGTGTGTCTGAATTTCTTACTGCACGCAACAGCCCTTGACTCTCGAGCGTCTTCTTCTCAGCTCGGTTGAACGCCTCTAGTTCGACAGCATGTCTGACTGCATCATTCAAACTTGTAGGCCGGGCTTGTTTTATCCTCAGCCTCATGTCTGAGCTTGAAAGAGAGTCAATAAATTGTTCTTTGGCTAATGTCTCTCGTACATCAGCTGGGGCTGATGGATATGCAAGATTTGTTAATCTTCTTATATCCTGGCCCATTTCAGACAATGTTTCAGAAGCTCTTTGTCGTCTGTCCCGGAGTTGTGCTCTGTAAAGTTCTGTCTGGTTTGGCGGAGAAAACCTTTGTTCCAGAGCCCTTGTTAGCTGGTCATAACTGTGTTTGCTCGAAATTAAGTTTCCAAACACACCCTGAGCTTGGCCTCTCAAGGACACAGCCAAGTAGAGACCTTTCTGCTTTTCTGTCCAGCCATTAATTTCTGAACATGCCTCAAAATGCGCTATATAGTCCAGCCAAGATCCGGAACCATCAAATGTTGCTGGTTTCACATAGACCTTGGGATCTTTCTTAGGTCCAGGACCTCTATCATCAAAATCTGGCATGTTGGTCCTCAACCTGTCATCATCTACTGTCACTTTCTTTCGTTTTGTAACGAATCTGTCCCAACCCAAACATGTTTGATCACAATTCAATGTTGGGCTCTTGGTCACCTCTTTTGGTGTACCACGAGGCTTTTTGCTGACACCCTTCACTTCAGTATGTTCAAACTCTCTATGAACTTCTGAAGGAATATATGGAGAGCTTGAAGCTTGGGGTACATCTGGCAAATCAATCACAACACGCTCTTGCCTAGTTTCTGGTTCTGGAGACCGTCTTGGGCTTGGCATCGTTGTCAGTTCACTAAGTTGCTTCTCAATGGTCATTTTGAGGAATTGCAACTCTCGGAAAAATAAAGCCATATCTCTGTCATCAACTTCTGACATATTTCCAGAGCGGTGTTCAGCCATTCTGAGTTATAGACGATCAACAGACCCCTATACCACCTATATAAAACAAATAATGCCAACAAATATAAAGTATGTATCAACGTATTTCAATCATACAATTTCAAAATAATATTAACGTGGATCGACTACTGGTATTGTAGTCCTGTGGTATCCCACCGCTAGGCATGGTTTGACAATTGTTTGATTGTCGATCGTTTGATCCCACCGCTGCCACCAATTTTTGTAACGTGCCTCGAGCGGAAGGCACTCAGACTATTTGTCTCAGCTTAAATATATAATAATTTTTCTCTCAAAAAAAACAACAACAACGATTTCAACATATATGGCTGAGCAATGTATTTTGGTTAAACAATATAATGAATTTTTCTAAGCTACTTTGCTTCAAAATAATTTCAATGATTGCTGAAATGATTGGGGTGAGACACAATAATCAGGATTAGAATCAGCTAAACATATAACAATATTCCCAGGGCAATAAACCTCCTGGACAAAATAACTAATCTAAAACTAAGTTCCAACACAATCAGAGTTCAAAACAAAACAATCTAACCTGAACCCAGCAAACACGCTGAGCAATACAAACAAAGAACCACAATGATGTTTGGAACTTTTAAAACAAACCTGGGCAACTTCAAGTTTCAAAACAATGCTCAACAAGGTTTGAACAATCACTTTTCGAACAAAACCCGAAACAAACAACCTTCAACACTAAAATCTAATCTAGCCTGTTCAACAATAGTGTCTCAGACGCATGTGTTTCCAGCAATTGTCTGAAGATACTATTCTAAACCCTATCCTGAACGCCTACTCTCAAACTACAAGTGGCTCAGACGCATGTGTTTCCAGCAATTGTCTGAGGTCACTATCTAACCCTATCCTCAACACTTATGCTGAAGCCACCTTTCAAGTGGCTCAGACGCATGTGTTTCCAGCAATTGTCTGAGGACACTATCTAATATAACCTAGCCTCAACCAATACTGTTCTATACGTTCAACGAAACAACCCGGTCAATATGCCCTAGTACAGAGCTGTACTATATTGCACCTATAATGCAGACCAATGTTGAATCTAAAACTAATTAATTCACCGACGTGAACACCTTGACAGCAAGCAAGAGAATGACACATTCTACTGAACAGACTGCTATTTATACCTTCTTACGGAACAGTTCGGTCATTTTCGCTAAATCTTTAGTCCTAATGAGCGTCTAGTGATTACGAGTACGCTTACTTTCATTTCATAATTATAACAATTCTTATGCTCATTGGAAAACAACTAAATCTTAACAAGCTTTAACAGTTTACATTGAAGCAAACTGATTCTTTCGGTCCAGAACAATGCAATAACGAGTAAATTTGTCGTTTTATGGGACGCTTAACGGAAAGTGCTGCAATCAGCGAAACGGTTACTACCGAAACGGAAACAATTCACGAAATTGCTTCACACACGAGAGCTCTGAAATCGTTGTTTAAAACGTCTAGAAAAATGGTACAGATATCGCATCGTCACTGATTAACAATATTTTGCGATCATCTGACAAAATAATTTCAGAAAAAAGAAGAACAGAAAAATGAACTTGACATTGAGACCGAAAGTAGTCAGGAAGGGAGTCATTCTCAAATATTTTGAAACCCGTAACATTTTTGACGAATTGATACAACTTTTTGTAGATCAGCATATTCTAATTTTAGTTATTGGTTGTTTTGGTTTTTTTGTCCATGAATTTCAGAGTTTCATGAAACGGATTTACTTTTGTGTGAGTATGTGCATATGAATTAGAGTGAACTGAGCATGCAAACATCCTAAGGTAAATACATTTCTTTACTAAAATCAAGATGGCAATGAGTATTTTTCCAAAATTTATTTTCAAAATTTTAGCCAGTTTTCGCCATTTGCAATGATTGGTTTCCCTTAAACTTATTTATTTAACAATAATCGTGAAACAATTCATTCCAACTTGTATTTATCACGCTCGATGACTACTTTTGGGATGAAACCAGTACTCAAATATGGATATGGGAACTTGCAGAACAATCTCATCTCTGGTGGGATTCGAACCACAGTCTCCAGATCTGAAGTCTACGCTGTTAGAAAGCAGTTACAGCTGTTCAGCAGTCAACCGACGATTTCTGCTTAGATCTTACCCATCTCATTTCTGCACATTTATGCCATAAGTGTATTGTTCAACAAAATTTACCTGGTACTTCATTACTTTCGTTAAAGTCACTGTAAAAACCCTGATTTCGTACCAGCGAAAATATCGAAATATTTGTTCACTTCAAAGTTACGTCTTGTGTATTGACATATATGCCTGACTACCGACTTGAAAGTCTATGATTTGAAACCTAACATACACAACACTATAAGAAAAAAACAATTGTTTTTTTTTTTTAATTTTCTTGTAAAAATTTATTAAATTAAAGATCGATTTACTACATCCAGATAAAAATTCCTAATAAATAAATATTTTTCTACAACTATATTTGTAAAGGCTTTAATGCAATTTGTTTTAGCGCATACACGCTATATATGTGCAGTTATTAAAATTCTACATAAATAGTATACACATAAAGGAAGCCTGGATTCCAGGCAATAACGTATTTTTTTAAAAATTCAACTATTAATCTTAAACCAGTCAACATCTCTCTCTCTCTCTCTCTCTCTCTCTCTCTCTCTCTCTTTCTCTCTCTCTAACTCTCTCTCTCTCTTCTCTCTCTCTCTCTCTCTCTCTCTTCTTTTTCGCTGCGCAGGGAGGCTTTGTTTTGTTAGTGTAGCGATTCCTGATACGCTTATATTACTATTTTACTTATGTGAATATAACCCAGTATCCACATCTACATTTTGGCTCACTGATTTATTAATTCTTTTCCTTTCAGTTGTCCAAATTATTTCTACGTCCACCTTATAACAAGTTTTATTACCATACAATATCTATAGGAACAATTGAAAATATCAGAAACCTTTTGGTAAATAAAGAATTATGGGTTGGTGGTCATCAGCACAGCAGGCTGATTAGGCATGGCTAGTTTTACAGCACCGAAATGACAGTCGTCTCCGAAAGACACCAAACGCTGTATACTAGTTCAGAAAAAAGCTCGAGTTACGTACATCATTATGATATTTCAATTCAAAGATTTTACTAAAATCAAATTATACGTGACATCTCTTCAAATGCAGTAGGATAGAAAATAGACTGGCTACGATAAACAGAGCTGGAGTTTATAAAACTGAGATTGGAAACCAGTCTCAAATCTCAAGCATCTGATTGGCTGAAATGGCGACCAGTCGCCATTTCATCCAACCAGATACTTGAGATTTGAGACTGGTTTCCATGCTCAGTTTTATAACCTTGGGCACAGGTTGTTATGATGTGTAATAAATATTTTGAAATAAATAAAAAAGACAAAACAAACTTACTCAGATTAGTTGCTAGATTAACCAAAATGTATGTATAAGTTCGAAAGCAAATGTTAATTTTAAAAAAAATTAAAATAAAAAAGTGGAGTAGTAGAACCAGGATTAGAATCTTCGTGTATTAATGTTTAAATTAAATCACTAACCGAATGCGCTGACCTGGCTTCTTGCCTTTAACCGTTCAAAACTGGTTATATACATTCTTATTGAGTTTAAAGTAAAGGAAAATCGTATCATTTACGAACGTTACCCACTAGGGTCAAATGCAAGACTGCCAGGTCAATATTGTTGAACAAAACAATAAAAGCATGCTCATTTAAACAGTACATCTCTTCGCTTGATTTTCTATTTTCAGTATTATTTCGTTGTTAAAATCTTCTAGATATTGACGATGCTGCTGGTTGTATTCCTTCTTCTCATGCACTTTTCCAAGGGAGATCAGGAGCATTCTACAATACTGGAACGTATTCCCGATTACTTGAGAAAATTATGTCCTAGGTCCAATGCCTGCAACGTGAATGATTCAACTTTTGTGTCAGTCGATGACTCCGATTATGAATCTTGTTGTACATGTAGGTATATTCGAACTGTGTAATATCGACGTATCTCTATTACCGACATAAATTAGTTGTGTAGTTATGTGTTTCCATATATGAAAGCTTTGACCTAAATATGCTGATCTCTGTCTTTCTTTGGTTACGTAAACATTACGTTGATATTTTAGTTAATTTCTCATAAATACAAAAGTAATGAGCTATATTATAATATTTCCCTGCATAAGAATATTGATAATTTTAACAAGTACGTCGATAAAACAGCGTTACGGCTTATATAAATTTCCCTTTTCCACGCGCCGTGATTAAAAATATTTTTAAATAAAACAAAAAAAAACTAACAAGACATATACCAAAAATAAAAAAACCCAACTGTTACAACAAAAAACGCAACAAACAAGTAAGAACAAAGAACTACATTCAATTGTAAAATATAAGAAACTTTAGGTGCAGTCTAAAATTCAAGACTTACAGGGCCTTTTAAAATTATTTTAGAGTGTCTTTCCATTAAGTTACAATTTGAATTTCAGCAAAGATTTTATAAATAAGAGTATTGTAAAAATATTACCGCACATAAAATAATTCTCCAATTTAAATCATTGGACATGATTCGTGTAATTTCCATTATCATATTGGTAAACAATTTCCTAATGAATATTGTACAGTTAAACTTCAACTTGTGTTGAATACACCGAGTGCTGGTGAATGTGTTTTTAATGTCAAACGAAAATATCCGTCTACGCATACATTTTGTTATTATTTAAAATGGCGTTGATTAAAAAGTGAAATATGCATATCAGGAATGGCCACATCCAGAAGACACAGCTTTCCCATAGCCAAAATGTTCAGAGGTAAAAAAAGTAAAATGTGCATATCAGGAATGGCCACATCCAGCAGTCACAGCCTCCCCACACAGCCAAAACGTAGAGAGGAAAAGAGAGCATAGATTATACAATAATCAGTTTCAAAATGGACGCCACAAACAAGAAACGAAAGTGAGACCCCGAGGGTTACCGCCTTGGAACAGTCATTAGCAAAACAATTTGCCAATGGGGGATTAGACCAAGTTCTAGGGTGCACCAGTCTCACACTTGCCCTAACAGGTGTTCATATAAACAAACAAATACAAAGTTGTCTTGGTGAAATAACTCCAACTCACCCATCAGCTTAACAATGTTGTAAAGAAAACAAGGGTAAGAAAATGATCAATTTCAAAATAGACTTCACAAACAATTATTTTATTTCTCAAACTTTTTTCGATTATATATGTAAAAGAAAGTAATTGCTTAGACCTTCAAATATTGTGTTTACAATAGATGAAAAAACACACTCATTATTATTATTATTTAATATTTTAGATTGTTCCTGTAAATTAAATTGTGTCACTGACGGAAACTGCTGCTTTGCACCACAAGTCAAACCAAATGACACAAACACAAAGGGAGACAATATTTCCGTAAGGAAAGAAGATGTAAGTGTCCAGTGTTTATATCCCAAATTAAAGGAATCTCCACTGAGAGATTTTTATGAGTTTGTCTCCTACAACATGATTACATCATTCCGTGACAAGGAATCATCGGACCGCAACGACAATTGTGGCTATATAAAGGTTGCACCTTGGGGGAGTCTGTATCCAGTATCTTCCAAACAAACTGGAGAAATTTATAAAAATTTCATTTGTGCAAGATTCAACAACATTACTGATGGTGTTTCTTGGGATACCATAATAAGATGCAACATGCGAAACACTGTATTACAGCAGACTTTGGACATTGCTTATTTGTTTGCTGATCTGGAAATTGGCGTATTTCCAGAATATTGTAACGTATTATTTTTCTATCCGGGAGACTTAAACGACATTAAATCCCAAGTTTGCTACAAAGACATGGTGGCCAACTGCACTGCCGTAGAATTTCAGGTTCCAGCACTCATTAATGCTACCAAACAAGACATTTCAGAAGCATGTCAGAGCGGACTTGTGTCACCATACTACGGTTCTTACGGCATTTATGCAAATGTTTTCTGCTACATATGTTCTGGTTCAAAATTTTACAGTGCCGACATATGCGCTTATAAAAATAAATGGAATAGAAACGTCGAGAAGTTTATAAATACTGACACGGACTTCGTGGCTTTACTGGACTATGATGCAGTTTTTAAGAAGAACAATTTTAGTGTCAAGAAACAAGAAGTCCCTATGGTTTGTCCAAAAAACAACAATAATGTAAGTATAATATAATTTTAATACACTTTAGGTGGAATGTGAGTCCGTATGATTTGTACAAGAACAACAATAATGAAAATATAAAACAGTTCTAATACACTACAGACTGAATTAAATAAGTTTTTAATTGATGGACAGACACAGTACATACTATCAGTATAAACAAAAAGAATAGTTCAAGTGTGTCTGTATGCAGTCACCAACAGTGATTGAGTTTCTGCATGGTTTAAAATAAGCATATTGCTATCGAGGGAGGTAAACGAACCTGATACGAATGTTGCGACGGTATGTTCATCATAAAGGAAAGATGAACATTCGTACTGTTTGTTATTTTTCATAAGATTACAGAATCCGTAAAAAGAGTACAATTAATTAAGGTCAAAAATACTGAATTCCATCGGAAATGATTTTTTTTGCCTTTCGTGCAGAAATTGCCGAGTCTTAAAACTTATTTTGCAATAAATTGTGCAAAAGGAAACACGCTGTATCTTCTGTGTGTTGCGATTCATGCTATGCATATTTCAATTTTTTTTAAAATTTAAACCCTTTTTCATCTATTTCCTTATGTACACAAGTAAATAATACCAATGTTAATTAATCCCAAACGATATTTTAAAATGAAAGTGCCCCTAGCTATCTAGTCCTGCAAATCCGGCGACGCAACCAACTGAGTTAGCCGGGACAACCCCCAAAAAGGTTTATCGGATAGCCCTGATATACGTAACCATCACTGTATGACATCGGTAACGGGTTATTTTACTGATAACAGTAGTAACTATATGTACAGGGAGACTTTTTACGGCCGCCACATTGCACAAATAGCGCTACTGTTAATTTCAAATGAAAGTGCATCTAACCATCACTGCATGGCATCGGTAACGGGTTATTTGACTAATGACTGAACTTACATTAATAAATGTAATCCGAACTTCCATGAAACCACTGCTACATACTGATGTTATTGTTTAAACACATTAACGTTTTACGAGGCATACGAATTTACATATACTTGCTGTAAAATATTTTTTTATTACACAAAACATTTGTAATTGTATTGATTGCATTATGCATAAGCTACATGCACCGTTATTTATCCTAATATTTTCAGATAGGAATATTGCATTTTAGTTAAGCATTTGTATCCATTGTCACATATTACACTTTATTTTATTTTTAGAATGCTAGTAATTGCAGACCTCTGTTATGCCCATCTGCACAGCTACGTGACTTAAATAGCAAGTGTGTGTTTTCGACGAAAGCATGGTATCAGAAAAGATACACAGTAGCTCTTGAACTCCGAAGTGAGAAGATTATCGATTTAAACGATGCTTTTCAGTGGTCGGACACAGAACGCTATATAACATACACGGAGGCTCTGTACTTGTCAGAAACTTCAGGACTAACATCTTGGAACGTGGACACGATGTGGTATAAAAGCACATCGCTTGATAGCAACAGAACAACAAACACGATTGTAGTCTACATGACTCGGCATTTTAACACATCTGATCCTGCTGATATTGCTCAGAACATTAGTTTGCTTAAGAATAGAAAATGGTTGCTTCGGACCAAGAATGAAACGCTTGTGCTGATGCCGTCGCTGTTTAGGCTGAGAAATCCTTTAAACAACCAACAAGAATTGTTTACTTCCGGTCGAATTCAGGGTAATTACTCGTCAAGTGTTGAGTATTTATTGTACAGGAAGTTTTACATTTATGAATATGTCAACGGAAATGGATTTTTTGTGACAAAATTATACTTCTGTGACCAAGTAGAACTCGAAATCGGCGAGTACGTTCTAAGCACTGACCAGGGAGTTTTGTATAACAAGTTTTCCCAAAATTTCCTCTTTGATGGCGAATTTATTCTGAAGTACGGTATTTCAGATAATTCTGTGCGAATTTGTTATGAAAACTCTGGCTTTGTACATCAAAACTTTGCATCTGCAAATGTTCGTGCAACGCCCACATTACTTTATCTGTACTTTTTTCAGTTTTTGCAAAGCGTGTACGGATGGGATTTGTAAATATATATATGTTTATAATTTAATGATCTGACCTGGATGGTTATTGATGTTAAACAAGCTTTTTAAAGAACTTGTTCTATAATCTCTTACTCTAATTAAAAAAATTACCAGAAATAAAACGTTCTAGCAAGAAAATAAAACATTTGTGATTTACATTATATTTCAATAAAATCCAGGGGGATAACTCTTGTTTTCACACATAATAAAAAGAATTTATGTCATACCAACGAGTTCAGTCGTTGTTTTTATTGTTTTGAAGCTTTGGCATTTGTAATACTGCCTATTTCTCGAAGATTTGCAATACAATTTCTTTTCAGGCCAGTCTAAATTGTCTGGCCTTATAATAGGCTACAATGTGGTACAAAAATAAAAATATATCATGTAAATATATTATATAATTCATTGTTTAGCCTTTTTGGACTTTCAGAATCTGGTTTAAATGTTATTCTCAATTCTGGCAAACTGTTCTTTGTAGTTATCAAGTCGTGTAAAGTGTAGTACGCAAATGCATTACTGTACAAACATCATATCAATGCATTTAAAAATCTCTAGACTCCAGGTTCTCTAGTCTCAGTAAGGTCATTGATTATCCGCCTATTTGCAATGCTATAAGCTCTTATGTTTTTAAATGCTTGTGTGCTTTTGCAACATTATTAAGCCGATGGTTGGGTTGAAGTTATTTCACCACGACAACTTGTACTTGTGTGATCATATGAGAACTTGTTGGGGCAAGTGTGAGGCTGGTGCACTCTAGAACCTGGTTTAAACCCAAAAATTGTTTTGTCACTGTCCGTTACGTAATCCCTTGGGTTCTCACTTTCGTTTGTGGCCTCTTTTTTGAAACTGAATATTGCTATACTATGCTCTTTTCTTCTCTCTACTTTATGGTTGTATGGGGAGCCTGTGTCTGCTGGATGTGGCCATTCCTGATATGCATAGGACTCAACGTAACTTGAATAATCTGAAGAATATTTAGAACATTAAATCAATTAAAGATTTGGTCATTTTTTACGATACAAAAAGTGCCTAGTGCATACCAAGGGTTGCATGCATAACTGTCGTATTTACTTCAATGTAGTTATAGGAGTCTTGCATCTAACCCTCGGTATGCATTTTAGTTATTAATTTCATGCTGTTTTAAATTTCATGTTAATTTTTTATTTAAATTAGATTCTTCCAAAAGATAAACATTCTAATCTTCAAAATGTACCACTTTGAAACACTAACAAAACCGGGACCTGCATGCTCATATTATTCTGTAAAACCTTATATTTTTCACTTCTTTCTATTATGTACACATAGTGACGTATGACCATTTTATTTTCTTTCGCAACAAATAAAAATGACATCGAGTTAAACACTCGACATTAATATAATGACACATGTTTTGGTAATAAACGGTAAGTTAACTGACCAGTAATAAACTCTTTATACAGTTTATTTTGTTGCATTTCAATTTAAGGTTTTTCAAAAAAGCACATATATGTGGTAAGTACACAGAAGTTAATAAGGTGAAATATGCATATCAAGAATTGCCACATCCAAAAGATACAGTCTCTCAACAGAGCCAAGACGAAGAGAGAAAAAGGGAGAACGGTTTATAAAATGCTCAATTTCAAAACAGACACCACAACAAATTAACAAAATATGAGAACCAGAGCGTTTTACGGCCTTTGCAATTTACCGCTGAGGATTTAAACCAGGTTCTAATGTGCACCTACCTCATACATGCTCCATGTTCGCATTTGAACAAACAAGTACAATTTGTCTTGATGAAATAACTCCAACCCACTATCAACTTGACAATTTCGCATGTAAAAGTACACAAACATAAAACATAAGAAGCTAATATCATTGCTAAGTAAAAGGTCAGGCGGATACTCCATGACATAACTGAGACCAGGGCACATGTACCGGGTAGTTAAATCTTCAAGAACATGATGGAGGGGATAAAAGAAACAGATCGAGCTTCTATGTTCTTTTACAAGATTTTCCCATAAACCTTCATAAACACTTAAACACTTCCACCGTCGTGCAACCAAAGAGGTAAGCGTAACGATCAACTTTAGAAGGGTTATTCACTAGGCATGCAGAGCGCTGTAGAATATTTAGTTTGTAAACTTTCTTTTGAAATAACAAATCTTTATGAGTAACATGAAGTTATTAACATTGCAGTTTTTGTTCTTTAGTTTATAAATTAATATCCATTTAAAGAGTTCACTAACATTAAAACTGATTGAAACTCGGTATTTGTAATGTGCCAAATTATCAAACTTACCTGTTAATTGCAACAGGTTAACCAAGCCATAACCTTCACAAAAGAAACAATAAAATCATCAGATTTACCTGTTAATTGCAACAGGTTTATCAAGCCATAATCTTTACAAACGAAACAATAAAATCATCAAACTTACCTGTTTATTGCAACAGGTTTATCTAGCCATAACCTTTACGAAAAATCAATAAGCTCATCAAACTTACCTGTTTATTGCAACAGGTTCATCAAGCCATAACCTCAACGAAAAATCAATAAATTCGTCAAACTTACCTGTTTATTGCAACAGGTTTATCAAGCCATAATCTTAACGAAAAATCAATTAACTCATCAAACTTACTTGTTTATTGCAACAGGTTTATCAAGCCATAACCATTGCGAAAAATCAATTAACTCATCAAACTTACCTGTTTATTGCAACAGGTTTATCGAGCCATAACATTTGCGAAAAATCAATAAACTCATCAAACATACCTGCTTATTGCAACAGGTTTATCGAGCCATAACCTTTACGAAAAATCAATAAAATCATCAAACTTACCTATTTATTGCAACAGGTATATCAAGCCATAACCTTTGCGAAAAATCAATAAAATCATCAAACTTATTTGTTCATTGCAACAGGTAAATCAAGCCATTACCTTTACGAAATATTAATTAATAATCACAATGTTCTTCATCATAATAGTGCACTTTCCGTAATATGGTTCAGACAACAGTATTTTGTGTCCTTTTGTTTGACAAATGTATAAAGTAGGAGATATTTGTAAAATTGTGTTTGACCTTTAGTTTCATGGGCTTGTTATGTATCAAAGGAATAAAATATAGAATTTTAAATAATTTTTAATATTTTTTTTAAAGTTCGTTAAAAGAACAAGGCATATTGTTTTAGATATAAACATTTTTATTTGTATTTTATGTCTATTAGCTATTTTCTTTACTGCATTTTTTAAATTTCTATCTTTTGCAAGGCAAACTAAAACTTTAATTAAATGTCAAACTTCAATAATTTTATTTCGCTTATAAACGTAAATGTCATATTTAAAAAAGTTGTTTTACTTATATAGCTTATACCGACGATGACCGAAGACCAGTCTAAAATCTCAAGCATCTGATTGGCTGAAAAAGCGACCAATCGCCATTATACGATCTTAAACAGATACCAACATAGCACATTGGTAGAATCTTTTAGTAAGGGTACATTATTTGTAATTATTACATTAAATCACTGTCCGTGATTGACGTCGGGCTTCAATTCCCAGAATTGTAAAATAATGTTTCAAAACATACCGCGTCAAAGAGAAATGGCTTTATTTGAGATTATTAACAAAATAAATTTTATATTGCTTGAGAAACAATTTACAAATTTCACCCAATTACTCAGTATGTTATTTATTGCACTAAATTACTATAATTATTTTTATTTTCAATGAAGATCACAACAAATGTAAAATGAAAAGAGAACATAATTACAGTATTAAATATTTATTTTGACAGAAAAACTCTCATCAGATTGCAATCATTAAATAATAGAAAAAGTTAAAGTACTAAACGCGTAATAAGTTTTATATCTTGCACATGTAATCATTTTATGGTTTTCCATCTCAAGTCTGTTAAATTAACTGTGTAATTCATTATAAAAACGTGTCAATTAATGGGAAATCTAAATAATTCATTACGATAAACGTGTTATTTAAAGAGAAACCCTTTCTGTTAATTAACCGCTTTCTAATTAATTATATAATTTATAATCAAAGAAAGTGTTATTTAAGGAGAAACCTATACAGTATAAAGCACATTATATTTGTACAAGTAACTGTCAGTCACATTTAAGAGATGTTATTCATAACAAAACCATGCGTTATATTTATTCTGGAACACGTTTAGCATACATTTTTGATTAAAGATATGTTTATAATTAAAACGTATTTAATTACAATGTACCAACACACGTGTTCCATTCTTTTTAGTTTGATCTTATGCATATCTTGTTTGTTGCTTTTATATTTGTTTGGGTGGGTTATAGAACATACCAGGAACAAATGTGCAGATATCTATGGCTTCTCATTTGTGTATAATACTTGCAGCTTGTAATGACTGCTTAAATAAAACAAAATTAGCCGGTGACTTTCAAAATTCCCATTCTCGTATTTGTTTTATATCAGAGTATGTTTTGGCAGTTTAGCGACTGCTAGAAGTTTTCACGTACAGTCATCTACAACCGTTGAACATTGAACAGGACAATAATGTTAATGAAAGAATTTTTTAAATTATAATAAACATTTTGTTTTACTATTTTGTGTTGCTATTTATATGGGAGTATTCGATATACCAGCTTACCAAAAATACCAAAAATAGTTTTTTGCCATTTCTACAGTTTATGAAAGATGCCATCTGCAACGTAAATTATAAATGTGACGTGAATTTATAATGTGACAATATGTAAACATTGATCATTAAATCCATGTAAATGCTCCTTGAATAAGGGGTTACATTACAGACTGTTAGCCAATACAGTTCGGTAAGACATGAATAATTCTCCCCAACAGCTCCTTGTCATACTGCGCTGCAGATTTAATTAGACGCCAGCCGATAACTTAACCTCATTTATATATTGGATTTTATGTGAGTAACGTCACTTATTCATTTAGTGAACACCTACTTACAGTGCTCCATATCGTCATGTTCCAGATGAAAGTTATCGCTTCTTACGAGCTTAAACAGTAAGTACACTCTCGTTTTCCAAGAAATAAATAAATTTTTTTACAAACCATTTTCTTCAAGTCCTTTTAAACTATTACAATTTTTAAAATACAGATTATTATATAATTTTCATGATAAAGTAGAAGTAGTGATAGTAGTTGTTGTTGTAGTACTGTAGTAGTAATAGTAGTATCAGCAGCAGCTGGAATATAACTATAAGTAGTATCTGAAATGTTGCAGCAGTATTTATATATGTAAAATACGGAGATGAGTCGCAATTGCTGTTGTTGTATCAATAGATTTAGTAGAAGAAGTCATCGCCTATTTATTTTACATCGATTTAAGATTTGGAAAAATAAAATTCCAATAAAACACATGGTCGCGCGCGTCTTCTTATGTAATAAAATGTTAACCAATCTTTTTTGATGATTCTAGCTCATCAAATTTAAAACTGAGATTTCATATTAAAAACGGAAACCTGATCGTACAAATCAAAACGGAAACAAATGTTGTCGCAAAGAAATAAAGGATGTTTTTCCTTTAATTAAGTATATAAAACATCTTGCATTAACAAATTTATGCAACTCAACGTAACTTGTATAAACTAAAGAATATTTAGAACATTAAATATATTAAAGATTTGGTCATCTTTTACGATCCAAAGAAGTGCCCAGTGCATATCGAGATTTGCATGTATAACTGGCGTAACTTACTTTTTACTTCAATGTAGTTACGGGGGAATAGCATTTAAAACTTGGTATGCATCTTAGTAATTAATTTCATGCTACTTTAGAATTTAGGTCTAATCCTATGTTATAACTACATTTTTCCAAAAGATAAACATTCTTAAATTCAACAGGAACCACTTTAATACGAACACAACGGGGACCTGCATGCTCATATTGAACTGTAAAACCATATATATATGTCATAATCTGACATATGTTCTTATTTTTACCTGTCTTCAACAGACACCTTTGTGTATCAGCCACTATTTGTCACTCCCTTGTGTGGCTGCTTAATACAGGTTTGACTGTAGTTCAATTCTTTCTAATAGTATAATGTTCATAGCATTACTTCTGACAGTGATTTTGCTATTTTTATTCATACAAAAATAACACGGCATTGGTTAGGGATAAACAAAAATATATTGTGATAATAATTGGTAACACCCCAAATGCCTCAGTCACATTACCCAGCCGGTGGCCGTAGACCGGTCGTAATCGGTGGTGTTAGCGATGTCCCAACCTCGGTCCTCATCGGTTAATTTGTCATTAACACATCTTTTACAACAGGCTTCAAACGGAGGCTCTGCATACCCCTGCCGATGATCTTACGGCGAGTGACTCCAGAGGGAAACATTTTTTGACCGGCGTTGCACCGACTACCGGCCAGTCATCGTGCAGTCTTCACCGATCATCCTACAATGCTCGGCGAGTGACCTGGCGGTGAGTAAAATATCGTTCGATAATTAGCCGGCCATCTTACAGACATTGTAGGATGCCTGGGCGATGGTCGGCCGAAGTAACTTGAACTCCCATGGCCGATGGAGATTCTTTTAGAAAAGTTGTATAAAATGACTACCCATCTAAGCATGGTCAATCAACCACAATGCCTTTGGCACCGAGACATCTGAGATTGGAAATGCTGCAGCAATAATTTGCAAAAGCCCGGCTTCAGCTTGACGTTTTCTGGGCGGCGTTGCTGGAAGAAGCTGAACGAGAGCAACAATGTCCCAAGACGAAGAAGACGGTGTGGGTCCGAGATTTGGTCTTGAGAAGAGCCCTATTTTGGCAGTACGAAACTCTTATGAGGGTAATTGAGGCTATTTGCTAACACATGTGTTTCTATTTAATCCTTATGTTTTTATTTAATATTTTAATTTGTTTTTGTTCCTTTGTATGTAAGACAGAGGGCTTCCTTAGAACCTGGTCTCAAGTTAACGATCACGCTCCGCTTCTTTGCCACTTGCGTCAGATACCACGACCTTGCCTTTGCATTTCGAGTCCCCCACCATCTCGCCGATTGTGCCGGTCGGTCTATACATTTTCGAAAAGTACCAGGCTGAGGTGTGGGAGACTCCGTCGACCGAAGACGCCTGGCAGGAAGTTGCACAGCAGTTCCAGAACAAATGGAACTATCCTTATTGCCTTGGATGGCAAACACTGTTGTACATTCGAAAAAATACGCTCTAGCGATACATTACTTATCATAGTCAAATGTTCGAGCGATAATCGGTCGATTTATATTACATCGCTCATACATTGGTGACCCTCGTTCGCATTTCGGTCGTACATCGGTCGACTATGGGCCAATTTTTGGTCGAACAACGACCGATAATAGGTCAACATAGACCGATAATCGGTCGATGTCTTTTGCCCACCACTATCCCACGATGATTCAACGAACACTTGACGATGCTCGACAATACATCGGCCGATCCTTGAAAGATGTATTAATGATGGGTTGCCTATGAAGACCGATGTGGGGCATCGGTGGAGACATCGCTGGCTTTTAACTACAACTTATTTTCTCCCGATGACCTCTAATGATGCGCCCGTTGGCCTCAGTCACCGTCCGATTGCTATGGGTATCCGGCCGGCAAACAATCCCATTGGCATAAAAATGCATCGGTTGCCCATCGTATACCCCATCGCTGGATAATGTGACTGATACTTTACACAGAGCCATCGGTGAGTGATCGGTGAGTTTTTCAGAGAAAATATGGAGTAAACCGATGACAACGTATTAAACACCGATATCACCTTTTGGTCACCTGTTTGCCACCGATCAACTGCCCTCGATAAAAGATAAGTTCTGTCGGTGAAAAATAACCGATTGGGATTTTTGAAAATGTTTAAAATTCTCGATCGGTGAAAATATTTTACAAATAACAGATCGATAGCCTGTCTACAACCGATATCGCTGATGGGCAACCGATAAGCAACCGATAAACTAATACCTACCACCGATAGAAAAAAAGATGAGAAATAAAGCTTGGGATTTTGTCGGTTTTGATTGGTGGTTAATAGGGATTCAATCTGTGACCAATTGACTTCTACCGTCATGTCATCGGTGATGATTTTCGGTAAACTGAAAAGTCATCGGTTCTCATCACTTTCACATACTTTTTAAAGAAAAGAACAAACGGCAACCTATATCACGAGATGTCACCGATCAAACAAAGATAACCAAATATGAATCACCGGCCATATCTGACGGGAAGTGTTGAACCACTGATGATTAACTATTAAACACCGATTTATCAGCGTTACGCCCGATTTAGCTCCGATTTACAAACGACAAAAACCGATAGTATTTCAGCATTTGTACTGATAAAATCATCCTAATCACCGACCATTTCCGTTTGAGTTGGTTTCGGTCTACTACTTAGACTGAAGGTTATAAAGCTGAGATTGGAAACCAGTCTCAAATCTCAAGCACCTGATTGGCTGAAATGGCGACCAGTCGCCATTTCAGCAAATCAGATGCTTGAGATTTGAGACTGCTTTCCATACTAAGTTTCATAACCTAGAGCACAGCGACACATGAAACCGATTTAACACTTGTCAATCACCGATGGCCAGCTACACAGAAAACCTCATGCATGGCAACCGACCAAAACAGCGAGTAACTTAAAATAAAATAACATATTGGGCACCGACCGTCTGTGTAACTGGCGCCTAAGTTAACTGACCAAAACTAATAATCACTTTTTACATTTTATTTTGTCGTATTCTAATTGAACGATGTTCAAGAACAGCGCATGGATGTGATAGGTCTCCCCGCACATCCAAGAAGAAGAGAGGAAGAGAGAGCATGGTTAATAAAATGACAAATTTCAAACAAACATCAGAATGAAATAATAAAAATGAGAACCTGAGGGGTTGTCGCCTTGAAACGGTCAGTCGCAAAACAATTTACCATCCGGGGATAAACCAGGTTCTAGGGTGCACCAACCTCACGATTGAACCAACATGTTCTCATTTGAACAAACAAGTACAATATGTTATTGGTATGCAGTAAACTAGTTTTAGACGTGGTAATTGGCTTGAGCATAGTTAAATAGTACAACACTTGCATGTAAATTACATTATCAAAATATAATTACTATATTAAATTTTTATTCTGACAGAAAATCTCTCAACAGAGTTAAAGTTATAGTTCTAAACTAGTAATTAGTTTTATATCTTGCATCTGTAACTCTTTCACGGATTTCCATCTTAAGTCTTAAACTTTGTTGTTTATTATATCATTTATTCTAAAAAACGCGTCAAATAATGTGAAATCTAAATAATATCTTATGAAAATTTGTTATTTAAAGTGAACCGCATCGGTTAATTTACCTTTCTAATTTATTATATACTTAATAATCCAAGACAGTCACATTTACGAGATGTTATTCATAACAAAATTATGCATTATATTTTTTCTGGATCACGTTTAGCATAAGTTTTGATGAAAGATATGTTTATCGTTAAAAATATTTAATTACCCACCATTAAAGCAAATTGGTTCGGGTCACATGTGCTTCACACATTTTTTATTAGCCCTCACCATATAAAAGCTATGACATTATATATTGCAGTGTAATTACTACAAATTTCAATTTCAATTAGATTTTGAACGAACGAGCGACCTCCGTAAACATCTGCTGCACAGCAACACTTCAAAAGACGCTGATCACGTGATCTTTCATGCGCTTCCTGTTAGAACTGACACTGCGATCAGAAGACGCTGCGTTCAACTTCCAGGTCAGGTTTTGCAGTCAATCTATTTTTGTTGCTATGGGTTCCTTATCCTTGAACTGAAAATTTCGTGAATGGTACATGTTTTATTGAAACAATTACTAAAGTTGTGGCTTAAAGTAACGCAACCGGAAATTGTGATTAACTATGAACAGCGTTCTGTCCATTAACTTTCCCACCCGCTACTTTTCGAAGGAAATGTCTGTCGCCGCTCCATGCGTTTGATGTTTTGGTTGCAAGCCAAAATCTAAGTGAAATCGAAATTTGAAGTAACTAAAATTTAATGTGACATTGAACAACAAAACATTTTATCATCACTCGACAAATACTGCCCAGCCTCATAACAAAACACACCAACACACGCAATCCTTTCTTTTAAGTTTGATTTTATGCATATCATGTTTGCTGCTTTTATTTTGGTTTGGGTTATAGAACATATCAGGAACAAATTTGCAGACATGTAGGGCGTCTCATTTGTGCATAATACTTGGAGCTTGTAATGATTGCTTAAATCAAACAAAATTAGCCGGTGACTTTCAAAGTTACCTTTCCCGTATTTGTTTAATATCAGAGTATGTTTTGGCAGTTTGGCGATTGCTACAAGTTTTCCCGTGCACACAAGCAGTGCTGTTGTCATACACAACCGTTGAACATTAAACAGGATAATTATGTTAGTGAAAGAATTTTTAAATTATAACAAATATTTTGTTTTACTATTTTGTGCCGTTATTTAAATGGGTGTTTTCGATATACCAGCTAGTATGGCGCTTGCCGTTAGTTTTTCAGTCAAAGAATTCACCGACTGGTTTCTTAGATGACTCGTATAAATTATATTCTGTTAGTTCCTAAAGTTGTCTTATGGTAAGGACAACCTTACTATTTTTGTATCATTCCAAATGCCGCTGTAATGGAATGATACTAAACTGTCTTCTTGTGCAAGAAACATATTCTGTACAGTTATTGTCGTAAAACATATTCTGTACAGTTATTGTCGTAAAAAGTTCCACATGCCGATGATACGGAATGATAATAAAAATGTAATGCGTTTAATAGGTTTACTTGAGTGTGCTGTTGATAAATAGCTTTCTTCTAGGCGCTAAGCGTAAAACGCACTTCAGTTACTGCAGGTGTACATGATTAAGAAAAATACAGCTCACACTATTTTCATGTTTGTGGTATTCGGTGATTCTCTGAGTTTCTTTTTCATGTATTTTTCATCTTTTGGACATGTTTTGACAAATAAAACTTGATAAAAAAGTTACTTTAAAAATAAAATAAATAAATACAACAATAAATACAACAAACTACTAAGATAACAAGGTTTGTGATTTATTTATTGTATTCTATCAAACCGATAAGAATAAGCGCAAACATGTTTTAAAGCACTCAAATCTTAAATAATAGATAATTTTTATAGATGACTGCGATTGATTTTGAATGGTGGCATGTCATAAAAATGCCAAATTGTCGCGCACAAGGGGTCCCCTGTCAATTACGTAAAGAGGCAGATAGAATTGACCAATAGAGATCGGTTTAATTATTTTTTTCTAGTTACCTTCACCTCCCAGTTAATAAGTATATCAAAATCCTTTAATTACTGAATCTATCAACAAATGTATTTGATATAGCAATTATATGAATTATTAATCCTTATTACGACAAGTAGAACTGTAAGACGTCAATTAGAACATTTTATAATTATTCAATCAAGCGATTGTGCTTTTACGACCAATAAGTACAAATTTTCAAACCTTAATAATCTAAAATTTATTATAAATATTCCCATCATCATTAGAAGCCGACATCTTCATCTTTATTAGAAGCCAGCATCTGAATCCTTGAATTTTTTTCTATGAATGATACTATTACATAAACGAACAATCAGATTACCGATCCTTTTTGATTTCAAGACAGAATCAATCGTACCGTATTTTTGATACGTGACGTTTTCGAAAATTCAAGTTGTTTGTTGGTTGAACATTAACGTCAGAATGAATTAAATAATATATGAGTGCAAGTATAACGTACAGATAATGCAACCAAATGTTGACATGTCCGGATTATAATGCATCACCAGTCTTAGCAATTTGCAACTTTCATACCAGTTAAATATAATTTTAAGTATAAAATACATTAAGATGAAAATGTTGAAAAGAAATTCGTAAAATTAATGCTCACGTTTGTCCAAAGCTCATTTCATAATTCTCACTCTCAACAAGAATGCTACATGTTCTTAAAATATTAAAAATGCAAATATCTAACAAATAGTGAAAATAAAAATGTCTGACTGAAAAAACAACAACAGACCAGTAACTTATGTTCGACCGGCGGCAACGATCGCAGACCTTAATTTTAATGAATTATGTTATGTGCTAAAGTCATAGTCCGATAGTTCAGCTTTCCCGTGATGCCTCGTTTTGGGTTGATTTCGGTCACGAGAAGTAACTCGTACAGGTCTATGAAACTGTTTATTGGAAACTCGTATATATCAGCAATATAGCAGCATTATCAGCAATGTATGAGCAATAAAGCAGAAACATCATCAATTTTTAGCAATAAAGCAGAAACATCGGTGATATATCAGCAATACATCAGTAGCATCAGCAATATAGCAGCAATATCAACAATACATGAGCAATACAGCAGCAACAACATCAACATATGGAAGAAAGGTTATGATCTCAAAATAAATCACTTACTGTAGTGATACCAGTAAGTAAAACTAACCTACGGCGACCGACGGTTTGAATATGCAGCTTCGAAACTGTTGAACGATCTACCATCTGGTGTCAGAGACTCGAGGTCATTGTGGTTTTCAAACGTGCACGTTAACTTACATAAATTAAATATCAAACATGCCTACGAAAA
This sequence comes from Corbicula japonica, assembly GCA_038501625.1. Taxonomy (NCBI): domain Eukaryota; kingdom Metazoa; phylum Mollusca; class Bivalvia; order Venerida; family Cyrenidae; genus Corbicula; species Corbicula japonica. The sequence goes on from JAZAYU010000288.1 coordinate 485,823, forward strand.
TCATTTTCATCATGAGGCAGCGATTTTCGAAAGACTGTGACAATTGTGATTGTGTGATATCAATAATAATTTTACAATCTGTTTTAATTCTGCTTAGATCTTTTAGGTCGGTTAGTCCTGTGCAAACTCTAATTTAATAAAATACTGCAATTTAGATGGCGATTATAAAAACTAAAATGCAGTATCTAAAACCATTCACTAGATTATTTTTATTGTATGGTAATGATATTTAATTATTGTAATTTCAGACGACAAGGTTAATACCACATTTTAATTTGTTATTTTACATGCTTATTCTTATTTTGTCGTACATTTAATGTTTAAATGCTGTTTTAGTATTCAAATGCTATTGCCTGTAATAAGTTATCACTTTATCAGTGTAAAGCACCTTTGAACGTGTATAGAAAAAGGGCGCTATATAAGTTTGGTAATTAATAATAATAATAATAATAATAATAATAATAATAATAATAATAATAATAATAATAATAATAACAACAATAATAATAATAATATCAGCAATATGTACAGCAGCAATATACCAGCAAAACAATTTTTATTGCAGCAATACAAGCAATATAAGCAATATATAAGCGATGTAGTAAATATATTTTGGAGTAAAAATGCATTAAACCTTTAGAAAAAGTAGAAATTAAAAATTGTATCAACTAAATTGCTTTTTAAGGCATTGGTCCGTTCTTCAATGCTAAGTCATAGACAAAACAAATACCAAAATATCTCAAACAGCAGAATGCAGCTCAATAAAACTTTACACAAACCAATGTTATTAGTATATGTTAAATTTACATACGCTAAGAAAAGTTGAACAGTAACAAAAAATAGTTAGACCTAAAAAAATCCTAATTTGCAATTTATCACAAAAACGAAGCAACACTAAACATAAATTTAAATGTCTTCATGAGTAATGAGCTACCGACAAGAATATCTAAGCTCTTTAGGTCTTACAAATGTATACAATGTGAGTTATTTTTAAAGTGTGTTTGACCTTGAATTTCCCGGTCGCGAAAATGGATGACCAAAAATAAAAATGTTGATGTCTCTCTTCATGATTGAAAGTGCTTTTCAAGGATCTTAGGTATTGTTGTCAGTGTCTTTTCACTCATGTTGGCATTTGAATTGCTATTGTTGTAATCGTACATTTACAGCATTGATTTGTGCAAAGTTTGATGGAAAAAAACGTGAAATATGCATATCAGGAATGGCCACATCCAGCAGTCACAGCCTCCCCACACAGCCAAAAGGTAAAGAGGAAAATAGAGCATGGTTTTACAATAATCAGTTTCAAAAGGGACGCCACAAACTATTAACGAAAGTGAGAACCGGGGTGGGGGGGGGGTGTTACCGCCTTGGAACGGTCAGTGGAAAAATAATTTGCCACTGGGGGTTTAAACCAGGTTCTAGGGTGCACCAACCTCACACTTGCCCCAAAAGGTTCTCGTATCACAAAACAAGTACAAGTTGTCTTAAGGTGAAATAACTTCAACCCACCTGCATTGTGCCATTTGAGAGATTCTGATAATGTCCCTTTTGTCTATAACATAGCAATGACAATTACGAACGTAGCAATGCTTTAATCATTAGCAATAAATCAGCGTTACAACGCTGCCTAGTTCAATAAATAAACAAGAAGTGTTTTATCGGAATAGAATATTTAAATTAAATGCATTTTCTTTTATTTATTTCTCAAACTGATAAAATACAGTTTTTGTATATATTAAGAAAGTCATATGCAAAGTTAATAGAAAAAGCCATTATACAAAAATGAAGCAAAATGAAATTATCCGAGGGAAATCGGATGTCATAAATGTAAATTATAAGCCTGACCACAAAGCTTTGTAAAAAACATACATATGTACAAGCAATGACAGGCGAACGATCTGTGAACATTTGCGTACGCGCTATTCGTTTTTACAAAACCCGAATCTTCCAAACAAATTCTAACAGATCCATCTGAATTGTAGTAATTAAGCATGAATTCACCATCAAAAATGTAGTTTTGGGAATATTTGTTATATAGAATGGTTCTTTTAGGGTTAAGAATATATTCGTCGATTCCAAGTTCTACTTGGCTACAGAAATATAGTTTTGACATTTGAAATCCATACTGTAATGGAGTCGTTATAAAAAATTCAAAGAATGTCGCATACTGTACACTGAATGAGCTGTTGATCAGAAATTTATCAGAAGTGACCCCATTATTTTGACTAATGAGTGTTTTCAGTTTAAACAGTGAAGGCTTTAATTCAAGTGTCTCATTTTCGTATTTAAGTAACCAATTAGTGTTCAATAGCGAAGCAACTTTGCTGATTATATCGATTGGTTCAAATTTATTAAAATTTATGTTCATGTAGACGAGTAGTGTGTTTGTTGTTCGATCGTTATCAGGTTGCGTATTTTCGTACAGCACTTGAACCACTTGCCAGGAACGTAATCTTGAAGGATTGGACAAATATAATGCATCGATATTTTGTAGGTAGTAATCTGTATTAGACCACTGAAAAGCTTCTTTTAAGTCGATTATCTCTTCACTTTTTAGTTCTAGTGCTACTGTATACAGTTTCATGTACCATGTTTTCGTCGGAAATACGCACTTGCCTTCGGCACCTATAATCTGCCCGGCCGGGCATAGTACTGGTCTGCATTGGCTTGCATTCTAGAACATTAAACACAATACATTTTAGCAGTCGAACAAGTCATTTTATACAACAAAAACGCATTTGTAGTTTTGCAAAAAGTGTTTGTAGGAATACATTTATTACCAAAACTTCTAATAGCCATTTGTGCCAATGGATGTCTAAAATATTCATTTTAGTTAAAGAGAAGTCAGTTCAAAACCAAACAATTCTCGTAAAGTTGGTATACTCACCCGCTGATTGCTTTTTGGACAGGCCATATCCTTTTTGTAATTAGAAAATAAATTGTTTTCGTTTTCAAAAGCATCAAGATCCAAAAGCGCCATGAATTCGTTTTGGCCTTTTCCTCCCTTATCAATTTGTATTTGGCACTTGTCGACATTTGTGAAGATTGAACCGGAACAAATGTAGCAGAAGACATTTTGCATAAAGGTAATACACGTCGTAGTATGGCGACACAAGACCACTGAGGCATGCTTCTGAGATGTCTTGTTTGGTTGCATTTAGATAGGATGGAACTTGAAACTCTTCTCCAGCGCATGTGTTTATCATGTCTTTAAAGCACACTTGAGACTTAATGTCATTGAAGTTGCCGGGATACATAAACTGAACGGTACAATCTTTCGGCATTTCGCCATTTTCCAGAGACGCATAGATATAATAAATGTCCATATTCCGATATTCTTCAGTGACAATCGGTTCGCATTTTAGTATGGTATCCCATAAAACACCATCTGTGATATTGTAGACGTTTGCACATGCGGTATTTTTGTAAATGTTGCCAGTTTTCCTTGACGATACCGGATACAAACTCCCCCAAGGAGCAACCTTCTTGTATGCACAATCTTTGCTTTGGTCTGCTGAGTGTGACGATATTAGGTTAAAGGAATGAAACATCAAATGATCACTTGTTTCGGATGAACCAGTTTTTGGATATAGGCACTGGACATCAACATCTTCTTTTTCATTTGGAGGGTTGCCGCCTTGTCCGCTTGTATCAGATGTTTGATCTCTTGGGGGAAAGCAACAGCTTCCGGTTACTGCACAATCTGATTTACAGGAGCAATCTAAAAAATGTGAAATATGCATATGAAGTATGGCCACATCCAGTATTCCAGCAGAGCTAAAATGGGGAGCGTCACTGGAACAGGTACATTCGGTAATATGTTGTTACATTTTAGTTGTTACAATATTTGGGAAGAAATTACAACTATCTTTTAGTTTCTCATAACTAAGAAATGATTTTCTTACTCATTTTGACAATAAAATGATATTTTTTTACCGCGAGATGAGATGCATAATAATTAATGTAGTCTTCTCATTTTTATGACGCCATTTCAATGATTGACGTCAACTGTCCGCAGGTACCTTTTTCTGTGACGCGCCCCAAAAAGAGTAGAGTGGAAAAGTAAGCGTGGTCCAATGACCAACTTTTAAATTAGAGACCACAAACAATAAACAAGAATGATAACCAATTTAATGCCACCTCCTTGAAACGGTCAGTGGCAAACAAATGCTTTACTATTGATATTTTCTTAGAATCGACACATTGACGGAATTCTATTTCATTATCTGTAGCCTTGTTTGGGCCGTATGGCGGCGTGAGCAGTTTTATACACATCACCGACTCAATCAAACCGAGCCTGCAGTAGTTTGATATTTTGTTGTGTTCTGTGGCTTTCAAAGTTTTTTTTTTCATCTATATATTACATCATAGGTGAAACAATATTACAAGTTCTATAGGCCTGATAAATAAATATGTTAATCAAATAATGCTTATAGTATCGACAATCAAAACATAAAGAAATTGAAATATTTCAAATTGAAATGTATATATAATATTACAATTCGTGAAAGAAGTTATAAATGATATGATTGGATATTTTCATTGTGTTGATTGTAGTCCTTTGTTGTTTTTTTTTACCATTTAACACTTCACTTTCAAAATTGTCTTTTTTGTTTGTATTTAGATAGGATGGAACTTGTGTTGTCCCGGTTAGCTCAATCGCTTGCGTCGCAGGAATTGCAGGGCTAGGCGCTGTCGCCGTGACAGTGCGGGTTCGCTCCCAGCTAGAGGCACTATCATTTGAAATTCTTCTCCAGCGCATGTGTTTATCATGTCTTTAAAGCTTTGTCATATTTTGTTACATTTTAGTTGTTACAATATTTGGAAAAAATAATTAATTAATAGAATTAATTGTATAGCGCGCTTTACTGTCAATACATGTATTACGTTGTGACGTCACTTGAGAAATTCAATGCAACCTAAAGTCGCTGCTCCTATAATGGTATTCTTTCTACAGATTTCATTATGGCGGCACAAAATAAAATATTGAAAATAAATCTTTCACCAATAAGGCTATCTTCTGTGTCTTCTGTCCAAACACCGCATAAAATAAAATCTTTTAAAAGTCTTCAGCCATCGGTTCGTTTATCACGTATAAATTTATCTTCGGCAAGCTCTATTAATATGACAGGTCTGCAGAGGGTTCATTGTACAAATTTATTTAAAAACAATTTAAAAATTACTCTTTCACCCTTAATATCTCCTATTCTTCGAAAGTACAATATTTCCACACCAATTAAATTGTCAGTGAATGACGGAAGACGCAGATCTTATCCTTTTATTTTCAAATGCAATTCTAAGAGGTGCAGATGCTGTGATTATTTGAATTGTAATTCTATCATTAGATCCACAGTTAACGGCAGAACTTTCTCTGTTAACATTAATAGTGATATAGACTGACGAACTGAAAATATTGTTTAGGTTTTAACTTGAAATTCTAATAACTGTGGAATTCAATATGTGCGACAAACAGGTCGCCCTTTAAAAACACGTTTTGGACAACATTGTTCTAAAATTTTTATACCAACACTTTAAGCATTCAGGACACCGTTTACAAAATATTTCCGTTCAACCAGCAGAAAATCTTACATTTGACAGCGCTGCATCAAGAGCATTTAAAATCAAGACCAGGCCCGTTTCGGAGCAGAAATGGATTAAAAAATTACAAACTCCTTACCCACTTGGTTTAAATGATAATATTTATCAAGAAGGCAACATTTCTAAAAATCCTGATTATGACGTCTTTGAATTGCTTGAAATACGTAAAAGAAAATAGGGGTCGCACGGAAGCAGAACTAATGGAAACATAAAAAGAAAATCACGTATTCGTTGTTCTATTCATGACCTATATATTATTTTAAAACAATCTGGCAGACACGCTATGCTATCTAGGTTGGCTTCTCTTTCTATATCAAGTCTGCAGAAACTGGATGAGGAAGCAGACGACATCGTCAAAAGAACCCATCCATTTTATGAGGTTGCAAGTCTTATTCAGTGTTACACTCGGCATGTCCCAAGGCCACACATTGACTTGGAATCAGACCATCAAAGACATTTCCTTAAAATTTCTTTTTTAAATAAAGGAATAGATTTTATTGACATTCCTAGTATATATAAAGATAAAACAGTTCAATCGGCTGTTCCTATTTATTTTAAGAATACTGAATTGCCTATGGTTTGTTATAAAAACAAAAAACCAACTAGAAATACAATTTTTAATTACAATAAAATCACCTCTGATTTACAGATCATTGATAATACAGCAAAATCTTGAGAGTGTTTAACTTCTAAATATTGCTATAAGCCTGCCGGTCATATTGTTAACGGTGATCTTAATATAATCAAAGACTCTAGAATTCGTAATTTAATTTCTAGAGGTCCCAAATATAGAATATCTTCCAAAAATTGATTTTAATGCATGCCGTGCAGAAATTGCTGAGTCTTCAAACTTATTTTGCAATAAATGGTGCAAAAGAGAACATGCCGAGCCTAATGCACTTTCTAACTGGAAAAAAACCCATATTCAAAATAATTGACACTCGTATATCATTTTATGAAAGAAACATTGCTTTATTACCACCTCGACCTCGTTTTAACTTCCGTCATTTGAAAAAAGGAATTCAAGACTTTCATAACAGATTTGTTTTAACACCTGCTGATAAGGCTTCTAATAATGTAATTATAGTGTGACGAATACACTATATTAATATTCAAACTGAAGAACTGAACAGCACTAATGCTTATATACTGACTTCTTCATCTGAGAGTGATATTGTTACTGCACACTCTCTACAAATTACAAAATTCAGAATCAGTATTGAGCCGAAACAAGACAAAGTACCTACTATGTATTGATTGCCTAAAATGCATAAAACACCGTACAGAGCAAGATTTTTCCTAACTCTAGTTCTTGCACTACTACTAAATTGTCCGTGCTCTTAACATATTGTCTTACAGCTATAAAAGAACATGTAATTAGGTATTGTGATAAAGTTTTTGAAACTTTTGGAAAAAAATTATTTTGGTCGATTAAAAATTCAAATGACGTTTTGAAAAAGCTTAAATCAAATAATTTTCGGGCGTTCTGTTTGTCTACTTATGATTTCTCAACTTGATACACTTCGCTCCCTCATAATTTAATAAGAGACAAGCTAAACAGTCTCATTGAAAAAACGTTTGGTAGAGAAAATAAAACCTTCATCGCTTGTGATGAACATATGGCATTTTTTACAGATGGTTCTTATGATAATTATACCTTATGGACTTTTCAAGACCTAAAAAAGTCGCTAACTTTCTTACTGGATAATATTTATGTTAGATTCGGTACCTCTATTTATAAATAAGTAATAGGCATCCCAATGGGTACTAATTGTGCACCTCTTGTTGCTGATCTGTTTTCATACTGTTATGAAAGAGACTTTATGTTATCTCTTTCTACTGAACATCAAGATAATATAATTACAGCTTTTAACAACACCTCGAGGTACCTTGATGATTTATTAAATATAGACAATAACCATTTTCCATGACTGGTTAATAAGATTTATCCTAAAGAACTACAACTTAATAAAGCGAACACTTCAGAAAAGCAAGTAAACTTTCTCGATCTAAATCTGTCCATTGAAAATATTTATGTCACTACAAAAATTTATGATAAAAGAGATTATTTTAATTTTAATATAGTAAATTTTCCGTTTTTAGACGGCGATGTTCGCCGTGCAACATCTTATGGGTTTTATATCTCACAGCTTGTTCGCTTTTCAAGAGCTTGCAACGATGTTAATGATTTCAATGAACGTAATCTTTGCATTACAGAAATACTTTTAAAACAAGGTTTATTATCGGTATCACGTATTAAGGAAAACCTTTTGCAAGTTTTATCGCCGATACCCAGATCTAATTCATAATTACAGGTGCAGTTTAAAATCACTTTTGCAACAAGGTATTTAACAGCCAGTTTTTTTATGGAGGTTTAATTTATAAACGTAAGAAGATAAAAGGCAGTGTTAATTTCTCCCGGTTATTCGTTAAAACCATCTGTAAATTTAAAAAGAAAGGTTACCAACATGATATTTTACAGCGCTCTGCAGGACTGGTGATTAACCCTTCTACAGTTGATCATTATGCTTACCTCTTTGGTTGCACGACGGTGGCAGGGGTTTAAGAGTTTATGAAGGTTTATGGGGAAATCTTTTCTTAAATAACCTAGAAGCTCGATTTGTTTCTTTTATCCCTGTCATCGTGTTCTTGCTGATTTTTCTCCAGGAGCTATGGTCTCGGTAAGATCATTGAGTACCCGCCCCTTCGGCTTTGCAATGCTCTTAGCTTCTTATGTTTTATATGTTTGTGTGATTTTGCATGCAACATTGTTAAGCCGATAAGTGGGTTGCAGTGTTTTCACGCAGACAACTTGTACTTGTTTTGTGATATGAGAACCTGTTGGGGCAAGTGTGAGGTTGGTGCACCCTATAACCTGGTTTAAACCCCCAGTGGCAATTTGATTTGCCACTGACCGTTCCAAGGCGGTAACATCTCGGGTTCTCATTTTTTGTTTATTGTTAGTGGTGTCTTTTTTGAAACTGATCATTTAATTAACCATGCTCTCTCCCTCTCTCTTCTTCTTGACTGTGTGTTGACTGTTTTTTCTGAATGTGGCGATTCCTGATATGCATCTTTCACCTTTTTTCAAAAAGTCAAATGAAATAAGGAAAGTTTTGATTCTATAACTTATAGAATCGACTGAAATTAAATTTTATGCAATCATTTAAATGAAATGGACATATACTTCGACCGACTTATTTTTAGCCTAAACGAACTGTCACAAATGTTATCCATACAGTGTAATAAGTTACTTTATTTTAAATTGAATAAACATCAAAGCATGAGGTAATTATTAAGGATTACTTGCTTAATTATTTGCATTACTAATCTTGGTAACATGATTGGAATTGCATGGCGAGGCGCTGTCACCGAACGGGTTCTCTCCATAGTAGAGGCAATGTCATTTCAACTGACTTTTGTAATGACTTCCTTGTGAAATACTTACCTGCACAACAAGATCTAAACATGGGATCGTCCAACGTGACTACTGTTGAATCATTTACAATGCATGCATTGGCATTTGGACATAATTGTCTCAAGTATTCCGGGATTCTCTCAAATAACGAAGTACGAATCTGAGATCCATTATGAACGTCTACGAGAAGGAGAATGAAAACAAACAGTTTCATTCTCAATTTCTAAAATATTAACATCAGCGCAACGGTACTGAAAATAGAAAAAATACATTAAAGGTTTTACTTTTTTACTCTTTTGATTTTATTACAATGAACATACGTGTGACGTCACTTATAATAAAATATACTTCGGTCTTATTATACTCCACCGGATTTAATTTTCGAGCATTTCGAGGCCAGGGAATGTGCGCTAAATCTATCTCCAGCGTTCATGTATTCAGATCATGAAATGTGTACTTTTACGTGAATGATACATCTGCGCGATTTTATGACCGGAATTAAATGGGGCACGTCACGCGAAAAGGTACATTCGGTCTTTTTTTTAATAGATATTTCGTTTTTTTGCTAAATTTAGATAGAACTTACAACTATAAATCAATTTCTTATTAACCTAAATTGGATTTTGTTACATGTACACATTTTTACAATAAACTGGTATTTTTACCGCGCAATAACTATGCATAATAAATAATGTCGTCTGCTCAAATTTATGACGTCATTTCAAACATTGACGTCAACTGTCTGAAGGTACCTTTTCCCGTGGCTCGCCCCAAATGATACCACGGTATTCATAATGATAAACACAAAACCTGAGCAATGCTCGGCAGTTTTATCTTGTTGTTAAAATTCTTTGTGTTATTTAAACCTCTAAGACATAATAGTTTACAATTTCTCTTAAGCACAATAAAATATGTATTACATCTTTTAGCATGTTTGAAACTCATCTCGCAGATATTTGATTTTGTCTTACATGACAACATTAAACCTTAATAGGTGACAGCGGATTCGCAACACACCACGCATGTTGTATGAGACATCTTCGGAACAAAACATCTTGGAGATGCCAGTTGGTTTACAATTCATTAAATAAATGTGAAATTTGTGTCAATAATTTTTTCCAAGGCGCTAAGTTGTCAGTTGTGTTTATTAATACAATAATAGGTAATGTATAAACAAGTAGCTTATAACATGATATAACATGATATTGAAACAAATAATTTTACATTGATAACAAAAATGTGAAATAGGCATATCAGGAAAGGCCACATCCAGCAGACAGCCTCCCCACAAAGCCAAAACGTAGAGAGGAAAAGACAGCATGGTATTACAATAATCAGTTTCAAAATGGACGCCACAAACAAATAACGAACGTGAGAACCCAAGGGGTTACCGCCTTGGAAAGATATTTAGCAAATATTAAAACTTGAGAAATGTATACAATTTATATAATTAACTATTTGCATTTTATTACATTATTTTTATGGGTTTTACTTCATTTGAACTTACTGCATTCGTGTTATCAAGAAACCAGTATCTCGCAGCTATCGCAAGTGTAAAATTGTTCGTAACGTCATCTTTCGACATTCGTAGCCAAAACTTGCGAAGATTCGTAAACTTGGTCGTAACATACGGTAAAAAAATCGACACTTAACGTTCTCGTAACTTAATAAACTGCGCAGAATCATCATATTCTCAGGAGAGTGGTCTAAATTTTTGTACTTTCTCAATATTATTTAATCGAATTTATTTTTTAAATGTTCCCTATAAATAAAAATGAAACTTAGAAAGCCACGGGTTGACACAACTCAATATTCAATGTACTCGTTAGCCTGGTTAACTCTGTCTCTTTATACAGCCCCGGTGCGTCCCGGTTCGGACACCGGGGTCAATCGGCACAACAACCGTAGCGACAGCGGTAAAACTCGTATTGAATCGGAATAAACCGTGTTGAACCGGCGATAACCGGGCAGTGGGCCCTGTGTTGTTTTAAATTGTAATACAACCGGAACTCCCCGGGAGCGAAACCAAATGCCGGCTAATTTCGGGGAGATCCGGGGCATCACCGTATCTCTGACGGCATGATCCGTGTCTCCACCCAAAGTCCACAGGGTCAAACCGTATTAAACCGGCATGTCCTCTGTCTAACTTGGCGATACTTGGCGTGACTCCCGGTTTGGCCACGGTGTCTTTGAGGAGAGCCGACGTAGCCAATACTCGTGCTGAAAGAACTACGGTTTGGCACGGTAGCAGCGGGTAAATTCCGATAAAGTGCCGGTGGAGTCTGGATATGGCTACGTTGCAAGCCGGTGGATGCCGATTTAACTACTGAAGCCGTATCTTAACCATGATTTTATATTTGAAATTCATTCATCCTGATTCATTTCGGGTTTTCCCGGCGTAGATACGGTTTTGGTCTTGATTTGCCCCGGTGTACAAACCGGGACGCACCGGGGCTTTATTCCGGCACAAGGCTTCACGAATCTTCCCGGTTCATCCTGGTCCGCCTGCTTCAAATTACCGGTACGCAACGGGTAATGCATTGGAACAATGTAAAGCGGGCATAGTACCGTGAACGTATAAGGTTACAAAAGATACACACGACAGGTGATATACGGACGCACGATAGATGATAGACGTACGCAAGATATACGTAGAAGATGCACGATAAGCGATATACGTTTATGACATACGATAAACGGTATATCTACTATTTACGAAAATGGTCTTTCTGCGGCGTAAACCTACGCAGAATAAATTAAATTGTCGTCCGTATTGCTGCCTTGCCAATCTTTTATTATAGTTATTGCTATCAAATGAAAAACAACGACAGCAAATTAGGATTTTAACAATATTAGTGAAAACCTAAATTTACACAATAAAACTGTAATCCAAGCATTCGTGATGAATTTTCATGACAGTTACTGATAATTCTCGCTTAGTTTAACTGTTGATAAACATCTCAATCAAAATTATCTTGGATTCTAACACGACCGCTAAAATTCTCCGAAGAAAATGGATTGAAGCAACGGCGATTAAATGCACGATTGCTGTTAGAATAGAAAAAATAAATTGCCGCCGGTCCATACTTGGTATTTTTGATAGGTGGTCTTTAGAACAGGTTGGACTGTATTGTGTTTGTTTGTTTTCAGTAAGTTTGCATATGTCATGAATGTCAATCTTATAGTTGGGTCGTTTTTCAATTTTTAATCGCTTTTAATTAGTCTCAGAGACGATAAGTGGCATTTTTCACAAAGTAGGTGGTTTGCACTGGTCCCAAATAATCCACAAAGTAGACAGTTTTGACTCTGTAAGTAGGATCGTTGAATAAATAAACATTTTGCTCTGAAAGTTTCACTATATGCCGATATTACACATGTCAATTACGTCATTATATGCCTTGTGTAATTCTTACGAATTCGTCACTACTGGACGCGTCACGAGAACGCTAAGTGGTGTTTTGAGATACCCGTGTAACGTTACCTTAGCGCCTTCGTAGCGATTTCGTAACACATACCTTAACTTAAGATACGAACATTTTTTCGAGATACTGGCACCAGCTTCGCTCCGTTCCTTTAGGGTTTCTTTATTGGATAAACTTCACCTAATATGCACTTACTATAACTGAATATTCAGTACTTAACAGACACTAAATAATTAAGTGGTTAAAGCGTGTAGTTAAAACAGATAAGGAGCGCACACTGTTTGAAATTCTGGCTTAGTAATTGAATGCAAAAACAAAATGGTGAACACAACTATACACGGTAGAAAAATTAAAACAACTCTACCTATTGTCGGCATGAACTATTAACTAATATTATTATTTATGATTCCTTTAACCAAGCATAAATGTCGTCCCCCCGAGGTCAATCTCCAATTGGATTGCAGTAAATTTTAAAGAAATGTATATACCTAAAGGCAAAGTCTTAAAGAAACACAAAATCCAACATTTAAAATGTTTAATTTGTTGGGAGCGAGCTTGGATGCCGACTGACAATAACAGAAAATCGTTATATAAATCCATAATAAATGCAATCGTAATATTTCTTGCAACTTAAACAATATGAACATAAGAAACCCCTTAATATACCATACATTTTTGGAATAAAACCATTCAAATACATATTGAACAAGCTTGCAATTATTAAATTAATAAATGTAATTAGGCGCTTTGAAAAAAAGAAACTAAGTCTTATAGATAAATTCACTAAAACTGAATCTAAAATTAAAACAGTCGTTGTCGGCTGTCTAAGCGCTGAATGACCACGCGATTAAAAAACCCGAAAAGCCCATGCGAAGAAAGAGCCATCTAGCAATCCATTGGACACCGACAGGGGGAATTAATTTTCTTCTAATTCACGAAGTTTAAACGCAGAATTATATTCTTAACGACCTTCAAACATTACTGATTCAATGCTGGACACATCTTGAAATTAAAATTAAACCATAAATAACACATTAAAACACCATAACTTAGAAAGTCTTTATACAGACAAAAAAACTTCCGCATTGACATTTTTAACCAAAAATTTATAATGTAATTACAATATAACCAATTACATCCCTCGCACCTGTAACCATCTCACGAACAAAAAGATATAAGATTTCCGCCTTCGTCTGCTTTGTAATCTTTCTATTCTATTATATAATTTATTATCATATACTATTTTAAATGACCTTTACAATATTTTACGATATCCAGACGACAGTGCCTGTGACAGTGTCCCTGACAGTTTTAGCTTTGTTTAAGTCGCGTTGCGATGTATGAATGCTTCCTTTTTTCAGTTTGTTATTTTTAATACGTTATAGTTTTGGACGATATTTAATTTAAAAACATGTTCGATTACAATTTTTGTTTTAATATTTGTTATCGTGTTTGGCTTGAGTTATTGTTTATTTATCCAAAGAATAAACCCCATGCTTAAAAATGGCAATATTAAATATAGAACGCAGGGTTCGTTCATGTTTTTCGTTCATGTATTCTCATATCGCTGGTCAAAATTATATTCTGTTTGTTCCACAAATCGGTTTCTGACAAGGGGCAACGAAAGTTGCGGACGAAATAAATGACAAACGCTGATAAATACTAATAATCAACATTTCTAAATACTCATACTTTAAAACTGATTTAGACATCGGACATTTTTCAATGTATTAATTGTATAACATACATGTTTTAACAATTGAAGATATCTAAATATATTTTGATACTTTTTAGATAGAGATGTTTTCAAGTCTCTTCAAATCTTTAGTTAATTAAATCCTCTACCAAACTCAGAAAACCGTGCCCTATATATCTACCGATCATGAGATATTCCATGGTATGGTATAAAAAAAATACGCGGTCTTAATGCGTATTTTAGTAATAAAAGTCGTTTTATATCCGACAAATTATGCTAAACAACGGCCTTTTTCAACAAAACCGTCAGCAGACCTAATTTCTTTACATGATATAAAAAAAGAATTAAATGTGTTAAAAAGATGAAATATGCATATCAGGAATCGCCACATTCAGAAAAAAAACAGCCTATTATTATTATTATTATTATTATTATTATTATTATTATTATTATTATTATAACTAACGAAATACTTTTCAAAAATAATTTGAAATAATAAATAATCTACTTACATATATAACGCTTATGAAAACACCACCATTTACCTCGAACAGCCTACCACTGCTACTAAACAGAAAGAACTTACTTTAAATAAAAGAACTGTATTGAATTTCCTAATATATGTTATCTGTTTAATTTATCTATATAAGGGCAAAAAAGCTGTAGGAAGGAGAGGGGGTAATTCGACCATTCGATGACAAACTTGATATATTAAATAGTACGAATGATATAGAAAGGTTAAACATACATATCGAGAAAAGTCACGCACAGACACACGCCAATCCACACTGCCAACAGCAAAAAGGAAATAAAGGAGATCATGGGTTAGTAAAATGATAAATTGCAAGAAAATAGAAAACAAAGACAACGGAAAACAAAACCTTTGGGTTACCACATGGGAACGGTCAATAGCAAAACAATTTTCCACTAGGGATTTAAACCAGGTTCTTAGGTGCACCTACCTCACGCTTGCCCCCAACATGTTCATTTACAGAACATCAAGTTGTCCTGGTAAATGAGATGTATTCATTCTTAGTTATTAAAATTATCCTAAGACAAATGATAATATATCAACAATTTTTACTGTTTTTATATAAATCTACTCGCTTTACGATTGAAAACGTTTTTTTTAAATCTAATTAACCATGTATATAAACACGGTGAACTTATCTAAAAAAATTACCCAATTCCACAAAATACCTAAATGTTTATTAAATGTTTCAAATTGGTAAAATATAAAATTGATTTGCCATTGCCTGTTCGATGGCGGTATATTGTTGTGGTGTCTTATTGAAAATGATCATTTTATAAACACATGCTATATTTTCTTTTTTGGCTGTATGGGTTGGCTGTCTGTTTTGAGTGTGGCAAATTCTGATATGCATGTTTCAAATTGTTTCTCTGATACAGAACTCAGTGTAAAAGCGTCTGCACTCTTCGGTTCTTCAACAAAAGCACGCGAGTGTAAAGAAAGTAAAATACGCATATCAGGAATTGTCACATTCAGAAGTCACAGCCTCCCCACACAGCTAAGAAGAAGAGAGGAAGAGAGAGCAAGGTTAACAAAATGACCGTTTTCAAAACAGACACCACAAACAATAAACAAAAACGAGAACCTGAGGGGTTACCGCCTTGGAACGTTCGGTGGCAAAACCATTAGCCTCTGGGGGTTTAAACAAGGTTCTAGGGTTAGTTATTTTGGATATGTTTTGTTCCAATAAGAAAAAAACATCGGTTGAGATTTTTTTAATTGAAACTAATGTTTCCAGTTGGAGCGTTTGATTTTTAACAAAGGATGATAGTTGTCACAGTAGCGTAGTTTGTGCTGTGTGGCGGCTGTAAAAAGTTTCCCCCTTCATTACATCAGTTACGTCTTTTGAAGGTCCTTGTGCACGATACTTATGTACTATATTAATAGTACATGTATTTCTACAATTTCTTTTGTTTACATATTTCGGCCGGTTAAATGGCTGGTGGTTTCAATATCCCAGCCAATATAGTTTTGAATTTTGTTCAATCACCCCAATGATATTTTTTTTTGCTTTTTAAATTTAACCTTTGGCGTTGTCTGTGATATGTAGGATTTATATTGTCAAATACCCTGTCAAATTTTCTTTCTGTTTAGTTCCGCCTATTGTTTTCTCTTTCTGGCCAAACCCATTCTTTTATCTGGGGACCATACGTCGCTGAACTTGGAATGGTATGAATCTGAAAATACCGCATTGGCTTCCATGTTCGCCGTCATACAATGTATGCATTTCATCGTTTGGGATGAATCAAAATTGTACTGTTTATTGGTGTAAATATTAAGTTGCGCTCAACCCGGGTTTAGGCCTCGCGGTCAGTAATATGCATTTCCGGTACACTCCATGAACAGGCTAAATCACACAGAGCAGAGCCTGCAATATTTTCATATTTGTCTTATTCAGTGGCTTTCGAAGTTCCCTTATCATCTATTTAAACTTTTCTTTTTATCAAACTGTTCTCTCTTTTCCTGATTTTTTTTTGCTGTGTTGGGAGGCTCTGTTTTCTGAGTGGATGCATTTCTGACTTTATGAGTGTTTCACTGTTTTCTATAAATAATTGGCAATACACAATTAGCAATATTTTGTTAAAATACTTTAAAAAGTCTAATAAAGCAACGTGTATTCTTGTACAAGCTCAGAAAACACCAACTTTTAATAGTTATGGATAAGTAATAGTACTTTTTAAACATCTTTAATTAAATTGTGATCAAGATACTTTGTTTTGCCACAAATGACTTATAACGCTATAAATTTTTTAAATTTACTTTAATTACTCTTACGTGCAGCTATATGCCAAAGGTTATAAAACTAAGCACCAGTCGCCATTTCAGCCAATCAGGTGCTTGAGATTTGAGACTGGTTTCCAATCTCAGTTGTATAACCTTCAGCCATTATTCCAATAGTCAATGATAGTTGTAAGCTGTTGTAACAATAAAAAGCCTCACAAGAAAACATTTATTTATGTACATTTTATTGAGATGTTTTTTTTTAATTTAAAAGTATTCAATCAGTCATGACACCAGTCTACAGTAGCCATAACATTTTCCATCGATAGAAAGAAAATTAGTTCAAGTATGCACCAACCTCATTTTTGCCATAAAAAGGCATAGAACAAAAAATGCATTTCAAAAAACTTTGCACACAAAAGTTATAAATGTATCTGTTAAGAAATGATAAAAAGGGAACGAAAACTAGCTAGATCTTTATGTTTGTAAATCTGTTTACATCCAAACACAAAAAATAATTGTACAAAAAATATTAAAGTTTAACGTAATTTTACATGCCCACATAAGTTAAATGATAAGTTATGATAACACATGTATAACTATAAAGAGATATATTTAAAATTGTGTTTAACTTTAAATATCACGGTCGCCTTAACATGCGACAAATGAATGAAATGTTGATTTATCTACTAATTTTCTCTAAAAGGACAGAAGAAAAAACATTTTGCTACTGAGGGTTTAAACAAGGTTCTAAGGTGCACCAACCTCACACAAAATTATAAACAAAAGAAGGTTATATCAATGAAAAGCAAAAGGGCAGGTACCCAATGTCCTTACCAAGACCAGAGCCAAGGAGTCTAATCAGGAAGAACACGATGCAATTGATTCTTGAAACAGCTCAAGCATTTAGGTTCTTTCGTAAGATTTTCCTATAAACTTTTATAAACTCTTAAAACCCTGCCTTCTTCGTGTAACCAAAGGTTAGCATAACGATCAACTGTAGATAGGGTAATCACTAGGCATGCAAAACGCTGTAGAATATCATAAAGATAACCTTTCGTTTTGAATTTACAGATTATTTTTACGAAAAACGTGGAGAAATTAATATTGCCTTTTGTTTTCTTAAGTTTATAAATTAAATCTTCAGAAAAATTGGCCGTGAAATACCATATGAGAACCTGTTGGGGCAAGTGCGAGGTTGGCGCACCCTAGAACCTGGTTTAAACCCCCAGTGGCAATTTGTTTGCCACTGACCGTTCCAAGCCGTATCCCCAAAGGTTCTTTTATTCGTTAATTGTTTTTCGCGTCTTATTTTAATTGACATTATGTACTTATAAAAAACATGCTCTCTCCCTTCCCATCTTCTTTTTCGCTGCGTGGGGAGGCTGTGTTTTTGTGAGTGTGGCGATTCCTGATATGCATATTTCACCTTTTTGATCTTTTTGATGAAATAGAGATTTTAAACTGCATTGGCGATAAAACCGAAAATTTGTCTCTTTAATTTGTTATATCGATAAACTTGTTTGAAAAGGTTTTCTGTTATGCAAAGATTGTGTTCATTGAAATCTTTAAATCAGTATATGCACTTAAAGGCAAACGAGCTGTGTGATATAAACCCAGTTAGATGAGAACGAGGAACATCGCCGTCTTTTAAAAAGGCAAAATTTACCATATTAAAGTCATGCATCTCTCAAAACATAATGAACTGAGCTAACGGAAAGTATTTCAGGCACATCTACACATGATGCCTAACATGATTAAAGTTTCAAGTCAGTACCTTAAATGTAGCGTTAGTTTCTGTCGCAAGATTAAAAAGTTACTGCCTACAAAACACTAAGTTGCTGAGGCATTTAATGTTGAATACAGTTTTTGTGTGTGATACATATTCACAATATGGTGGTTACATCGGCCAATAATTTTCATTCACGGGTGACAAAGATATGGACAAGACAAACAATGTTAACAGTTAGGCCAATTTAGAAAAACTTACTAAATTCCTAGTGTTGCTGTTATCTCGACATTGGAAGGAGAAGCATGAGTATTGTGAGCAACAAGTTCTCATTATAAGTTCTGGAGGAGGCAAGATTAGCAAAGTCATTAGTGGTCAAGTAATTATATTTATAGTATTATAACTTTTTATTATATTTCACACTTTGAAAACTATTAGTAATTCATAACAGAAAAAAATGTAAATGCAATTTTAATATAAAGAAGTCTTCATAGTCATTGAAATAGAATAATATATTTTCTGCTCTTCAGAATTTTATTTTCCTGACTTTTCCCCGACTTTTCAGGATGTTTTTTTATTTTTTAATGACAAATTTTCAAAGTTTCCTGAAAATGCCTTTAACTTTAAAAAATAACAGAGCTCACACATTGTCTTTCCAAGCCCTTTGGCAATGCTGAACTATGCTAGTGAAACCGGATGCCACAAATGTAATATTATCTCAGCAAGCGCAGAAGGTTGTGTAAAAACTGCAACACCCACAAACAATGCCAACAGAACGATCTATGGACATTTGCGCATGCGCTATTCGTTTTTACAAAGCCCGAATCTTCTAAACAAATCCTCAGAGAACCATATGAATTGTAGTTATTTATTATAAATTCACCATCAAAGCGATAGTTTTGGGAAAATCTGTTATATAGAATAGTTTCTTCTGTGTTAAGAATAAATTCGTCGATTCCAAGCTGTATTTGATTACAAAAATATAGTTTTGTGACTTCAAAACCAAATTTGTATGGAGTAGGTAACAAGTAAAAGTCAAAGAATGTCGCATACTGTATACTGAATGAGCTGTTCACCAGAAATCTAGCAGACGAAATCCAACCTATATCTCTAATGGGATCCTTTTGTTTAAATAGTGAAGGCGTCAAAACTAGTGTCTCATTGTTGTAGTGCAACAACCAATTCGATTGCAAAAGCAGACCAATGTTCTTAATTATTTTTGCGGGATCAGAAGTGCCGAAATTTCTGTTCATGTAGATGAGTAATGTGTTCGTTGTTCGATTGTTATCAGGTCGTTTATTTTCGTACAATACTTGTATCACTTGCCAAAAGCGTAATCTTGTAGGATTGGATGTGTATAAAATATCGATATTTTGTACGTAGTTATCTCTATCAGACCACTGAAAAACCTCTTTCAAGTCGATCGTCTTTTCACTTTTAAGTTCTAGTGCTAATGTATACAGTTTCATATACCACATTTTCGTTGGAAACACGCACTTGTCTTCGGCATCCCTAATCTGCCCGGCCGGGAATAGTACTGGTCTGCATTGGCTTACATTCTACAAAATAAAAACAACAGATTTTGCTGTCAAACAATGTCATTTTTATACAAACAAAATGCTCTTATACTTGTGCAACTATAACAACTTTTTGGAAGGCTTACAATTTCTGAACAAAACTGCTAATAGGCATGGTATTTGTGCCAACGTATGTCTAAACTGTAAAAAAGAATATTCACCCTCCTCGAAAAAGTGTAACTAGAACATTTGGGACTCAAAATCAACTTTATAAAAAAATTCACTCTTTATTTCGAATTTTCGAACACTCTTTTTTCTTTAAGAAAAATACATAAATTTTTAAACAACAATAAGCTATTTAACAATGGATGTAACTTAAATAACAGAATGTCTGCTTTTTTAATGAAGAAGAACAGGCGTTCGAAAATTCGAAAATAAAAAGTGATTGTTTTAAACTTAAAAGTATATTACTGATTTCCCTTTTGGAAGATTTACGTTATTGCTAAATCAAATGTTTAACATCTCTGTAGCAGTATTAAAATTAATGTGGACAATTTAATATTTTATTAAAGAGTCATACACTTTGGATAATAAGTGAAATACAATTACACATTTTAACCTACGACGTTTTAAAAACAAACGTTAATTTAAAACCAAAACATTTCTCGTTAAGTTGGTATACTCACCTGCAGATTGTTTTTTGGACAGGCCATATCCTTTTTGTAACTGGAAAATAAATTGTTTTTGTTTTCAAAAGCATCAAGGTCAAAAAGCGCCATGAATTCGTTCTTGCTTATTCCTCCCTAACCAATCATTTGTATTTGACACTTGTCGTCATGTGTAACCATTGAACCGGAACAAATGTAGCAGAAGACATTTGCACACAGATAATTTCTGTCGTAGTATGGCGACACAAGACCACTGAGACATGC
Organism: Corbicula japonica; assembly: GCA_038501625.1. NCBI lineage: Eukaryota > Metazoa > Mollusca > Bivalvia > Venerida > Cyrenidae > Corbicula > Corbicula japonica. The sequence goes on from JAZAYU010000288.1 coordinate 506,887, forward strand.
TTCTGAGATGTCTTTTTTGGTTGCATTAAGATAGGGTGGAACACGAAATTCTTCACCAGCGCATTTGTTTATCAGGTCTTTAAAACACAGTTGAGACTTGATGTCATTGAAATCTCCGGGATACATAAACTGAACGGTACAATATGTCGACATATCGCCATTTTCCAGAGCAGCATATATATAATAAATGTCCACATTTTGATATTTTCCAGAAACAGATGGTTCGCAATTTAGTATGGGATCCCATAAAACACCATCTGTGATAATGTAAACGTTTGCGCATGCGCTATTTTTGTAAATTGTTCCCGTTTGCTTTGATGACACTGGATACAAATTCCCCCAAGGAGCAACCTTCTTGTATGCACAACCTTGGCTTTGGTCTGATGAAATAGGCGATATTATATTAAAGGAGTAAAACATCAAATGATCGTCTTTTTCGGGTGAACCAGTTTTGGGATATAAACACTGGACATTAATATTTCCTTTTTCTATTTGTTTGTCGCCTTGTCCGCTTGCATCAGGTGATTGATCTCTTGGTGGAAAGCAACAGCTTCCGGTATCGGCACAATCAGATTAACAGGAGCAATGGTTATGTATCATGTTTATTTTGGCATCATATATGAAACAAATCATTTAAAGTAACGTTACAAAAATTAAACCTATGATTAACGTAAAACTCTAGAAAAAAACACTTTATTCATTTATTTGTGCATGTCTTCAATTAAAACGTAAAATGTTATTCAGTTAAAATATCTTCAGACTGTAAAACACAATGAAACCATTATTATTATTATTATTATTATTATTATTATTATTATTATTATTATTATTGCTTTGATGGCAGTAATATGCATTTCCATTACTGCCCATGAACAGGCTTAATCAAACCGAGCCTGCAATATTTTTAATATTTGTCATGTTCGGAGGCTTTCAAAGTTAACATGTCATCAATTCTAAAAGAGAAAATTCACATTTAACAATGTATCGATGTTGAATTCAGTCGAGGTTTATATCAATAACCAGTTTTAAAGACAGTTGAGCATATACATTTACCTCGTATATGTGAAAATATTGAGCAGCGCTCAACCCGGGACTGGGCTGGTAACATGCCCTGGAAACAGTTATATGTATTTCTATAATTGCTTATAAACAGCCTCAATCAAATCGAGTCGAGTCTGCATTATTTTGATATTGTCGTGTTGGCATCCTGTGTTCTTTTTTCAACTCTTGGAACAGCTTCTTTGTGAAATACTAACCTGTACAACAAGATCTAAACATGGGATCGTCCACTTTGATTATAGTTGAGTCATTTACAATGCATGCATTGGCATTTGGACATAATTGTCTCAAGTACTCCTGGATTCTCTCCAACAACGAAGTACGAATATTAGATCCACGATGAACGTCTACGAGAAGGAGAATGAAAGTAAACAGTTTCATTCTCAAATTCTAAAAAATTAACATCAGCGCCACGATACTGAAATAGTAAAGAGAGCATACAGTATTCATAACAACACTAGCAAAAAGCAACATAGCAATGCTCGACACTCAAATTAAATGAACACTTTTTTTATCAAATTCATTTGCTCTGAAATCAGAATAAAAAACATTTTCTGAATTCACAACATGGGTTACAACGATCGTTCACATGAGTAAATAAAATATAAGGGTTTTAAGGGTCCAAAATTTAATGCGATGGGGTTTATTATCCTAAACTATTTTTATTTAACTTGCAATGCTGACTTAATTGTGTCAGTCAGCGAATCTTCATACAAGTAACGTTACAAATGAATATTTTACAAACATGCATAAATATACACTCATTTTAAACCTTTGGATTTGAAAGATGGGCTGTCAAATGCATATCTTCTATGCATCGTATACTCGTTTTCAACTTAAATGTGAAGATAGTTTATCATTTTTCTCATATCTGTAAATAAACCATGCTTATAAACGCTTTTACTTGTTGAATATTTGCATTTGCAAGTCATTTTTTCTTTCACTTCTACATTCTCGACCCTCAACAGGTTGTATAACTTTATGTCTCGGTTCCTCTCAATATTTTTTGGCAGTGTGAGCAGGCTGGGTCTTCTAGGTGTGGCTTTTCTATATATGCATATTTCATTTTTTTGTAGATTGTTAACCAACACGCAGAACGCTGGCCAAGTTCAAATAAGTAGCTTCAAAAAGCTCTGGTATTGCAGTGTAATTGTTTTTGTTTTACTGCTATAACTGATTATTGATAAGTAGACAGTAACGTGATAGTGATACTTTATTATATTACCAAGCCTAATCTAATGGCAGAAATGGGCGAATATAAAAACTGTTCTAGTGACTTAATCGTATCAACAGAATTTGGCGATATCAAACTTGTATAACTCTTTGCTGATAAACCATATTGGAATTAATTTTTGTCGAACAAATTAATGTCAATTGATCGATAACGCAATATTTGAGTGAGTTCTCTATGATAATTTAAATTTAACGAACTATAAATTCTTATAAAGAAGAATATATTTTACAACTTTAGTTATGCTTTCTGACAAAAATATCATCTCGAAATAAGAATACTTAAAGACAATGTCAATTCCGCGCTAGGATTATCTACTAATTACGTTTTGAAGTCCAATCAACAGCTGAGCCAGATGATTGGTCGACTTCCAGCGAATGCTATGTTGACTTACATCACTTCTTCTTAGATGCATGTATCCCCCTTTGAGTAAACTATAATCTTTTCATAATAATCCCGTTTATATGTTACCATCATCAAGATACCCATCACCATATAAACTTAGCGGCTGTAAAAAGTCTCCCATTAGTGCTGTTATCAATTACTATTAAAAATGTTTTATCCACTCGCGTCATCAAATGAGATTGGTCAGGTTTTGTTTATGCCGTGTGGCGGATGTAAAAGTCTCCCCGTACATTCAATTAGTGCTGTCATCGAAATTGTACTGTTTATTCTTGTTAATATTGAGTTGCGCTCAACCCGGGGCTAGGCGGCGTAGGCAGTAATATGCATTTTCATTACTGTCCATGGAAGGCCTGAAAAATTTTCATATTTGTCGTGTTAGGTGGCTTTCAAAGTTCCCTTTTCATCTATCTAAATACTATGATATAATTGTTTTGGAAAAAAAAGTGAACTATGCATATCAACACACAAAACACAGCCTCCCCACGCAGCGAAAAAGAAGAGAGGAAAAAAGAGCATGTTTGTGATAAGTATGTCAATTCAAATTAGACGCAACAAACCATTAACGAAAATGAGAACCCTTAGGGTTACCGCCTTGGGGTTAATACCGCATTAAGGGTTACCGCCTTGGGGTTACCGCCTTTGTAAGGATAGAAAAACATAAACTGCAATGAAATCTTGAACGTTTCGTTAAAATTTGTAATTTTTTTAGTTTTTAGACTTACCTTGCACTTTATAACATTCTTATCCAAACCAAGATTTGATATCGCTTATTATTTTTTGTCAAACATACTGTATCAAACAGACGGCGGACTTTCGATTGATGAATAACTAAAATTAAAAGCAGCTAAACACAGGAAACAAATATTACTACCACAGACTCGGTTGTATCATTGTCAATATGAATGTTTTACATCTTCAGCCACACATGAAATTTACACAACTTAAAAGTACAAAATTTGATCAATCCAAAACGAAGGTTTGAGTATAAAGGTGACTATGTAAATTTCCACGCACTAATTTCAGATAAATACCATGACCATAATTCTATAAAAACAGCACATGCTTCTCTGATTAAAAATCAGAATGTTGCACTAAACGAGGAAAAACTGGATATAAATAAGCAAAACATAATCATCAGGACCAGAGAATAAAAAGCGTGTAATTAAGTCAACTTAATTACTGAAAATCTAAACCTAGGCTATAATTATAAACCAAAGTTCTTGCATATGAGAGTTAGAAACATACTTAATTATTGTGTTTTACGACCCTACTATGCAATAATCTATTACATTAGTGATTGAATAAAAAAAACACCTGCCTGATTGAAATTAAATCATAAACAACAAAGTTATAGCATGATTAACTAGGAAATCTTCATCATAACAATATGTTAGAGAAAATAACAATAATTGACATTATAACCCAAAGATTTATATTGTAATAACAATTTAATTGACGACAGCTTTCCCACCTGTAGCCATTTCACTACATTAAGCTTTATATTTTTATATAATTAATTTTATTCCTGTCATCGTGACTTTGCTGATTGCATTCAAGGTGCTCTAATCTCGGTCATTGAGTACGTGTTTCCAACTTTTTTTCTTCTATTATCATCTTATTTTTAATAAGCCTGTGTGCATGCAGGATTGTCGAATAGATGGGTGGGTTGGAGCATGTGTGCCTAGACAGCTTGTATGTGTGTTTATTCATATGAGAACCAGATGGGGCAAGTGTGAAATTGATTCACCCTAGAACCTTGTTGAAACTACTAGAGGAATTGTTTTGCCAATGAATGTTCCAAAGGGGGCAATCCTCAGGTGTCCTTTTCTGTTTATTGTGGTGTATTGTTTGAAATTAATCCCATTATAAACATACAATCTTGTTTTGTATCGCCTTATTTGGATGTGTTGTGAGGCAGTGTAATCTGAGTGTGGCTTTTACTGATAAGAAAAAAGTTTCACTTTATTGTTACCAAAGAACATTTATATAATGAAATCTCAACAATGGTTCATAAAAGCACAAAACCCCGGAACATTTAAACACGCTTAAGACAGGTTATGACATTAATCAGGTATTTGTTCATTGCGAATTTTCTCTACACGAAAAGCAAACGTATGTTATTACAATATTTATCAGATTAAATTCAAAGATAACAATACTTACTCACTTTAACGTGAGTAAATTAATTATTTCCTTATCTCATAATACGTAAAAAACACAAACAAAAACTAGGAATAGGTCGTTGTATTCAGCGGTAATATACATTAAAATTTTCAAATGTCTGTAAAGTCCAAGTTCCTCAAAAACTGTCCAAAGAGGTAGAAATCAGTGGGCCTGTAGGGTGCGAACCGTCCGAATGAAAAGCTGACATCCGTAGTTCTGGCTATTTAGCAGTCCAGAAGACGAACGGAAAACTTTCAACACATCTGGATAAAGCTTCGTCTAATAGTACCACTCGAACCTGAAACTTGTGAATGGACTTAAAATATCCATATTTCTTACATGATAAATAAATATATTGTTTATGACTAAGAGAAAACAGCAAAACTCGAAACACCTGAAACAAAAATAAACACTTTATTTACACCCATTTTTCAATTTATTCTCTGAAAGTTCTGTAAAACCTCGACAACCATCCAAAAATAATATTAACAACCTATAGGGCGGGTGGGCGGGTGCCGACATGTTTACCGCTGAATAGAAACGCCTCGAATGGTGTACACAGATAAAACCAACACTTAAATAGCCTAATCGCACGAGATACACGCACCTTTTCCCTCCACACTGACAATTACCGTCAAGTTCGTATTATTCGAAACGGAAATAATTTCATATATCCGTATATCTACAGAAAAACCATATTTAGACCACCCTGATATTAAGACCGCCTAAATAATAACACCATAATTTCTATGTCCAAGAGTACAGTTTTGCACTTTTTTATTCCCCAAAATAAAAAGCATCCTACTATTAAGACCGCGTTTTTTACAGTCCCAAAAACTGTTCCTAACAGCGGGGTTTCACTGTATGCAACAGCTATTAATGAAAATTAAAACTCACACTGTGACGGTCTTTCAACAATATACTTAATACTATGATGATATTTACGTATACTAATAATTTTGTACCAGTCTCTGACAAAATGACTGCATTAAAATTCATTGTTCTATTTCCGCTTAAGAGTAAATATTTGGTTTATTATATGTTGAAAATAAAAATTACTTTTTAGAAACTTAGAGATCAACGTAAAAAACCATGGTTATTCAAATTAAAATCAACAAGCATTTGATGAAATAGATGCAAAGTGAACATTGAAAGGCACCGAACATGACACATATTAAAATATTGAATGCTAGGCGACACACAATAAAATATTGCATGCTAGGCTTGACAGGCTGTTCATGAGCAAGTACGGAAATGCAAATTTCAGCCCACGCGGCCTAGCCCCGGGTTGAGCACACCTCAAATATTTACCCCAGTAAACAGTACAATTTCGGTCCATCACAAACGAATGTATGCATATGGCGGTGAACATGGTACCTTCAATGCAGTATTAATACCATTCCATGTTCAGCGGCATATCGTCCCCATATGAAACGAGATAACAATGGACGAAACTAAACAAAATATAACTTTGACAGGATATCTGAGAATACAAATCATGCATATCACAGAGAACGCCAAAGACAAAAACTAAAAGGTAGGAAGTATATTTTAGAAGAATCCAAATCAACATTGGCTGGGATATCAAAACCTCTTCTGGCCGAATATTAGAGCAAAAGTAAGTTATAATTTTAGAATAACTATACTATTACCATACATAAGTATCGAGCACAACGACCTTCAAAGCACGTAAATAATAACAACACTGACTGATGTACGTAGATACTTTTGACAGCCGTCACAAAGCAGTTTTGGGATGGATCAAAATTGTACTGTTATAGGCGGCATGGGCAGTAATATGCATTTCCATTACTGCCCATGAACAGGCTCAATCAAACCGAGCCTGCAATATTTTCATATATGTCATGTTCGTCGGCTCAAAAAGTTTCCTTTTCATCTATTTCCATCGATGCTTTCACTACAGGACAATAATCACATATCAAGTTTTTCACAATACGTTAATGGTATGATTCTACAATCATGGTTTAATTATTTGAAAAAAAAGTTTTTCTTCTCTAGCTGTTAAATGTTCAGTTTATACGAAGAAAACTTTCACCTCGCAGAACTGAAGATATCGATCGTTTGCGAGCAAATGCTGTAGTTTCAGAGCTCCACCATAGGGCTGTTTTTTGCAGATGAAGTTTGTTAGTGACGCTATTACCGGTCCGGTACACTCTCTGCACATGACGCCAGATACGTCATTCATTGCATCATTGTAAGACTTGAAAACCCATAACCGGAAGTATGTGTTTCTGTGCACTGTTAATAACAGAAACATTGGTATCAACTTTTTTATTCTTTAACTTGAAACGCTTTAAATTGTGGCATTCAATATGTAGGACAGACGGGACGCCCTTTAAAAACACGTTTTAGTCAGCACTGTTCTAAAATACGAAACAATAATAAAATCAATACATATTTATATAAACATTTTAAACAATCAGGCCACACTTTAAAACACGTTAGTATTCAACCTGTGGAAAAAATTATATTTGATAACAGTGCTTCAAGAGCATTTAAAATTAGAGCAAGACTTGTTTCAGAAGATAATTGGATAAAAAAACTACTAACTCCTTATCCACTTGGTTTAAATGATAATATTTATCAAGAAGGCAACATTTAAAAAAACCCTGATTTTGACATTTTTGGATTGCTTCAAATACGAAAACGAAAATCGAGGTCACATGGGATAAGGACTAATGGTAACATCAAAAGAAAATCACGTGTTCATTGTTCTATTCATGAACTTCAAAATATTTTAAAACATTCTGGAAGACATGCTATGCTGTCGCGTTTAGCTTCTCTTTCTTTTTCAAGTTTACAAAAAGTGGATAAGGAAGCCGATGATATTGATATTAGAACTCATCCACTTTATGAGGTTGCAAGCCTTACCCAGTGTTACACTCGGCATGTTCTAAGACCACATATTGACTTGGAATCTGATCACCAAAGACATTTCCTTAAAATTTCATTTTTAAATAAAGGCATAGATTATATTGACCTTCCAAGTATATTTAAAGATAAAACTGTTGAATCGGCTATACCTAATTATTTCAAGAATACTGAAACACCCATCGTTTGTTATAAATATAACAAGCCTATTAGAAACACAATTTTCAATTACAACAAAATTACCTCGGATTTACAGATTGTTGAAAACACACCATTATCTTGAGACTGTTCTAATTCAACATTTTGCTATCAACCTGCCGGTCATATCGTTACAGGGGATCTAAATGTTATCAAAGACTTTAGAATCCGCAATTTAATTTCAAAAGGTCCAAAATACAGAATTCCATCGGATATCGACTTTAATACCTGTCGTGCGGAAATTGCAGAGTCTTTATACTCTTTTTGCAATAAATGGTGTAAACGAGAACATGCTGAGCCTAATGCTCTTTCAAACTGGAAAAAACAAATATTCAAAATAATTGACACTCGTATATCCTTCTATAAAAGAAACATAGCTTTACTACCACCTCGACCTCGTTTTAACTTTCGTCATTTGAAAAAAGGTATTCAAGATTTTCACAACAAATTTGTTTTAACACCTGCTGATAAGGCTTCAAATAATGTTATTATAGTGTGACGTATACACTATATAAATGTTCAAACTGAAGAGCTTAATAGCACTAATGCTTATACACTGACTTCTTCATCTGAGAGTGATATTGTTACTGCACACACTCTACAAATTACAAAAATTAGAATCAGTGTTGAGCCTAAACAAGACAAAGTACCTACTATGTATTGGTTGCCTAAAATGCACAAAACACCGTACAAAGCAAGATTTATCGCTAACTCTAGTTCTTGTACTACAACAAACTTATCCGTGCTCTTAACATCTTGTCTTACAGCTATAAAAGAACATGTAATTAGGTATTGCGAAAAAGTTTTTGAAACTACTGGCAAAAATTTATTTTGGTCTATAAAAAATTCAAATGACGTTTTGAAGAAACTTAAATCAAATAATTTTCAGGCGTTCTGTTTGTCTACATATGATTTTTCTACCTTGTATACTTCTCTCCCTCATAATTTAATAAGAGACAAGCTAACCAGTCTCATTGAAAAAACTTTTGCTAGAGAAAATAAAACATTTATTGCTTGTAATGAACATAGGGCATTCTTTACAGATGGTTCTTATGATAATTATACTTCATGGACCTGTCAAGACCTTATCCAGGCGCTCACATTTTTATTGGATAATATTTATTTGAGATTTGGTACCTCTATTTATAAATAGGCATTCCAATGGGTACTAATTGTGCACCCCTTGTTGCTGATCTGTTTTTATACTGTTATGAAAGAGATTTCATGTTATCTCTTTCTACCGAACATCAAGATGATATTATTACAGCTTTTAACAACACCTCGAGGTACCTTGATGATTTATTAAATATAGATAATAACCATTTTCCATCACTGGTTAATAAGATTTATCCTAAAGAACTACAGCTTAACAAAGCGAACACTTCAGAAAAGCAAGCAAACTTCCTTGATTTAAATCTATCCATCGACAATGGTTACGTCACTACTAAAATTTATGATAAAAGAGATGATTTTAATTTTAATATAGTAAATTTTCCGTTTCTAGACGGCGATGTTCCTCGTGCAACTTCTTACGGGGTTTATATCTCACAGCTTGTTCGCTTTTCAAGAGCTTGCAACGATGTGAATGATTTCAATGAACGTAATCTTTGCATTACAGAAAAACTTTTAAAACAAGGTTATCGGTATCACAAATTAAGGAAAACCTTTTGCAAGTTTTATCGCCGATATCCAGATCTAATTCATAAATACAGCTGCAGTTTAAAATCACTATTGCAACAAGGAATTTCACAGCCAGTTTTTTATGGAGATTTAATTTATAAACTTAAGAAGATAAAAGGCGATGTTAATTTCTCCCGGTTATTCGTAAAAACCATCTGTAAATTTAAAAAGAAAGGTTACCAACATGATATTTTACAGCGCTCTGCAGGCCTGGTGATTAACCCATCTACAGTTGATCATTATGCTTACCTCTTTGGTTGCACGACGGTGGCAGGGGTGTAAGAGTTTATGAAAGTTTATGGGGAAATCTTTTCTTAAAAGAACCTAAAAGCTCGATTTGTTTCTTTTATCCCTGTCATCGTGTTCTTGCTGATTTTACTCCAGGTGCTCTGGTCTCGGAAAGATCATTGAGTACCCGCCCTTTGGCTTTGCAATGCTATTAAATTCTTATGTTTATATGTTTGTATGCTTTTGCATGCAACATTGTTGAGCTGATGGGTGGGTTGGAGTTATTTCACCAAGACAATTTGTACTTGTTTTGTGATACGAGAACCTGTTGGGGCAAGTGTGAGGTTGGTGCACCCTATAACCTGGTTTAAACCCCCAGTGGCAATTTGTTTTGCCACTGACCGTTCCAAGGCGGTATCCCCAAAGGTTCTCTTGTTTATTAATTGTTTGTGGCGTCCTATTTGAATTGACATACATATATAAAACATGCGCTCTCTCTATCTTCCTCTCTTCTTTTTCGCTGCGTGGGGAGGCTGTGTTTTTTGAGTGTGGCGATTCCTGATATGCATATGTTGCTTTTTTACCACATTATCAGGTTAAATGGGGTACGTTAATTGTGTCTTCGAACATATTTTTGAAAGTTTAGTTACTATAATTTAGAAAGAACTTACATTTATCTTAGTAATTATTTTCTAATAAACAATTTGTAAGTTCTTACACATTTTGACAACATTATTGTATTTTATATGTTAAAATGCATATTAAGTTATGTCGTCTGTTAAAATTTTTGACATCATTTCAAGAATTTGAGATTGCAGTATATGATTTTAAAAATCTGATTAAACCAAAATCTTTTCAGTTTAGTGGTTCGTGACAAGTATTATCAAAATAACATTTAGGTTAAAATACGTTATAGTGACCAGGCAACTGCAGTATACGTGTTAAAATAAACAAAAGCCATGTACCCAACCAATCATTCACACTGTCAGTAACTACATACATACGCCAGATATAAATGTATACATATTAGACCAAGTTGAGATCAAGGTTGATTATAAATGTATACATATTTAACCGAGTCGAGAGCAAGGTTGATATGTCAACATAAATGACGTATCAAATATTACGTTGGTAACATGACTGCTAGAGCTATGATCTGACACCTGCAGTTTGACTAGCAGAACACCTAAGGTATTTGTTCGCCCACACCATAATGTCCTTGTTCAAAAGCCTGAGGGGAGGGGGTGAGTTAAACTGTGAAAGAAGAATAACATTTATTCATCTTTATTAACAAATCGGTAATATCTATCGTTTGATCATTTATAATAGAACAGATATGGCAAAGACAGAACAAACAGTTTTAAGGCAAACAACAATAACACAAAGCATTGATTAAGATTATATATTTGTGGCAGTAAATACATTAACATAATCGTATTTATGACACAAATAGTATATAAGCACAGAATAATAACATAATAAAAAACAATAACAAAAACAGTGGGGTGTTTGAAGTTACGGTGAGTGTTGTTATTAGTGTTGTTGTTGTTTTGTTGTAAAATAAGACTTTCCTGTTCAAAATGACAATACTTTTTATTTTAATAACTTTATTAAACAAAACGTTATTTGTCAGACATTGTATTCAGCAGGGTGTTCTTGGTCAAGAATATGAATTTTAAAGAATTAAATTAACTTCAATTCAGAGCAAACTTAATTTAAGTTTTCCTTTGAATTCATCGTTTCATGCCTTTATAAGCTGATTAAATGCGAAAACATGATGTATTTTCTTTCTGCTGTAATATACATTTAATTATATGGATAAGGTCAACCCATTTTACTAAATTACAAAATAATAAAATATTGCTTAAAATTGAATTGTCTACTATAACAACAATTCACAACTTAAAGGTTTATAAAAAAATACCGCGATGAGCTTGGCATCAAGTCACAAATAGTATTCGAAAATTTTAAAATAAAATTATAATTATATGTTTTACATTAGCAAAGTCATTCGATCACAGTTTATGAACATTTACTGGTTAGAATAAGAACAAAATAAAATGTTCACTTCTGAACTCTCCAAAACGTGAATCCATTCGAAAGAAAGGAGTTACAAATGTACCATCACCACAGTGCTGTACAAGTTCAACTCCGTGATCCAGGAAGGAAACAAACCTAAGTGTGAGATCGGTGCACCCAAGAACCTGGTTTAAAACCCCCAGTGGCAATTTGTTTTGCCACTGACCGTTCCAAGGCGGTATCCCCAAAGGTTCTCTTTTTCGTTAATTCTTTGTGGCGTCTTATTTGAATTGACATACTTATAACAAATATGCTCCCTCTCTCTCTCTCTCTCTCTCTCTCTCTCTCTCTCTCTCTCTCTCTCTCTCTCTCTCTCTCTCTCTTTCTCTCTTCTTTTTCGCTGCGTGGGAAGGCTGTGTTTTGTGAGTGTGGCGATTCCTGATATGCATGTATTACTTTTTCAGTTAGAGTCGTCGGTCATTCGTCATTTCTCGTCGGTTACCTTAGTTACTGGTCCATTGTTCACAATGCCTCACATCAGCTTCTTATGGTTTATATATTTGTGTGCGTTTGCATGTTACATTCTCGAGTAAACTGGTGGGTGGGAGTTAATTAACCTAGTGTGCTTGTTTTTTATGTGAGAACCTGTTGCGGAAAATGTGAGGTTTGTGCACCAAAGAACCTGGTCTAAATCCCGACTGACAAATGTTAAACTTAGCAATTAAAGGCGGTGATCCCTTGGGTTCTCACGGTAATTGTATATAGTGTCTATGTTGAATACAATCATTTTATAAAAAACATGCTCTCTTGTCTTCATTGGCTGTGTGGCAATGCTGTGTATTCTAGATGGGGCAATTTTTGATAAGCCCATTTTACTTTTGTGTATCTTTATCTTATCTTGAATCAAATTTCCAAACTTTAGTTAGCTTACCGCTTAAAAAGCATTGTGTGGATGTAAATTATAAATTAGTTATACAGACAAAATGTTTGGCTCATTGCAAACGATATTTATTCATGAACGTGATATTTTTTCCTTTGATGATTTTGTAACGTAGTGGTTAATTCTTACAAAGGTCTTAGGGTGTAATAATACGAACACCAGTTGAGTTCCGAAATAACTTTATATATCTTAAGCTTTTAACAGTTAATTTTATGTTTAAACCGACTTTCTAAAACATAAACAGTTCTTTCATATAAGTATAAATATTCCTAGTAAATTTCTAAGTGTCATTTCCTAAGAGCCTTACGTGGCCCATTCCGGCCGTCCGGCCGTTCACTTCTTCTCCAAAAAATACAGAACAATATCTCTGGCTTTTATGCAATACCATAGACTGTTCATGCAGACTAATTACTGTTCGAGATGACTGTTTGACATGAAGAATATATAAAACTACAATGACAGTTATATAACGTCTTGCTTAAACATGACAAGATCGAGTCCAATGTAATTGAAAGATGCAGGTGAAGATATGAAATGACCTGTGGCTAAAATACTTTTGACCGAGCAAGTAATTAGTAAACAAACTAATTGATGTTATCTAGGAAAGGATACTAGTAACTAAACAAGGCCCGTAATATATTTTAAAATATAAATGTTTAACACCTAATATGTTGGTAAATTATTAGCATAATTTCCTTATTACATTACAATTTATTACGCTAACCTGTCAATGTTTTGTGACAGGTTATGATACTTAATTTGTCAAAAAAAACACCTGAAAAGTTTCGAATTAAAATACAATTTATTTCTTTTGAAAAGCGAAAGTGAATATCTTTTCAAATGAATTGAACAATCCGTTAAACAAAAGCAACAATGCAGGATATGTCAACATAGACTGTCCCACTAAATTTAAATGGAGCCAAAAGTTGTAAAAGTAGGTATTTTCGTGCACTTAGAACACAATTTGTTAAAATTATAGTCCATGAAATATGTCTGTTTCAATATGTAAAACGGCATCTACTATTATTTTTTTTTTAATTTTGGGATTTATCTACTGACATTTCTTATAAAAGCTGGGTAGATGAGCGCTTTTAGTTAAACATTTTTTTATTTATTAATTTATTTATTCAGAGAAATCAGCAACACAGCAGCAATATAGCAACAATATAAGCAATACAAAAGTTATACAGCAGCAACATTAGAAATTTATCAGCAATACAGCAGCACTATCAACCATAAAGCAGCAATACAGCAGAAACACTGGCACTATATCGGCATACAGCGGAAACATGGGTGATACATAAGCAACATCAGCATTATAGCAGCAATATCAGCAAACTGAGCAATACAGCAGAAATAACATCAGCATATCACCGGAATAAATGAAAGAAATGTTATGTGTTTACAAACCTTGAAGGAATCTAAGATCTCAAAAAAAAGCACCTACTTAAGTGATACCAGAATGTAAAACTAACCTACGGCGATCGACGGATTGACGGATTGAATAAACTTAAACTTAAAACACACAATTTTAAACATGCCTAATCTGAGACCATGATTTTCGAAAGACTGTGTATGATATAAGTCATAATTTTACAATCTGTTTTAATTCTGCTTAGATCTTTTAGGACGGTTACACGTTCTGTGCAACTGTTGTAGACTCTTGATTTAATAAATTACTGCAATTTAAATGTTGACTTTAAAAATATGTTAAATGCAGTATCTAAAAAAAATCACTAGACTATTATCGTATGGTATAGTTGTTTAATTATGTTTAATTATTTTAATTTCAGACGACTATGGTTATACCATATTTAAATGTATTGTTTATATGCTTATTCTTAGTTTGTCGTACATTTAATGTTAAAATGTTATTTTAATATTTAAATGTTATTGTCTGTAATAAGTTATTATTTTAACATTGTAAAGCGCCTTTGAAAGTGTATAAGAAAAAGGCGCTATATGAGTTTGGTAATAATAATACATGTAATAATAATAATAATTATAATAAAATAATAATAATAATAATAATAATAAAATAATAATAAAAATAATAATAATAATAACAGTAGCAAGATCAGCAACATACCTGCAATACAGCGTTACTTGCAGCAATAAATGAGTAATGCGTTACTGGCAAGAATATCTAAGGTGCTTCTAACAAATGTATACAATGTGAGTTATATTTTTTAAAATGTGTTTGACCTTGAATTTCCTGGTAGCGAAAGTGGATGACCAAAAGTAAAAATGTTGATGTCTCTCGTCATAATTGAAAGTGCTTTTCAAGGATATTAATAGATATGCTGTCAGTATCTTTTCAATCATGTTGGCATTTGAATTGTTGTTGTTGTAATCACACACTAAGTCTTATAGCATTGATTTATTGATGAACATAGCAATGCTTTAATCATAAGCAATTAATCAGCGTTACAACGCCGTCTAGTTAAAAAAATAACAAAAAGTGTTTTATCTGAAACGAATTTTTAAATTAAATGCATTTTCATTTAGTTATTTCTCAAACTGATAAAATGCAATTTATGTATTTAAGAAAGGTATATGCAAAGTTAATGGAAAAGAAGCCGTTTTACAAAACATGAAGAATCAATAAAATTATCCGAGTGAAATCAGATGTCATAAATGTAAATTACAAGCCTGACCAGAAAGCTGTGTAAAAACAGACATGTGTACAAGCAATGCCAAGCTAACGATCTATGAACATTTGCGCATGCGCTATTCTTTTTTTCAAAGCCCGAATCTTCTAAACAAATTCTTACCGATCCATCTGAATTGTAGAAATTTAGTATGAATTCACCATCAAAAAGGTAGCTTTGGGAATATTTGTTATATAAAACGGTTCTTTTAGGGTTAAGAATATATTCGTCGATTCCAAGCTCTACTTGGCTACAGAAATATAGTTTTGTCATTTGAAATCCAAACTCGAATGGAGTCGGTAATAAGAAAAATTCAAAGAATGTCGCATACTGTACACTGAATGAGCTGTTGACCAGAAATTTATCAGAAGTGACCGCAAAATTTTGACTAATGGGTGTTTTCAGTTTAAACAGTGAAGGCTTTAATACAAGTGTCTCACTTTCGTATTTAAGTAACCAGTTAGTGTTCAAAAGCGAAGCAACTTTGCTAATTATGTCGGTCGGTTCGAATGTATTAAAATGTCTGTTCATGTAGACGAGTAGAGAGTTCGTTGTTCTATCGTTATCAAGTTGTATATTTTCGTACAACATTTGAACCACATCCCAAGACCGTAATCTTGAAGGATTGGACAAATATAAAACATCGATATTTTGTAGGTAGAAATCTGTATCAGACCACTGAAAAGCTTTTTTTAAATCGATTGTCTTTTCACTGTTTAGTTCTAGTGCTACTGTGTAAAGATTCATATACCATTGTTTCGTTGGAAACACGCACTTGCCTTCGGTATCCCTAATCTGCCCGGCCGGGCATAGTACTGGTCTGCATTGGCTTACATTCTAGAACATAAAACACAATACATTTTCGCAGTTAAACAATGTCATGTTATACAACTAAAAGGTTGTTATAGCTTTGCAACAATTCTGGTAGGAATACAATTTCTGACTAACTTCTAATAGCCATTTGTGCCAATAAATGCCTAAAATCTTCTAACATCTATGTAGTGAATTAAATTTTGGTGTTAATATTTAATTAAAGAGCTATACACATTATTATTTTAAAATCAGTTGATAATTGAAATGAAATAACCCAATTTTATATAATTACTAAGTTATTTTTGTTTAAGAGAAATCAATTTAAAACCAAACATTTCTCGAAAAGTTGGTTCACCAACCTGCTGATTGGTTTTTGTACAGGCCATATACTTGTTGTAATTGGAAAATAAATTATTTTTGTTTTCAAAAGCATCAAGGTCAATTAGCGCCATGAAATCGGTTTGGTGTAATCCTCCCTTATCAACTGTTTGTATTTTGCATTTGTCGACATTTCTGAAGAATGATCCGGAACAAATGTAGCAGAAGACATTTGCATAAAGGTAATGCATTCCGTAGTATGGCGACACAAGACCACTAAGACATGCTTCCGAGATGTCTTCTTTGGTTGCATTAAGATAGGATGGAACTTGAAATTTTTCTGCAGTGCAGAAGTTTATCATGTCTTTGAAGCACTCTTGAGACTTTATATCATTAAAGTCGCCGGGATACACAAACTGAACGGTACAATCTTTAGGCATTTCGCCATTTTCCAGAGAAGCATAGATATAATTAATGTCCTCATCCTGGTATCCCTCAGTGACAACTGGTCTGCAGTTTAGTATGGCATCCCATAAAACACCATCTGTGATATTGTAGAGGTTTGCGCATGCGCTATTTCTGTAGATTTTCCCAGTTTTCTTTGACGATACCGGATACAAACTCCCCCAAGGAGCAACCGTCCTGTTGAAACAACCTTGGCCTTGGTCTGATGAGAGTGGCGATATTATGTTAAAGGAGTGAAACATCAAATGATCGCTTTGTCCGGGTGAACCAGTTTTTGGATATAAGCACTGGACATCAACATCTTCTTTTTTATTTGGAGGGTTGCTGCCTTGTCCGCTTGTATCAGGTTTTTGATCTCTTGGGGGAAAGCAACAGCTTCCGGTTGCTGCACAATCTGATTTACATGAGCAATCTAAAAAAGTGAAATATGCATATGAAGAATGGCCACATCCTGCATTTCAGCAGAGCTAAAAAGTGGAGTGGAAAAAACGCTGTCCAAAATCAAAAGGGAAAAATCTTTTTTTTCCCTTTTGAGTTCAGCGGTGAAAAACAAGGAAATAAACCGGTCCGTTCTAATACCCCAAACCACCCCAAACTACCCCAAACCACCCCAAACTACCCCAAACCATACCCCAAACTACCCCAATCCATACCCCAAACTACCCCAAACCACCCAAAACTTCCCATAACCACCCGAAACAAAATCCAATATAAGGTTGTGATAATTAAATAAGTCCATATGAAATAAGGACTTGTGAGCTCAAGTTTAAAATCAGTGTTAAACTTGTTGCCTCTGTAGCAAAATAAACATCAAAATTTTAGTAAATGACATGACCGGTCATAAATAAGTATGACACATAGTGAGTGTGAAATACCCCAAACCACATCTACAGTGTTTACCTCAAACCACTTGAAATCGACTACATTTAATATTTTAAGAGTTATAATCAGATTACAGGTAAAATGCATGGCTTGTTTGTGAAGTTTAACAACCACTCCCCCAAACCCCCACCCCCCACCCCCCGCCCACAAAAAATATTATTTTCAATGTGTATTATTAAAATATGGTTATAGAGGCAACACGTTTAACACTGATTTTTATACTAGAGCTCACAAGTCCTTATTTCATATGGACTTACTTAAATATCACAACCTTATATTGGATTTCGTTTGGGGTGGTTTGGGGTAGTTTTGGGTGTGGTTTGGGGTAGTTTGGGGTGGTTTGGGGTAGTTTGGGGTAGTTTGGGGTATTAGAACGGACGCGAAATAAACCTGATTTTCACATTTAAATAATGTTATTTTTCATGTTTCACATCGTTTTAACCAACTGTACAGCGTAAATTACGCTAAAATAGAACGAACATTCTTATTTAGTCTTAAAAAAATGCAGCAGTTCAGCGTAAATTTACAACATTTCAGCGTAAATTTACGCTGAAAAAGTGTTCAACACTTCAACGGTACATTCCGCATGTATTGCTACTTAATACAGCGTAATTTAACGCTGAACAGTTTTATTAAGTTCTTGATGTTACATACAGTTTTAAAGCATTCACTGACTTGAGCGTAAATTTACGCCAAACATGCTCGATTCCTGAAAATCATAAATGAACATGAATCTCACTTATTTCGTGTGTAATTTTACGCTAAAACAGAAAACTTGCAATGTAATCAACGCTAAAGCGATTGAACGGGACGGAACACGGTAGAATGGATTTAAAGATAATGCTACAATGTAGATTTGGTAAGGCTAGATTTGGTGGTACCTTGAACGCATTTCACGGATTGAGCGCAGGAAAAAGTAAATCGAGAGTTACTCGCAAGACTATCGTATTAAAGAAAAGTAAGGGTAAAGGCAGTTGTGTGTGTAATTCTGGACATGTAGTATTTACCTTTTATAGGAGGAAATACGTTTCTTTAACAAACTTTCATAATACTGCTTTAATTTCTTATGCATTCCAATCGTCTCAAAAATAAATTATTTGTTAAACGTAAGTAGACAGTTTCCAGCTGCAAAGTTTGCAGCATTGTATTATTAAGTTTCAGAATAAATCAGAAGTACGTTTTGATAAACTTAACTTCATTTTCGCTGCAATTATTCTTCATTTACACATTAAGTCCAATCCATACTTTAATTTTGCATACTACAATTTGTACACATTTAATTTATTTGAATTTTAAATATCCGGTTATGTGGAGAAACATCCTTAACATCAAATCATATTTGATAGGCAATGTCCCATAGGTTAATCCGGTCCTCAGCGATATGTGTTTTTGCAGGTCTGTGTAAACCGGTTCATGAATGTCGCAGGGAATATTTCCAGAAAACTGCAATTAAAAAGAAAATTTAATTAATTCGTAAGGAATGAAGCATAAGAAGCAAATATGAAGTATCCAATGTATTTGTCTGTGTAGGTTGCAGAAAGAGAGTCGAATAGTTCCAGAAAAGTGTAATAAAACACTATTATTTATAAGTTAAAATGCAATGTTCTTTTAGAAAACATAAGGTTGTAAAAAATAATTCCTCAAAAAAAAACCAAACCAGAATGAAAGAATTTGTTTGAAACAAAACAGTTTTACGTTTTCTCGGGCATGTAAACAATACAGGCCGCTTACAAACTTAAATAAAAAACAACTTTAAAGACTCGCACTTTTTTGCAGCAAATTGCTGTATGAAAAAATGCTGTCATTTTTCACTTCGTCTTCAGCCTTTAGTACTAGAAGCTATTCCGAAAACGAACTATGACATCTCTAGTTCTTCCCAATAATTTCATAAGAACTGATAACAATTAGAAGTAAAACTACATGTACATGGAATGAATAAAGGGATAATTTACTTGTGTATGAAATTCATATGGGTTGATTAGGTTCCAATGTCCTAATCTAAACCAAGTCTTAATCATTTAAAAAACTAACTTTTCAAATTATATACAGAATTGATTCTAACAGAAAAAAGATCCTAAACTTTTACTTAAAACTGAATCTTTTTTACATTAAATATTGTTAATGATTCATATTTATAATTTTAATATAATAATAACTATGCTGTACAGTTTAACACACGAAGTGTTTATATGGTTTTTATCTGACCAATCTAAAATACACTTCATAGTGGTTTAAAATATAGAAACTTATCTTACAATCTATTACAATAATTACCTTCTTGGAAATGTGAAAGTTATCCACTGGTAAAGTTCCTTTCGTTTTCGGTATTATTTAAAACTCAGCTAAGTTGTTTTTCTTCGCATTTGATTGCTTTATTATTGGTTTGTCAATATTATATTTCCAACCTGAAATATACCAACAATTATATCTAAACATATAGAAACAAGAGCTTTAACTGAATCTGATTAATACCCACTCGAGAAACACCTTCATTAGAGGAAACATGAACATTGAACAACAATTGTTTTCACCTGAAGCCTAAAAGAAAGTCAGTATATCAAATTTGTTAAAAGTATTTTTTTCATAGTTAATTAAAACACTTCACTTTCCCTCCAAATAGCGGTGTGGGCCATGAATATTGTAAACATAATCTATAATAATGACTGATGTTTACAGTATAAAGCCAACATCTTTACAGCAGTAGAAATCCCCTTAAATATACCACAAAAATACGTAAAAAAATCTACATTTTATTTATACGAAAATATTTTTAAATTCAAGTACATGTTTTAAAAACTGTAGACGGTTAAACGTTGCCCCCCCCCACACACACACACTTAACCATAAGAAAGTCTATCAAAATAATTTTGACTTAATTCAAATCATTGTAAAAACGTTTGATATATTTAAATCTGCTTAAATGCACTCAGTCCAAAAGAAATATTTGAAATATTAATCTTAGTGTCATGATAAAGTAGAGTTAATGCGAAAGACTTTATACAAGTTAAGGAAAATCCTTTGGACGTGAACCATGTCGTCTTATAAATAAGGCCAATAAGCGCGATCCATATATTTATGTAAATATTTATTAGCGAGTAATTATCTTGAAAACTATAAAAAGCCCCCTCCAACTAAAATAATTATGCAGAGTCAATTAGATATAGGCATGATGCCGAACATACGCTTAAAATTACGATTCAATTACATGACAGCATTAAAAATAGTTTGTTGTGAAACTGTTGTAACAGACCTCCACAATAACAACAGTCCGTTATTCCAACCAACTACCTACCTATCAACCAAATCATTACTTCTAATTCCGCGATCATTAATTTCTGCACCTTTTCTATTACTCGATGTTTAGGAATAATTTTTGGAGGCGAATTTAATCATGTTAAAATGTTTATGCATAATCAAATATAAACTTACGTTTATTTACAAGCCCTCTGGTAATTGTTACATGTATAATACACAAATGTTTATATTAACTCTATTTTTTTTAATTTATTCGCATTTACTGCGCTTGATAATTTTTATCTACAAATGTTGGGAGGTTGTTCAATATCAAATCTAAACTTATTATTATTTCCAATCACTTCGGTTATTGTTACATGTAAATACAGCATCGAACGTGTTGTTAAGAACCTTATTGTAAATAATGAAACGTAACTTTTTATTAAAATTGGTTTACAGTACAAAGTAATTGCTAAAACTGATAAACTTACCGCAATCCAGTGTTCTGCAGTTTCAATAACCGATCTTTCTTCAAATTATTCTTTGAATTATTGTAAATTCTTTTTGTGACTAGAATTTTAAACAAATATTGCAGTTGGAGAAATAACTTGTCTATCACAATATCGGATATATTTTAAAATGATCTTTTCATAAAACATTTTGTTTCTGACTGCAACTTATTCTAGAATCCATTACAGAAGTTTTGCTGTTAAGCAAGTTAATTTCGTTGGCCCCTAGCTGATTGTCTCAAGCAGTTTTCAACAGGTCATAGACAGGTCAACATTATTCCAACAAGTATTCCCAAGCAGTTAAGATTGATATCTGAGATAAAGACAACGACAATAGTAATACAATCTTAAATGATGTAGTTTCTTTGATTTCCTACAACATTACTTGTTAATATTTATAAACATGTGAAAAGTCAAAGCCAGTTGAAAGTTTAGATTCTTCTTCTTAAAAAGAAAGTAGTTTATCAATTATACAAAGTAGATTGTAACAGTCATTTTATTTGTATAAAAAGTATAGTGTTCACATGTCATTTATTTTGAGAATTCATAACTTTTTATTTACATTGTACAGAAACAAAGGATGACAATAGAACTTTCAATGCCAAAATGTTTGGCAGTAGCTCATGTCCCTGGATTTAACATTATACAGGAAAGGCGTGAATAACATTAAGCAGTCACTTAATAAATTGATAACATTGATACAGTAGTCATTTTTTAATATATTTGAACAAGTCCACCCGTTGGTCATCAGATGCTTTGCAGAAAGGTATAGACTGATTTAGGGAACAGTGTAGACCCTGATCATAATACATTCAATACAGGTTGTTCAGGTTTAAAGTGGATGCATATGCGACAATAATGTGCATACCGCCTAAATGATTACTAGGTGAAAAATATATAAGAATCATTTCTTTCCAATAATAGATAAGGTAAGAGTTCAAATTGACAAGCAGTGGAAACCGGGAACTGTAATTAACACACACACTGCCGGATCGTACATCGTGAGAACAAATGAAGGTGGAATTTACCGCCGGAACAGAAAATTCGTACATAAGACCAAAGATAAGAATGACACTCAATTACCGTTAGAAAATCTTAACTGCTTTATTCCCAAGGTAACTGCAGGTAATACTCCTCAGGTACCCCAAGTTTCAGGAAATGATCAGGCCCTTTCATCTGAACAACCTCGTGAGATCGTTTATATTACTAGGTCAGGTCGATCTGTAATTCCCAACAAATTTCTGAATGACCCATGTGGTAAAAGTAAACTGATGTGTGAGATAATGAACATATCTGTTTGCACTTGATACTATATGCAAACAAACACTTAAGACGTTTAAGTACATTATTGTAAATATACGCTTCAATTATTCGAACATGATTGGTAGCAATTAATGGTGTTATAATTTTAGATGATTTGCAATTTAATATGGATAGTAAGGAATGTTAATTTTTTTTTCATGTTTATGTTAATAAAGATTTTAATAACACTTTGAAAGAAAACAATTATATGTTAACATTTACTAAGAATTTATCTCTAAATTTAATTTTCTAAACAAGGGAGATGTAACCTTTAGTAAATGTATTGCTTATCTAAAACAAGTCTATCTTCCCAGAATTCTTAGTAGATCTAATAGATTGAACATCCGCCCAAAACACACACTGACCACTTGATAGTATCCACTTGTTGCTTGTAAATAAAGGAGTCAAGAAACACCTTGTGTTATTAGTTTTATTTACTGGACTTCTAGACTTGCCACTCGCAACAAGACAGTATTACATGGTAGCTTTGGTTCAATTATAAACCTGATTGATAAAGTTGTAAAATAGTATACTAATTTTACCATACAACTCATGCCGTTTGAAACATATTTATGTGTTCTAGACAAAATACTTATACATGGCGCACAGTCCTTTAGTACGTGGATATGACTTATACTCCATTTCGACCATTGTAGATCCAGATCAGTTGCACATCGTGCAGTCTAATCTGGATATTCAGTGTACGCCTTTAGAATCTTTAGATTATTGATGACCAAGAAACAAACTGTGTCGATCCTCATCTCGAAGTGCCCATTGTAATACATATTTAAAACGGAATTTTTGAGTAAGTGCATCGCGTTATATATATACAATTACTTTCTGACATAACTATTGACATTCTTTCCCTAACTAAAAAGTAGCGTAATAGATAGAGTCTTTGATGTACACAAACGTTACAGTTTTCTCGAAATAAAGCTGTAACAAGCAAATAAAATGGAGAAGAAATAACAGAAATAAAATTAAAAAAAAGAACCGAAAAAATACAAACAGAAGCAAGAAAATAAATTTGAAAACAAAATGTAAAAAATATCAGAACAACCAATTTACTTTTAAATTGATGAGAAAATAAAACTGCACGTTTACTCACTTATCTAAAGGAATTCATTAACGTATCGGTGTTTAGTTACCATAAAGTACTTTGATACATGTAGTACATGTAATTAGGACGGAGAAAGTTCAATATAAACCAGACAACATTTGAACTTTGCTAGTAAGGTTGAGAGATTATTCATGATAAAGCTTGGACCTTGAAACAGCCGATTTTTCTGAACATTTCACCTTTGACATCTGAATCATGGAGGGAAACATACACTTATTCGACTTTAATGTAAATTAAGATAAAACGGATTAATCGGAAGTCGTGAAAAAACATCTATTCGCAGTGAACAGGAATTTTCCATACTCTTGTAAGTAAAACGGTTATTAAAATTATATATAAATGGGTGACAACTAACAATGTGATTTTGTATCGGTTAACTTTATTTCTGTGCCTGTTTTTTAAATCATTGCTCATTTCTAATTTTGCAGGTGAGAAGGACGAGGTCATATTCACTGGAGATGTCGAAAAACGGTTGCATTCTTAAAGTATTGTCTTGGAGTGGATATTAAATATTATCGATGTAAGTGTAATTTAATGTTAACAATTGAATAAAATATATAAACATAATTCCTTGCTTCCTTTTTATAATACCGATGATTCAGATTGTTGTTTAAATTTTACGATTTATTGGATGTCTAAATCTGTTTTGCACGAAAAAAATAAAATCAATTTTTCATTAAATATGATATTGATCCGACACCAGATTAATATGTTGTGCTTTATATGATTTTGTACAGTGAATCTCTGCGATCTTTTGAATAAATATGTTGTAAAAATGTCAATTTACAAAACTTTATAGAATTTGTTACCTGCTGTGTACAGACCTCTGTTTGTAAACAGTTCTAATGGACTTTGGAAAATCAATAACAAATGCAATGTTAAGGCTATTTGTATATCTTCCATGTCTTATTATTCTAGGGTTGTTCCAAGCTCGATTTTATATGCATTTATTGGACATAATTTTCACTACAACAATGAACAAATGTGTTAATGTTATTTTCCTCTTGGTAGTTACCCCCTTGTCCCAGATCTGCACTATCTGTTATTTTGTTTTCAAATCTAAACATTTGAGTTGCGTTATTTGATTAATGAGTTTGTGACGATTTTACAAGATATTTACTTTTAACATTTACTTTTGTTAAGCAAATTCTGAAAGATTAAACAGTCTTAATGATTTTTTATCTTGATCAGTCATTGTAATTATACACAACGACAACGCAAATAGCCGCATTCATTAAACAGTCGCTGCAAATGTGGTAAATTTAAGACTTTTAGTCAGATTTTAAAAAGTGAACAGACATTTTTGTTGACATGCTTTTATTGTTTAAAGATGGACCATTCAAATGCACGATAAATATAAATACTTGAAATATTCAGATCATAAATCAAACCGATGTTGATGTTGCTCCATATGCTTTATGTATTACACGTTTTTTTTTAATTTCAGTTTTTGTTTGTAACCA
Organism: Corbicula japonica; assembly: GCA_038501625.1. Classification (NCBI taxonomy): domain Eukaryota; kingdom Metazoa; phylum Mollusca; class Bivalvia; order Venerida; family Cyrenidae; genus Corbicula; species Corbicula japonica. Next base: position 532,459 of record JAZAYU010000288.1, read on the forward strand.
TCGTGTCCATCGTTCTCTGAGAGATACATGTGCTTTACACCACAGACCTGCAAAACCACATATCGCTGATGACCGGGGTACGGATTGGAACATTGCATAATCGATATGATCTTGATGTTACGGATGTATCCTCGCATGATTGAAAATTTAAATGTTTACACATTGTGGTACGCTATCATTGAACTATGGATTTGACTAATGAGTAAATGAAGAATACTTCGAATATGAAGTTTTGTTTATCAAAACTTACTTCGCTATTATTTGTGAAACATGATAATAATACATTAATGCAACCTTGTCCGAATACTGTCTACTTAGTTTTACATATTATACTAACTTAACTATGCCAGCGTTTTAACTGCATGCGAAATAAAAGCAGTATTGTGAAAGTTTTTTTTAGAAAAACCGTTTACTCTCATACAGGAGGTAACCACTACATGTTGAGAATTGCTCGCAAAACTGTCAATACCCAAAATTTACTTAAACACGATAGTCTTGCGAGTAACCCTCGATGTATTAGGCCTTGTTTTCCTGCTAGACCCATGGCTAAGCGTTCTTGGCCTAGCTAGCCTAACTGAATCTAGCCTGCAATATTGTTATATAACTTCTGACGCGTTCGGTCGCATTCAATATTTTATCATTCGATTTTAAACATTTTTCTTATTTGCAGTTTGGTTATTTGTTGCATTTTTTTAAACACTGTGATCGCTAAGAATGAAAACAATAACAAGTGATCATTTCAAATCTAAAAGATTAAGGTTTTACATCAATTTGATGTAAGCGTTTGTTACAAAGATAACACGGCCTTTGCGTCAATTTGCGCTGCAAATTACACGTAGCCATGGTGATACAACAATTGCCTATAATAATAAACATTTGAGGAACTTACCCGTGAAATGCTGAGAATCATTACCAAAATTCAAACTATTTTTATTGATAATGCAATATTGTCTAGAATTTGCAAATTTAGGAAATTAAAAGCGTTTAGCGTATTATAAAAGCATATACGATTGCCTTAAATTAAACATATCTTGCAAATTTTACTTTAAATTTAAGCCGAATAAGTGAGATTCGTGTTCATTTGATATTTTTGGAAATCGATCTGTTTTCTCTTTAATTTACGCTCAACTTAGTAAATGCTTTAGAACTGTATAGACATGAACCAGCAAGCAGTTAATAAACCTTTACAGTGTAAATTTACGCTGTATGAAGTAACAATTCAACCCGGACTTTTTTAGCGTAAATTTACGCTGTAAGAAGTACCTATACATTCGGGACTATTTTCAGCGTAAATTTACGCTGAGGTATTGCCGTTTTTAAAGATTAAATAAGAATGTTCGTTCAATTTATAAGAAATTCATGCTGTAAGATAGGTAACACACGTTCTCAGTGGCTTAAAAACGTGATAAACATGAAGAATAATATTATTTAAGGGTGAAAATCAGGTGTATTTTCTTTGTTTTTCACTGCTGAACTCAAAAGGGAAAAACAGATTTTCCCTTTTGATTTTGGACAGCGTTAAAAGTAAGCTTGGTCCAATGACCAATTTTAAATTAGAGACTAGACTGGCTCCCGTCCCTATGTTCTGTTATATATTCTCCTGTCACATATAATAATAGTCAGAAAAACATCTAAGAAAAGCAACTCCTGCAGGTACCTTACTGATATGCATTTTACTTCCTTTACCTTCCAGAACATAGATGGTTCAGCAACATATCAAACAAAAAAATGAAATGAAATAAAAAAAAGAGATAACAAGTATTTCAGTGTTGTTTTTAGTAAACCATCTAGCTGGTGCCAGGCTAATTAGAGACCACAAACAATAAATGAAAATGATAACCAGTTTTATGCCACCTCCTTGAAATGGTCAGTGGCAAAAATGCTGATATTTTCTTAGAATCGACGGAATTCTATTTCATTATCACAGAAGCGTTGTTTGTGTCTTATGGCGGCGTGAGCAGTTTTATACACATCACCGACTCAATCAAACCGAGCCTGTTGTAGTTTGATATTTGTTGTGTTCTGTGGCTTTCAAAGTTTCTTATTCATCTATATATTACATCATAGGTGAAACAATACAACAAGTTCTATAGGCCTGATAAATAAATGTGTTTATCAAATAATGCATAAAGTATCGACATTAAAAAAATCATGATATTGAAATATTTCAAATGGAAATGTATATATATCTAATTTCACAATACGTAAAAGAAGTTATAACTGATAAGATTGGATATTTTCACTGTGACGATTGTAGTTCTTTGATGTTTTTCAACATTTAAAACTATAAAAAGTCATCAATAAAATGAAATGGACATACTTAGACTGACTTATTATTAGCCTAAACGAACTGTCACACTTACTATCCGTACAGTGCAATAAGTTTATTTATTTTAAACTGAATAAACCTAAAAGCGTGAGGTAAATATTCAGCATTACTTCGTTGTGAAATACTTGCCTGTACAACAAGATCTAAACATGGGATCGTCCACTTTGATTATAGTTGAATCATTTACAATGCATACATTGGCACTTGGACATAATTGTCTCAAGTATACCGGGATTCTGTCCAATAACGAAGTACGAATATTAGATCCATCATGAACGTCGAAGAGAACGAAAATGAAAATAAACAGTTTCATTCTCAAATTCAAAAACATTAACATCAGCGCAACGATACTGAAAAAAGAAAAAAACATAACGGTTTGACTTTTTTACTCTTTTGATTTAATTATAATTTAATTTAATTATAATTTAATTATAATGAACATACCCGTGACATATTTAATAACAACGTATACTTTGATCTTATTATATTTCGCGGGGTTTAATTTTCGCGTGTTAAGTGTTAAAACTTGACTTAATATACACTAACTATAACTTAGTTATCACTAAAATTTTACCTTACAACTCACATAACGTCATAACATTATGGATATTCAGTACACAGCTTAATATTGAAATTAAGCCATAAATAACATTATTAAAACACCATTACGTAGAAAGTCTTAGCACAGAAATAAAACTTCCGCATTGACATTTTTAACCAAAAACTTATGGTGTAATTACAATATAACAACGAGCGCTCTCGCACCTGTCACTATTTCACTAACAAAGAGATATAAGAATTCCGCCTTCGTCTGCTTTGTAATCCTTCTAATTGATTATAAACTTTATTATCAGATATTATTTTTAAATATCTTTTACAAAATTTGTCACAACCATACGACAATGTCACAAAAACATTGTTTGTAATCGCGTTGCGAATGTAAAAATGCTCTATATACCTTCAGTCAGTCGTATGTGTTCAATATGTTACATTTTTGGATGATACTTAAGTAATTTAAGAACAATTCGATTACAATTTTTGTTTTAATATTTATTATGTTATTTATATGTTTGGTTTTTAAATCTCCTAGTCAATACGGATTTAGGTATTGTTTATTACAAAGAATAACTTTCATTCTTCAAAATGGTAATATTTAATATAAAACGCAGGGTTCGTTCATGTTTTTGTTTATGTATTCTCATGCCACTGATCAACATTATATTCTGTTTGGTCCGCAAATCGGTTACTGATAAGTGCAAACGAATGTTGCTGACAAAAGAAGACAAACGCTGATAGATTCTAATAATCAACATTAGTAAAAATCATACTTTTAAACTGATTAACACATCGGCCATTTTAGGGTATTAATTATATAACATACATGTACAAGTGTTAACAACTGAAAATATATTTTGATAGATGAGATGTAGATTTGGGTATGGCTGAAATGAAGGACAAAGACTTTCTCAAACGTATATTATATATTCAAGTTTCTTTAAATTTCTGTTATTATATTCTCTATCAAAAGGTGAAATATGCATATCAGCTCATGAAACTTGCTCGATATGACTAAAGAGACATTCTATAGTTAAGAATGTAAAAATACACAGTCTTGGTGCGTAGTTTAATTATTAAAGTCGTTTTTATGTAACCAATTTCGCTAAACAACGGCCTTTTTCAACAAAATCGTCAGCAGACCTAACCCCTTTTCATGATATTGAAGCAAGCAGTAAACGTGCTGAAATGAGAACGGCCAAAAGGTCGACTGCATACAGCTCTTGACCACTAAACATTAAATTTTATCACTGCACAAGCACCGTAACATAATGACCGTTATTTGACCAATTTCGCCGAACAACATTATTTTTCAACAAAATGATCATTAGATCTTACACGCTTTCATCAAAATAATAAGCAATATGTTTTTTGAAATAAAAACTACAAAAAGCGCTTTTACCACTAAACATAGCTTTAAACCACTGTTTAAGGAAGGTCCGCTTAAACAATTGCAATTGATATAAACTTATGATAAACCTCTTGTATTTAAAGACATATGAATCGAGTATAATGCACAACGAACTATATGTATGTATTATAAAATCTGAACTTCACATAATAAGATTTGAACTGCATATACAGTCAGATAGAAAAAAAAACTTATGACTGTCACATTATTTTATTATTATTATTATTATTATTATTATTATTATTATTATTATTATTTAAACTTACGAAATATCTTTTTAAAAATAATTTGAAATAATATAATTTACTTACATATATAACGCTTAAGAAAACGCCACCATTTACTTCGAACAGCCTACCTAGCGCACTGCTACTTAACAGAAAGGACTTACTTTAAATAAAGAACTGTATTCCTAATATATGGTATCTGTTTAATTTATCTATGTAAGGGAAAAAAACTGTAGGGAGAAGAGGGGGAAGTTCGACCATTAGATGGCAAACTTGATATAAATATTACGAGTGATAGAGAAAGGTTAAACATACATATCGAGAAAAGTCACGCACAGACACACGCCTATCCACACAGCCAAACAGCAAAAAGGACATAAATTAGTATATATAATAGTTAATCATGGGGTAGTAAAATGATAAATTGCAAGAAAAATAAAAAAAACAACGGAAAACAAAACCTTTGGGTTACCACATTGGAACGGTCATTGGCAAAACAATTTGCCACTGGGGATTTTAACCAGGTTCTTAGGTGCACCTACCTCACGCTTGCCCCCAACATGTTCATATACAGAACATCAAGTTGTCCTGGTAAATGAGATGTATTCATTCTTAGTTATTAAAATTATCCTAGTAAGACATATGATAATATATCAACAATTTTGACTGTTTTTAAATAAATGTACTTGCTTTATGGTTAAAAACGTTTTTTTTTATCTAATTGTCGATGTATATAAAAAGCTGTGAACTTATCTCAAAAATAACTAAATTCCTCAAAATACCTAAATGTTTATTAAATGTTTGGTAAAGTATAAAATTGATTTGCCATTGACTGTTCGATGGCGGTATATTGTTGTGGTGTCTTATTGAAAATGATCATTTTATAAACACATGCTATATTTTCTTTTTTGTCTGTATGGGCTGGCTGTCTGTTTTGAGTGTGGCAAATTCTGATATGCATGTTTCAAATTGTTTCTCTGATAAAGAACTCAGTGTAAAAGCGTCTGCACTCTTCGGTTCTTGAACAAAAGCACGCAAGTGTAAAGAAAGTAAAATACGCATATCAGGAATTGCCACATTCAGAAGTCACAGCCTCCTCACACAGCTAACAAGAAGAGAGGAAGAGAGAGCAAGGTTTATAAAATGACCGATTTCAAAACAGACACCACAAACAATAAACAAAAACGAGAACCTGAGGGGTTACCGCCTTGGAACGTTCAGTGGCAAAACAATTAGCCACTGGGGGTTTAAACAAGGTTCTAGGGTTAGTTATTTTGGATATGTTTTGTTCCAATAAAAAAAATCGGTTGAGATTTTTTTTAATTGAAACTAATGTTTCCAGTTGAAGCGTTTGATTTTTAACAAATTAAGTTGTCATAGTAGCGTAGTTTGTGCTGTGTGGCGGCTGTAAAAAGTTTCCCCCTTCATTACATCAGTTACGTCTTTTGAAAGTCCTTGTGCACTATACTTATGTACTATATTAATAGTACATGTATTACTACAATTTCTTTTGTTTACATACTTCGGCCGGTTAAATGGCTGGTGGTTTCAATATCCCAGCCAATATAGTTTTTAATTTCGTTCAATCACCCCAATGATATTTTTTTTTCTTTTTAAATTTTACCTTTGGCGTTGTTTGTGATATGTAGGATTTATATTGTCAGAATTCCTGTCAAAATTTCTTTCTGTTTAGTTCCGCCTATTGTTTTCTCTTTTTGGCCAAACCCATTCTTTTATCTGGGGACCAGACGTCGCTGAACTTGGAATGGTATTAATCTGAAAATACCGCATTGGCTTCCATGTTCGCCGTCATACAATGTATGCATTTCATCGTTTGGGACGAATCAAAATTGTACTGTTTATTGGTGTAAATATTGAGTTGCGCTCAACCCGGGGTTAGGCCTCGCGGTCAGTAATATGCATTTCCTGTACAGTCCATGAACAGGCTAAACCACACAGAGCAGAGCCTGCAATATTTTCATATTTGTCTTATTCTGTGGCTTTCGAAGTTCCCTTTGCATCTATTTAAACTTTTCTTTTTATTAAATTTTTCTCTCTTTTCCTGATTTTTTGCTGTGTTGGGAGGCTCTGTTTTCTGAGTGTAAGCATTTCTGACTTTATGAGTGTGTGCAATTCGGACATGGATGTTTCACTGTTTTCTATAAATAATTGCACAATCAGTAATATTTTGTTAAAATACTTTAAAAAGACTAATAAAGCAACATGTATTCTTGTACAAAAATGAAATATGCATATCAGGAATGGCCCCATCCTTCATACACAGCCTCCCCACACAGCCAAAAAGTAGAGAGGAAAAGAGAGCATGGTATTACAATAATCAGTTTCAAAATGGACGCCACAAACAAATAACGAAAGTGAGAACCAGAGGGGTTACCGCATTGGAACGGTCAGTGGCAAAACAAATTAAGGCTCAGAAAACACCAACTTTTAATAGTTATGGATTAGTAATAATACATCTTTAATTAACTTGTGATCAAAATACTTTGTTTTGCCACAAATGACTTATAACGCTACACGTATTTTTCACATTTATTTTAATTACTCTTACGTGTAGCTTTATGCCCAAGGTTATAAAACTGAGCACGGAAACCAGTCTCAAATCTCAAGCATATGATTGGCTGAAATGGCCTTCAGCCATAATTCCAATAGTTGTAAGCTGTTGAAACAATAAACAGCCTCACAAGAAAACATGTATTTAAGTATATTTTATTGAAATGTTTTTTTTATTTAAAAGTATTCAATCAGTCATTACACCGTCTACAGTAGCCATTACATTTTCAATCGATAGAAAAAAAAATTAGTTCAAGTGTTCACCAACCTCATTATTGCCATTTAAAACCATATAACAAAAAAAACATTTCAAAAAACTTTTTCTTTATTTTTTGATACCGATAAACTTGTTTTAAAAGGTTTTTCCGTTATGCAAAGATTGCGTTCATTGAAATCTTTAACATAATTACAAGCTCTTAAAAGCAAACAAGCTGTGAGATATAAACCAGTTAGATGTGAACGAAGAACATCGTCGTCTTTTAAAAAGGCAAAATTTATCATATTAAAACTAAAATCATCTCTGATGTCATATATTTTAGTAGTGACGTTACCATTTTAAATGGATAGATTTAGATCAATGAAAGGTTTACTAGCTTTTCTGAAGTATTTTGCTTTATTAAGCTGTAGTTCATTAGGACTTTTTTATTTAACAGTGATGGAAACCGGTGAGTCAGGCGCATCTACTCATGTTGCCTAGCATTAATAAAGGTTCAAGTCAATAGCTTGAAAAAAATGTAGCAGTGGTTTGTTTCGCAAGATTGAAAAAAAATCCGCCCTCTTACAGAACACTAGGTTGCTGAGGCCTAAGTTGCTGAGGAATGTTGAAAACAATTTTGGTGTGTGAAACATATTCACGTTATGATGGTTGCATCCGCCAATTATTTTGAAATTCATCCATAGATGACAAAGAAATGGACAGGACAAACAATGTTAACAGTTAGGCCTATATAGCAAAACTTACTAAATTCATAGTGTTGCTGTGATCCCGACATTGGAAGGAGGAGCATGGGTATTGTTAGCAACAAGTTATAATTATAAGTTCCGGAGGAGGCAAGATTAGCAAAGTCTTTAGTCGTCAAGTAATTTTATTTATAGTATTAGAACTTTTTATTATATTGCACACATTGAAAATTATTAGTAATTCATAACCGAAAAAAATGTAAATGCAATTTTAATTAAAAGAAGACTGGCATAGGCATTGAAATAGAACAAAATATTTTCTTCTCTTCCTAATTATATTTTCCTGACTTTTACCCGACTTTTCAGGATGTTTTGTTTTATTTTTTCTGACAAATTTTCAAAATTTCCTCAAAATGCCCTTAACTTTTAAAAACAAACAACAGTGTTCATTGTCTTTCCAAGCCCTTTAGCAATGCTGAACTATGCAAGTGATACCGGATGCCACAAATGTAAATTTATTTCAGCAAGCGCAAAAAGCTGTGTAAAAACTGAAACATCCACAAGCAATGCCAACAGAACGATCTATGGACATTTGCGCATGCGCTATTCGTTTTTACAAAGCCCGAATCTTCTAAACCAATCCTCACAGAACCATATGAATTGTAGTTATTGATTCTAAATTCACCATCAAAGAGATAGTTTTGGGAAAATCTGTTATATAGAATAGTTTCTTCTAGGTTGAAAATATATTCGTCGATTCCAAGCTGTATTTGATTACAAAAATAAAGTTTTGTGACTTCAAAGCCAAATTTGTATGGAGTCGGTAATAAGTAAAAGTCAAAGAATGCCACATACTGTATACTGAATGAACTGTTTACCAGAAATCTATCAGACGAAATCCCACCAATATCTCTAATGGGATCCTTTTGTTTAAAACAGCGAAGGCGTCAAAACTAGTGTCTCATTACTGTAGTACAGCAACCAATTCGATTGCAAAAGCAAACCAATGTTCTTTATTACTTTTGCGGGGTCAGAAGTGCCGAAATTTCTGTTCATGTAGACGAGTAATGTGTTCGTTGTCCGATTGTTATCAGGTCGTTTATTTTCGTACAATACCTGTATGACTTGCCAAGACCGTAATCTTGAAGGATTTGACGCGTATAAAACATCGATATTTTGCACGTAGTTATCTGTATTAGACCACTTAAAAGCTCCTTTCAAGTCGATCGTCTTTTCACTTTTGAGTTCTAGTGCTACTGTATACAGTTTCATATACCATATTTTTGTTGGAAACACGCACTGGCCTTCGGCATCCCTAATCTGCCCGGCCGGGCATAGTACTGGTCTGCATTGGCTTACATTCTACAAAATTAAAACAACAGATTTTTTGCTGTCAAACAATGTCAATTTTATACAAACAAAATGCTCTTATACTTGTGCAACTATAACAACTTTTTGAAAGGCATACAATTTCTGAACAAAACTGCTAATAGGCATGGTGTTTGTGCCAACGTATGTCTAAAATGTAATAAAAGAATATTCACCCTCCTCGAAAAAGTGTAACTAGAACATTTGGGACTCAGAATCAACTTTATAAAAAATTTTACACTTTGTTTCGAATTTTCGAACACCCCTTTTTCTTTAAGAAAAACACATAAATTTTAAAACAACAATAAGCTATTTAACAATGGATGTAACCTTAATAACAAAATTTCTGCTTTTTCATGAAGAAGAACAGGCGTTTGAAAATTCGAAAATAAAGAGTGATTGTTTTAAACTTAAAAGTTTATTACTGATTTCCCTTTTGGAAGATTTACGTTATTGCTAAATCAAATGTTTAAGATCTCTGTAACAGTATTAAAATTAATGTGGTAAATTAAATATTTTATTAAAGAGTCATACACTTTGGATAATGAGTGAAATACAATTTTACATTTTAACATAATACGTTTTAAAGAAACGTTAATTTAAAACCAAAACATTTCTCGTTAAGTTGGTATACTCACCTGCAGATTGTTTTTGGACAGGCCATATCCTTTTTGTAACTGGAAAATAAATTGTTTTTGTTTTCAAAAGCATCGAGGTCAAAAAGCGCCATGAATTCGTTTTGGCTTATTCCTCCCTTACCAATCATTTGTATTTGACACTTGTCGTCATTTGTAAACATTGAACCGGAACAAATGTAGCAGAAGACATTTGCATACAGATAATTTCTGTCGTAGTATGGCGACACAAGACCACTGAGACATGCTTCCGAGATGTCTTTTTTCGTTGCATTAAGATAGGGTGGAACATGAAATTCTTCTCCAGCGTATTTGTTTATCGGGTTTTTAAAACACACTTGAGACTTTATGTCATTGAACACGCCGGGATACATAAACTGAACGGTACAATATGTCGGCATATCGTCATTTTCCAGAGCAGCATAGATATAATAAATGTCCACATTCCGATATTCTTCAGTGACAATCGGTTCGAATTTTAGTATGGGATCCCATAAAACACCATCTGTGATATTGTAGACGTTTGCGCATGCGCTATTTTTGTAAATTGTTCCTGTTTGCTTTGATGACACTGGATACAAATTCCCCCAAGGAGCAACCTTCTTGTAGGCACAACCTTGGCTTTGGTCTGATGAAATAGGCGATATTATGTTAAAGGAGTAAAACATCAAATGATCGTCTTTTTCGGGTGAACCAGTTTTGGGATATAAACACTGGACATTAATATTTGCCTTTTTTTATCTGTTTGTCGCCTTGTCCGCTTGCATCAGGTGATTGATCTCTTGGGGGAAAGCAACAGCTTCCGGTATCGGCACAATCAGATTCACAGGAGCAATCTAAAATGGTTTTGTATCATGTTTATTTTGGCATAATATATGAAACAAATCATTTAAAGTAACGTAACAAAAATTAAACCTATGATTAACTTAAAACTCTAGAAAAACACTTTATTCATTTATTTGTGCATGTCTTCAATTAAAACGTAAAATGTTATTCAGTTAAAATATCTTCAGACTGTAAAACACAATGAAACCATTATTATTATTATTATTATTATTATTATTATTATTATTATTATTATTACTATTATTATTATTATTATTATTATTATTATTATTATTATTATTATTGTTATTATTATTATTATTATTATTATTGTTATTATTATTATTATTATTATTATTACTATTATTATTATTACTATTATTGTTGTTATTATTATTTATTATTATCATCATCATCATCATCATCATCATCATTATTGTTTTAAGAACAGTTATATGCATTCCCATTACTGCCCATGAACAGGCTAAATCAAACCGAGCCTGCAATATTTTTAATATTTGTCATGTTCGGAGGCTTTCAAAGTTAACATGTCATCTATTCGAAAAGAGAAAATTCAAATTTAACAATGTATCGATGTTGAATTCAATCGAAGTTTTTATCAATAACCAGTTTTAAAGACAGTTGAGCATATACATTTACCTCGTATATGTGAAAATATTGAGCAGCGGGACTGGGCTAGTAATATGCCCTGGAAACAGTTATATGTATTTCTATAATTGCTAATAAACAGCCTCAATCAAATCGAGTCGAGTCTGCAATATTTTGATATTTGTCGTTTTGGCATCCTGTGTTCTGTTTTCAACTCTTGGAACAACTTCTTTGTGAAATACTTACCTGTACAACAAGATCTAAACATGGGATCATCCAATGTGACTACAGTTGAATCATTTACAATGCATGCATTGGCATTCGGACATAATTGTCTCAAGTACTCCGGGATTCTCTCCAAAAACGAAGTACGAATATTAGAGAATGAGAATGAACATAAACAGTTTCATTCTCAATTTCTAAAACTTTAACATCAGCGCCACGATACTGAAAATAGTAAAGAAATCAAACAGTATTGATAGCAACAATCACAAAAAACAACAGAGCAATGCTCGGCACTCAGATTAAATAAACACTTTTTTTACAAAATTCATATGTTCTGGAATCAAAATAAACAACTTTTTTTCTGAATGCACAACATGCATTACATTTACAGGAATAAATAAAAGATAAAATTTGTATAAGGGTCCAAAATTAAATATGATCGAGTTTTTTTATCCTAAACTTTTTTTAAATTAACTTACAATGCTGACTTAATTGTGTTGTTACCTTATAAAACGATTATTTCACAAACGGGCATACATGCAACTATACACTTATATCTTAAACCTTGGAAATGAAAGATGAAATGTAAAATGCTGATCTTGATTTATTACTGTATGCATATACTCGTACATGTACCGATCTGCAAGCACTTCAACTTAAATGTAAAGATACGTTGTCAATCATTTTTTAATGAGAACTTTTTACTTGTTGCATATTTGCAATATACAAATTTCATTTTTTTATTTCACTTCTATAATATTTTCGACTCTCAGCAGGTCTATTTTGAAACTAATCATTGTATAACTTAAGGTCTCGGTTCCTCTCAATATTTTTGGCAGTGTGAGGAGGCTGGGTCTTCTTGGTGTGGCCATTCTATATGTGCATATTTCTCTATTTTGTAAAGATTGTACACCACCACACAGAATGCAGGCCAAGTTTAAATAAGTGACTTTAAAAGGCTCTGGTATTTTGGTTTAATTGTTTTTGTTATACATTAATTTGTTGAAAAATCACTGTCGATAATAACGCAATATTTGAGCGGGTTCTCTATGATAATTCAAATTGTACGAATTATAAATAAATATATACGAAAAGATTATATTTTGCGAATTCACGTATGCTTTCTGACAAAAATATTATATTGAAGTAAAAATATAGAAAGACTTGAGTCAGCTTTCAGATACAATCATCACTTAATTACTTTTTGGAGTCCAATCAACAGCTGAATAGATAATTGGTCTTCTTCTTAGGTGTATGTATCCTCCTTTGAGTAAACCATAATCTATTTATAATAATCTCTTTTATATGGTTCCATCATCAGGTACCCATCACCATTTAAACTTAGCGGCTGTAAAAAGTTTCCCATTAGTGCTGTTATCAGTTTCTATTCAAACAGTGTTTTATCCACTCAAGTCATCAAATGAGATTGGTCAGATATTTGTCAAAGGAAGTTAAACTAATAAATTTTAAAAATCATTCCTAAACAAAGGTTTGCGTATACCGGTGACTATGTAAATTTCCACGCACTATTTTCAGATAAATACCATCATTCTATTAAAACTGCACATGATTCTCTGAATAAAAATCAGAATGTTGCGCTAAATGAGCAAACACTGGATATAAATATGCAAAACATAATGAGAACCGGAGGAAAAAAGCGATTAATTAAGTTAACTTAATTACAGAAAAACTAAACCTATGATAATGAAAATGAATACAACAAATAACATTGTGGGCTATGATTATAAACCAAAGTTCTTGCATATGAGAAGTAGAAACATACATAATTATTGTGTTTTACGACCCTCCAATGCAATAATAATAATGATAATAATAATAATAATAATAGTAATAATATTAATAATAATAATAAATAATAATAATAATATTTTTCAATGTCTGCTCCGACCCCTTTGTGCAAAAGTATATTGCAATGTTAATCATGTATATCATCGAGAAGATCCAGCACTAGATTTCCCACTGGGATTGAAACTGTACTAACATATCTACAATCAAACTTGGCGAAAGTTTCTTTTTTGGTTCAGTATATGTTTGTGTGCGCGTGCATGCAACATTCTCTAGTTAATTGGTGGGTTGGAGTTAATTCACCTAGTGTACTTGTTTTTTATGTGAGAACCTGTTGCGGACGATGTGAGGTTTGTGCTCTAAAGAACCTGGTGTGAAACCCGACTGACAAATGTTTTACAACTTAACAATTAATATTAAGTAAAAAACGAGTTACGAAAATATCAAATATTTGAAATAATTAAATGTTCTGAAATGTTTAACGCTAAGAAACGAAACTATTTAGCTGGAGGAAATAGTGCATTGCTATTGGACAGATATAACTCGCATTAAAAGCGAACCTTAATCCAGATAATTACATCTGTCATCTGAGTCAAAGTGGAAACTTGACAATATGGGAAACTTCTAGTACATTAATGATGCCAGTGAATGCAAACACTTGAGGAAATTTGATAACGAACATGTTTACCTGGGAAGTTATCGGTTCAATATATATCGGTACAACAATGAAGAAAAAAAACGGTTTCGACAAATTAAGAGTTGTTTTTTGTTTTTGTTCTTCCTTTAATTAAAAGTGGTATGTTACAAAAACGGATATTTAAGTAACTGCATCTTATGTCTTTGCTTTAGTGGAATTTGACCATAATTGTGTTTTGCCTTCTCTATCTGCGATAAACGTATAATTTTGGCAGTCACTTACATGTAATCTGTTTGAGACTTTTCTGTAAAAATATCGATCTCATCATTATTTAGGAAACAGAAGATAAACTTGACAGCTGTGTAAAAAATAATTACATCTTCCAGCTTGTACAGCTTGATTGCTATTCAGAAGTTGTTCTAGATCAGGTATCAATGTTTTAAACTTTTTAACGTATAGTTTCAAGACATTAATTCGACAAGCAAAACATAATTCACAAGTGTTCATACAAACATAAACACATTGATTTAAAACTTTTAATCAACACAGAAGACATACAACCGTTGAGGACAATTCTTAATTTTACGACGCTCAACCAGGGGCTATGAGGCGTGAGCAGTAATATGCATTTTCATAAATGTCCATGAAAAGACTCAATCAAACCGAGCCTGCAATTTTTTCATATTTGTCGTCGGATTTAAAAGCCGTGGCGCGTTAGTGCTAAATACAACAGAAAAGGGCAAGTTTGACCCAGGTTCATCTGAGATAAACTTCGCTGTTCCAGGCGTGAACTTGCTCAGCAGCTTTGACCCTTACGATACCACAGGGGCTAGATATTCTGGAATCTACAGACACTATTCTTGTGTTGAGTCAAAATCTACAACAAAGATCTTCATGTTTGACATTTGATGGGAAAAAGATCAAACAAGGACTGACACAATCCTGATGTAGATCTTTTAGGTCACGAGAATGGTTTCACTGCCCATATTACTTTTTTTTATTTTGACACAAACGATGTTTTGTACCAGCTAAAAGAATTCAATAAAAACAATACGCAAGCCAGGAGTTTTTTCGTTTGCTGGTGACAACTAAACAAGCCAAAGTTCAGAGGAGCGGATCAAAACAATACATGTTTTAAGCCGGAATTTGATATTGGGGGTCTCCCAAATGTTACATTTTATTTCTTTAATTGATTACGTATCGGACATGTTTTTTATATGGTCATATTAATCGGGGAAAAACGACAGCGATGTTTTATGTTTAGTTGAGGAAAAAAGTCAACTACACTTTATCATTTATTTTTCAGAACTGCACTTTACCATAAGGGATATTTGCTAATTTTGCTGCGAAATAGTGTTTTATTTGACAAAAAAGTTTTTCTTGGGACAAGAAATTAAAAATGGAATTCAATTTTTGGTGTGATTACAGACAAAACTACCTTTCTGTCGAAAAACATACAAAATGACAAATTTCCCTGCACTTTACCCTTAAAAGTTTTGTTAATTTCTCGCCGATTAAGTTTCCATGACCAAGGTAACTTGTTTTCCACTTGGAGTTTATATTCCATCTAGGTACCAAAAGATTCGGAAAAATGTGTAGCAGGTTCTTAGGTATATCTCAGTTTTACGAGTTATTTATTAAATGAGTAAAAGTAAAAAAAACTTACCAATTTTCATCCAAGATGGCGGACTTTTGTTTACAAAATGCATGGTAAGGTGCAGTTTGATTACCCGCCCTGGTCGTGTTCAATGGCTTTCCAAAGTTCCATTTCATCTGTTCAAAAGACTCAATCAAACAGAGCCTGCAATATTTTGATATTAGTCGTGTTTGGTGGCTTTCAAAGTTCTTTTCTTTCCTCTCGTATATGTTTAAGTTCCCTTTAGAGTCTATATTAAATAGATAAGAACGAATTTGTTTACTCCTCATTAACCAAAGCATTTATCTCAATTATTAGAACAGATACCATTCACGTTGAAAATAACCAATTCTTTGGGGCAATCAGGTACTACGCACTCAACAATTTTGAAATGTGTCATTTTGTCATAAACAAGCTCAAAAAAATAAATGCAATTTATTACAGCAGCTGGTGAAAGGTTAGCATTCTCTTGACCCAAATTGACTCAACGATATGTTACGATTTTTGTTATTCTTGACATGCTTAAAGAGTAAATCAAATCAAAACAGTTCATGTATTAATAAAAACATGTTTGCGGGGTTTATTAATTGGAGCTCTGCGTTTTAATATTTAAACAAACTTATTTTGCTTAAATATTGGGAATAAAGTAAACTTGCAATAAAACAATATTCTAATTGATTTGCAACCTTTTG
Source organism: Corbicula japonica (assembly GCA_038501625.1). Classification (NCBI taxonomy): domain Eukaryota; kingdom Metazoa; phylum Mollusca; class Bivalvia; order Venerida; family Cyrenidae; genus Corbicula; species Corbicula japonica. The sequence goes on from JAZAYU010000288.1 coordinate 548,885, forward strand.
CATCTACTTAAAATATGTACTTTTAATCGAAACACTTCTTTTTATTTGAAAGTGCCTGCCTTATGTAAATAAATTGTTTTCGAAAAAAAAGAGTGAAATATGCATATTAGGAATGGCCACATTCATAAGACACAGCCTCCACACGCAGCAACAAGATGAGAGGAAAAGAGAGCATGTTTTTTATAAGTATGTCAAATCAAATTAGATGCCACAAACAATAAACGAATAATAGAAAATTAAATCAACTTAACCTACTGAATAAGTATGGTTAAAACCTAAATGCATTATAATACATATGTAAGGGAAGAAACTGGAAATAACGAGACTGTTTCCAATGGACTGTGAATCTGTTGCTTGATTTTTTTTCACATTTGGATTTTTCTTTAAGCAAACAATTTATATATATTTTTGTTTGGTTGCAGTAGATCTATGTTCATTAATGCGGTTTTTATGAATGTACAGTAACTCACGTTTTGCTTGGTGCCGGCGAAAAGTAAACCAGTCAACCGGCAGAGCCAGAAGCGGACTGCATATCCTGCTGTGCCGGTTGACGGGTGTGAAAAGTAAACGTTTCATATCACAAACCAAAACATCCGATTAACTATACAACTAAAATACATTTTTAAAAGTAGAGCGAATGAGAGGAAGTTTTACAGAATTTGGATATCAGAACTGAAGGTTAAAAGTCACAGTTATTGTCAATAAAAAAGAAGTTTGCCACCGGTGCTGTCAATAAAACACACTATCATATATCAATATTATAATAATTATTATTATTAAGTTTTTCACGATATACGTAATACTATGTATCTGGTATGATTCTACAATCATGATACATTTTTTTCCTCTCTAGCTGTGAAATAGTCAGTTTATACGACGAAAACTTTCATCTCGCAGAACTGAAGATAACCATCATTTGCGAGGAAATGCTGTAGTTTCAGAGCTCCATACGGCTGTGGTTTGCAGATGAAGTTCGTGAGTTTCGCTACGCCCGGTCCGGTGTACTCTCTGCACATGACGCCAGCTACGTCATTCATTGCATCATTATATGACTTGTAAATCCATAACCGGAAGTATGTGTTTCTGTGCACTGTTAATGACAAAAACATTGGTATCGACTATTTTAAATTCTTTACTACATTGTCAAGTTAAATGTACGTTAAATGTATCGGTCATATTTTTTAAAGTTTAGTTACATTAATTTAGAAGGAACTTACATTTATCTTATTATTTATTTTCTCATAAATAATTGGTAAGTTCTTATACATTTTGACAACATTTTTGTATTTCTATATCTTAAAATGCATATTAAGTAATGTCGTCTGTTCAAATTTTGACATCATTTCAAGAAATTGAGATTGCAGTATATGAATTTAAAAAATCTGATTATACCAAACATTTCAGTTTCGTGACTAGTATTATCAAAATAACATTATAGTAATATACGTAGTAATATACGTAGTAATATACGTAGTAATGTACGTAGTAATATACGTAGTAATATACGTAGTAATATACGTCATAGTGACCAAACAGCTGTACGTGTTTATGTTATTTTATTACATAAAAATAAACAAATGCCATGTATCCAACCAATCACTCACTTTGCCAGTAACTACATATATACAACCAGATATACATCAATACATATTAAATGAAGTCGGGAACAATGTTGATATGTCGTAAATGACGTATCAAATATTACGTAGATAACTTGGCACATGACTGCTATGATCTGACACCTGAAGTTTGACTGAAAGAACACCTATTAAGGTACTGTTGTATCATTTTATTTCGTTAGGATCAAATTTCGCGCAAATGACATAAATGACATTTTTGTGATAACAACAACAGTGGGGTATTTGAAGTTACGGTGATTGTTTTATTGTTGTTGTTGTTATTATTGTTGTTATTGTTGGTATAATAAAACTTTCCTCTTCTAAATGAAAATAATTTTGATTTTAATAACTTTATTAAACGAAACTTTAGTTTGCAACAAAGACACTTGCTGTCAGAAATTATATTTAGCAGGCTGTTCTTGGTCAAGAATACAAATTCTAAAGAATTAAATTACCCTACCATCAATTTAGGGCAAACTAAATTAAAGTTTTCATTTGAATTTATCGTTACGAATCATTATAAGCTGATTAAATGCGAAAACATTTTTTTCTGCTGTAATATACATGTACATGTAACTATATGAATAAAAACAACCCATTTTACAGAATTACAATTTTTGCTTAAAAATGAAAGGGCCACTAAAACGATATGAGCATTGCTCCCAATATCACAAAAATTGTTGAATTTTAATTTAACTCAAATCGATGCAGATCGTGCAATCAAATTTACAACTTAAATGTTTATAAGTTATACTGCGATACGCTTTTCATCAAGTCACAAATTGTATTAGAAAATTACAAAATAAAATTATAATAATATGCTTTACGCTAGCAATGTCATTTAATCACAGTTTGTGAACCTTTGCTGGTTAAAATAAAATCAAAATAAAATGTTCACTTCTGAACTCACCAAAACCTGATTCCATTCGAAAATAAGGAGTTACCATCACCACAGTGCCGCACAAGTTCAACTCCATGATCCAGGAAGCAAACAAACCACCTCAATGCGTACATACACATCCCGGATATAAGAAAGAGTCGTTCACTTGGCCATCTATTGCCTTCGATGCAGTACAATCAGACCAAGTAGAGGACATCCAAGCCCTTATCCCTTGAACTTGTCTCAGCTCTAAGATGAAAATGTAATAGCAGTGAAAAGTAAATTTCGAAGGCAATCGGTTTTTTTCAACTTGAAACATTTAGATTTCTGGCAACTGACATCAGAGCTATGTTGTTATAAATCATCCTATCAAATGTTTACAGCTATGTGACCAGCCTCGAAGTGAATGTTTGGGCGATAAATATGTCACAATTTAAATCATCAAAAATAACCACATTTCACAGTTACTTGAAACAATTTGGTAGTATTAGACATGTCCTATCGCTTCCTCTATTCTTTTTCGCTGCGTGGGGAGGCTGTGGCGATTCCTGATATGCATATATCATTTAAAAAAAACAAGTGATAGAGAATTTATAAAAACCCGAGTGGAGTTTTTTTAACAGTTCGAGACATTTACAATTATTTGAATTATACCATCTAGGTAATAAAATGATACCTCGATAATAGACTGTCCACCCGGTGCGCGGAGTAGCTGTCAGCGTGTTGTAGGGAGGGTAATAATTGGACAGCTCACACAGGAAACCAGCTGTATTCACATGTGCCGAGACGCAGTCCGTAGCATCCGCACATCTTCTCAGACACATGGGCAAGCTCAGAGATCCGTTTTGGGCGGTAGTTGGACCATAAGTAACGTCCGTAGTTTGCCACCGAATCCATTTGCTAGAATATTTTGCACATTTAGCATCTTCAAGTTGGAGCTTAAAAATAATCAGATATATTATAAAACACTCGTGCGCATGCATCATAATTCGTTTTCTTTAATTGTATGTAGCTGAACGAACATTTTAGTGAATTCTCATTGTTTGTTTTGATAAATGAGATACTTTGAAAAATTCTTTCAGTAAAAAACGTGTAAATATTTTATAACAGACCAATAGCCAGATGTTATCTTATGCATTTCTGTACAGTGCCTATTGATTTTGCTTTGTGTCCGATTGAACACTTGTCTCTCACCGATTGTCGTTTACTCAGAAAACCTAAAGCATGACAACCGATCATGTAAGGGTAATAATTGGACTTGGCATGGAATTGATCAGGTGAACCATTGAAATATCATCACCCACCTTACCTTCCCCCTAAAAAATATGTTGTACATAAAGATACTTGTCTGACAAGTCTTTGTTTAGAAATTTTTAACTGTTTCCAAATCTCTAAAATAAAAGAAAACTGATTATCGCCCCACACTTCCAAACTAAAACAAAATCCTCCAGATCAGTTGAAAGCTGTACTTTTTCAAAACGTCACAATGTTTATGCTTTAAAACATAATGTTTCTTTATACTAGATGTTTTTTGTCAAGTCAGCTTGTAGTGAGCTCGACTTAGTTGTCACAGTTGTTTTCATTTATGGTGCTTTCAAGAAAATCATTAGTTGATTACAATATCGTCATTTTAAGTAAGAAATTCCAAATCTTTAAATGGAAAGCGATTTTTAGTTTTACACTAATTACTACTCATTTTATTTAAGAAATTCTGAAAATGACCGATAAGCGTTTAGGATAGCTAAAGTTTGTTTTAATACGATGAACCACATTGCGAAATCTGCCATTTTAAGTGATATATTTCAAAACTTTAAATGGAAAGCGACTTCTAGTTTAACACTAATTACTACTCATTTTGAAAATGATCGACCAGCGTTTTTGAATAGCCAAAGCTTGTTTGAATACGATGTTGCGTAATCCGCCATTTTGACAAATTGATATTTAATGTCCAATCTTTTCATTGTAAGTAAATAAAAACAACATTATATACTCGTTGTTTTTTATCGTTTTAATAAGTTTCATAATTATGGTTCGAGCGCCTCAAACATAGTCGTCGCCCCAGACATTCAAGTCAGCTTGTCCAAGCTTCACAATTTTTTACCTTGAGCTGTTTATTTACTTATGGCCAAAAGTCATGTCCGCTATGGTTTTTTCATGATATCTTTTAAGGGCTTGCCACACTCCTCCCAATCCTGTTCATCGATAAAATGAAAATTATCAAAATCTCAATAATGGCAAAATGCCTTTCAATGAAACTTTGCACAAATGAATGTTACTAATGTATCTTGATTTTGCATACCGTAAGACATCGCACTTGAAAAACTAGTTTTATTAACATGTGCCGAAACGCAGTCACATATTTTCAGACACAAAGATCTTGGGCTATAGTTTGACCATAAGTAACGCCCGTAATTTACCACCGCATCCATTTGTTAGAATATTTCGCACAATTAGTTTTGTTTGAGTACAAAAATAATCAGAGTTTTGTTTTTACCAGCGGGATGAATACGATATAAAAAATATTTAAAAGAGTAAACTCCAAAATATGTAGTGGTCGTGACGATCGGGTTCGCTCCCCAGTTAAGGCAATATCATTTGTCAACCAAAGTGAAATTGTTTTTGATATTTGCTATTTTGTGACGTTGCAGTTTTCAGTCACTTCGAGAAAATTTTCTTCTAACATCATATGAAGACAAATTGTTGAATTAAGTATATCATTTCTAATAAATAAAACTCTCTTTAAAGTATATGATGTTTTTAAATCAAGCAACAGAACTCTACGATACATACGATCAAATAATATATTACAGATTTTTCCGTATAATTATCTCTGAACAAATCAGGGTGTGTCCGTAAAACAATAAGTGTTTTTGACGTGCTATCTGGGTCTTTGAACGCATTAGAAATGGGAAGAAAATCTCCGTTGATCTACAAAACGTGTTATTACTTCATTATTATCTTATCTTAATCTTTATGATAGTCTTTTAAAAAGGTTTAAATGCATGCTTATTACAAGCACTTTACTTTAAGACCCCTGGTTCAAAAATTCAGCTTTCTTCTTTTTGTCATGAATAGTTAAGGCTAAAATGTGTTTTGATGCATCTGACGACTGATTATAATTGCGATGAAGGATTGAACGGAAAGTTCCAATACATTTTGACAGTCTCAAAAGATTTATTTATTTATTAATGATACATTAACAATTACTACATCATAATTTTCAGAAAGCTTTCAGAGATAGCGTTATCTTCGCGCATTTTGAAATGTATCAAGTACATTTATTGAAATTCACCCCTGTTACGGTTACCGTAGGTTTAATTCTGATGCAAATTAATCTGAAAGATTATCACAGTACGTAGCACTGGTACAGATTTTCAGTTTTGGGTAACTGGCTGTCTCATAATGTTTTATCAGCTGCCCAAAGATTACAGACCAGTACGACAGAAATAGCAAATTCAACCGGAAAAACGCATTTAAGTTTGCTGGGTTTTTTAAGCTGTCATAAAAAGTATTAAAGCTTACTTCGCGTTATAAGAAGACTAAATTAAGAAATTCAAAATTCCAATGGCTTCTTTAAGAAAGTGGTAATTCTTCAGTTGGTCAACGTTAAAAGATGTTTGAGCAGAGGACAATAAAGAAATAAGCAGAAATGTGCAAGTAGGCCTCAGTGGGACAATCGGTGCATAACTAATTATGTTAACCTTGAATTCGTTAAAGTTATTGTTAAGTCTCAAGGCAAATTCATATGAAGGGATTCACCTTTTATCAATCAGATTAATATGACCTCCAAAAATGTGTTATTACTTCCATTAGTGGTTATGCCAATCGTTAAAATAGTTATTTGGTAGCTTAACCAGTCAAATGTATTTCAATCTTACATTATGAGGGCTTGGTACAAATCTGACTATCGTCTTTATAATGCTAAATGAGTAAGAAGAGTATTGCGCCAACCCCTTTAGGCCAGACTTAAAATATTCTTTGTTTCCCCATCCCGACCAAAGCAGAGCAAGTATGGGTAGGTCGTTAGGTCAAAATATTTTTATTTAAAAAACTTTTTTCAGAGTAATGATCCACATATAAATATTCTAGGAATAACTCTAAGAATATCAAAACTCTTAATATTTAAACAGGTACCAAGTTAACATGCATTATATATGAAGATGAATGCCTTTCTGCAAAAGACTAAGTCATCCGGTTTCGTAATCAAACTGATTCCAAATATATGCATTATTTTTCCTCTCCAGGTTTTTGTACCAAATAAAAAAAATATCATTTAGGTTTCGGCGATAAAATTTTTCGGGTCGCGCCGATTTTTTCGTGTCGGTCGTGGATGGGGAAACAACCAATATTTTAGGCCTTATTGGTAAAAACTTACAGTAAAGTGTCAAATATATTTCAGGAAAGGGTTATAATGGCAAATGACGGTCATAAGTTACGGTAGCCATTAAAACTATGACACCTCGCAAATTCAGCGAGCTATATTCTCTCTGATGGGGTGTCACCACATCTTTGAGACATGTGGTAAGGCTTAGATACCCGTTCTCTAATTTAATGAATTGTTACGAATCTTTAAATCTTCATGTTAACAATTATACGCACTGTACCATTATGAACGTCTTTTGGCCAACATTTTCTTCTGTTCGTTTGGTCAATCCTGTTAGCGATAAAACGATGACGCTTGTTGCGGACTATAATTATACTGTAGCTGTGTCGTCTTTTATAATATGAATTTAAAAACACCAAGGCCAGTAGCAGGGTCCCCAATAGGTAATTTTATTTTGATCGGTTGTCATGCTTGAGGTTTTCTGTGTAAACGGCAATCGGTAGTCTGGCACCAGCTAGATGGTTTGTTAAAGAAAACACTGAAATACTTTTTATCTTATATCTCCTTTTTTATTCATTTCATTTTTCCTTTTTTACTGATATGCTGAAACTATGTTCTAAGAGATAAGGGAAGTAAAATGCATACCAGTTAGGTACCTGTAGAAGTTGCTTTTCTTGGAGGTATTGATTATTATTGTATAAGTTACATGAGACTATTTAACAGAACGTAGGGACGGGAGCCAGTCTAGGCAATCGGTGGAAAAAAGTGTTCAATAGGAAACACTAAGAATGTCCAGTTTTTTGCCTAAGTGAAGTATTGGAAATGTGTACATAATTTAAAAGACAAATGTATGAAAAATTTATACAAAACTTTTAAAGCAAAATCAATAGGCATTATACAGAAATACATAGGATATCTTCTGGCAATTCATCTGTTATCAAATATTTACATTTTTTCAATGAACGATTTTTTTCGAAGTATCTCATTTGTCAAAAAAGGATGAGAATTTTCTAAAATGTGCGTTCAGCTACATGCAATTAAAAAAGAGCTATGTTGCATGCACATGAGTGTTTGATAATATTTCGGATTATTTTTAAACACCAAGCAGCTAACTGAGCAAAATATTCTAGCAAATGGCTTCGTTGGCAAACTATGTACGTTACTTATGGTCCAACCAAAACGGATCTATAAGCCTATCCATGTGTCTGAGAAGTTGTAAGGGTTCTATGGACTGTAGCTCGGCTCATGTGAATAAAGATAGTTTCCAGTGCGAGCTGTCCAATTATTACCCTCCCTACAACACGCATACAGCTACTTCCCGCACCGTGTGGACAGTCTATTACAGAGGTATCATTTAGTTGGATTATACTTCCTAAATGTTATATTTCAATTAGTTGTATCAACACGACACTGCCCAAACTCTGTATTTAAACAATTATCAGTGACTTATTTTTGAAAAGCAAATCATTGCGTTTTAATATCAAATTGAGTCTAGTAATGGTCATTCACAGTATATCGATGCGCTCAGGGTCTTCAAAATTTGACTTGTATTAATATGTAATTTTAATTTGTTTTAAAAATCATATCTTATCCCAAAAATTTTGCCCCCTAAAATGCATATATATAGCATTATAAAAGCACGTTTTACAACGTGCATTTTAAGAACTTTTGAGTGAGATTTATATATTAATTATTCAAATTCAACGCACAAAACAAAATTTAAAGTGCATGAGACGATTTAGTGAAAACATTTTTATCTCATTTAAAGCGATTCAGAAATTATTTTAAAAATATATTAGCCAGGCATAATTAAATAATTTCATAATCATTGCAATACTAAATGCTATGCGGAACATGCTGCGCAATGACCCCAAAATTTAAGATGCAGAAGACGAATGAATAATTATATGTTTATCTCTTTTAAAGCGATTCAAAAAGATTACTAGTATCAGCTTTAATCATTTCATTATCATTGCAATTATATCAATTTTTTTAAATTTAGGGTGCGTTACAGGAAAAAATATATTCGGACAAATGCCTTCAATTCTTGAATAAACGTCATAGAGATGAGCAGACGAAAACACTTATTATTAATAAGCATTTCCCGGTTAAATACTGTTATATAATCATAGTATATAACTAAATCAATAATTAGCTGAAAGATAAAATAATGGAAAACTTTAAATTTTTTTCCACATATAGTAGACAAATAAATGTCAAAACTATTACTGAAGACACCTTCTAATAAGCAGTCCAGCACCACCCCGATCAGGATCGTTTATGACTGTAGTTGCAGGCAGTCCCATGATCATGCAAGTTTAAATGACTGTCTCAAATCCACACCACCTGTACTAAATGACATAACATCAATTTTTCTGAGATTCAGAATGCACAGATTCGCCGTCACCGCCGACATTGAAAAGGCCTTTCTTCAAATTGGACTCCATGAAGAAGATCGTGACGTCACTCGCTTCCTTTGGCTCAGCGATCCAAACGATCCACAAAGTCCACTGATGACTTACCGATTCAGATCCGTTCTTTTCGGAGCAACGTGTTCACCATTTATTCTTGGCGCTACCATCAGCAAAAATCTTGAAAACAACCCGGATGTAAAAGCCTCGAAAATAATCGAACAGGATTTGTATGTTGACAATGAACTGTCAAGCTTCAGGGACGAAAATAAACTGCTTCAATATTACAAAGAATCCAGACAGCTCATTTCCGGTTAAGGAATGAACCTAAGATCGTGGTCATCAAACAATCAGATTTTGCGACAACTTGCAGCAGACGATAACGTTCTAAATACAGACGAAATATGCAAAGTACTGGGCATGAATTGGGACCCCACGTCAGAAACACTCACTTTTGCACAACGGGATATTCCAATACTAGACACTGTCACCAAGAGAGATGTACTGAAATATTCTTCACAGATTTATGACCCATTAGGTCTTCTGAGCCCAGTTACCGTACGCGCCAAAATCATGATTAAAGAAATATGGAAACTAAAAACAGACTGGGACAGTCCTCTACCTGAGAAATACTTTCATGAATGGAATAGACTATCCTCAGATTTAAACAGTATTCAAGAAACACTTTTCAGTAGACAGTACTTACAGAGTAATCCCAGCAACCGAGAACTCACAGAACTGCACGTGTTCGTAGACGCTAGCATTCAAGCATACGCTGCAGCAGTGTACATGTGCAACAATAATGACTGTCGACTCGTGATTGCCAAGAACAGAGTAACACCAGTAAAACAACTAACCCTTCCCCAGCTCGAACTCATGGCTGCTGTTGTCGGTGCCCGCTTATCCAAACACGTACAAACCGCATTACAAATATCAAGGATCAGCTTTTGGTCCGACAGTCAGATTGTACTTGCTTGGTTGTCAAGCAAGAAAAATTTAAATCGATTTGTAAAAGACCGCGTGCATGAAATTAAGCAACTGACCGCAGAACGCACTTGGAGATACTGTCCTACGCAAAACAACCCAGCTGATTTGTTCACAAGAGGAATTTCGGCACGAGAGTTGAGTACAAGCACTTTGTGGGAGACTGGTCCAATCTGGCTAACCAACAATCTGCAGTGGCCGATCCAGAATACTAGTTCAGTGCAGCAAAATGACCTAGTCTCGTCCAATCACGAGGTATAATTCCAAGATCACGAAGGGCAACCAGTATCCGTTGCTAAGCTACAGTGTTCTGCAGACGACAACGGATTTAGTAGAATTATTGACATAAGCCGTTTGATACATAAATTGTTACGTATCACCGCGTACGTGATAAGATTCACAACAAATGCACGAACGTCACGTGACGGCAGAAATTACGGATATCTAACGTCACAAGAAATCACTAATGCCCAGAGGTTTTGGATACGTGATATTCAGCAACACTCATTTAAGGAAGAGATTAACAGTATGAAATCAGGAAAGATTACAGCAACACTTGTGAAACAGCTACGGTTATTCATTGATAACGACGGATTTGTGCGATGCGGTGGCAGAATACACAATGCACCAGTACACGAAGAAACAAAATTCCCGTATTTACTACCACACGAACATTACTTTACACGGATGCTTATTCAGTCGACACATGAATGTCTACTTCATACAGGTGTCGGGTCCGTAGTTACACAGTGCGCCGATACGTGACAGTGTAGTTTGAAGGTAATGTGGGATGTTCTTGTTTCCACGGTAACTTAGCTACGTACCTGCCATCTTCAAAGCTGATTGCAGTTTCCTTATAAAGTTGTAAATAGTCAACGGCTGTTGAATCTTGAACTTGATCTACGATTCCCATGCTTTCAAGTTTCCAAAAACGCTCTAAAGAAAGTTCGTCTGCTGTGTGGGAAGATATGTTGACATTCATCACGTGATCTGTTACGTCAGAGGTGTGATCTACTACTGGTCCGGAGAGCAAATATCCTAACCTTGACTTCACGGCTGTCGGCCCGTCTCCCCTGATGACGTGGTCGTCTACTATCTTCCTGTAGTAATCTGCGCCGATTAACATTGAAATGGTGAATACGGCTTCTCCTGTCACGTGATGCGCTAATTTTAATCCTTGTAGATATGTGTAAGTCGACACTTGCCGTATTAGTCTGTTGTGCATAGGGGTTGCTATGGTTGGTACAATAAGTACATGTATGGGGACCAGATCTTGGTCTTCCGTCACTGGAGTAACAGTTGCTGTATCCAGGTGCATGACTTTGTTGCACTGATCTCCAAACGCCGACAGCTGTATAGTTTCACGGTCTTTTCTCGGTAATTGTAGCTCATTGGCTAGCTCTTCAGTGATGAGGGAACGTTGTGCACCCTCATCTAGCAACAAGTTAGCTTCTGCAAACACATTTCCGGAAGTCACCGTCGCCGTGGCAGTTTTCAATAGGACACCGGAATTCAATGGACGGGATGAAGAGTGAAAGACTGCAGCTTCAGATCGCAGTGATGTCTTTGGCGGTTGTTGTTGCTGCTGTACTGATTTGGCAGTAGTGTTACAAATGCTTGTGTGATGGCGTCTCCCACAGTTCTGGCATCTTCCACTGGACCGGCAGTTGGAAACACGGTGCGGTTTTAAGCAATTAAAACACATTTTTTTCTCTTTTACAGTCTGGATCCTAGATGCGCTATCAGCATATCTCTTACATTCTCTAGGTCTGTGGTCGCCTTCACAAAATGCACATCTGACTAAGGCTGAATCACGGGTTGGCTTAAGAAGTTTGGTATGGTTTGGTAAGGGGTTCGAGTTCTTGGGTTTCGTCTTGGTCAATAATGACGCTGTGGTGCCATACTCCTGTATATCAGAATGCAAATTTGATGTATCTCCGGCTTCCATGATATCAAGTTCTCTGCGTATAGCTTGCCTAAGTTCGATCAATTGCCAGGTTTTGTTGCCATGTTCACGGGCCATATTTCTCCTAATTTCAGCGGGAAGCTTGTCTATTACGATTGGTACCAGCAAATTACCGTAAGTCTCTTGATACTGTCCTAGGGAATCTAGACTTCTGATGTAAGATTCTAGTTTATCATGGAAATTTGTAAGGCTGTACAACGAATTGTTTGGAGCCGGTAATCCTAGCAAGGCTTGCATAGTAGCATGTGTTATTCTGTGCTCTTGTCCGAACCTTTCTTTTAATAAACTGATTTTGCATGCATAATTACTGTTAGTCAAAGCAAAACCCTCTATCGTTCTCAGAGCTTCACCCTCGAATTGATTTTGAAGGTAACTGAATCGTTGGACATCTGTCAAGTTTGCATTTATGTGTACTGTTGATTCGAAAGAGTCCCAAAATGTCTGCCACTGTATTATGTTGCCATCAAATGTGGGGAGAGAAAGCTATGGCAGTTTGTGAAACTGAGCCGAATTACTAGATGTAAATGAAACGTTACTCACAGTTTGTGCCGATGCGCGAATATTCTCACCCGATGTCGTCTGTTGTTGATCTACGCCGATATCTTGAGGTTTACGGGGATCTACGCCGATATCTCGAGGTCTACGGGGACTGAGAGTGCTCGGGCCCATCTGATGTCTGTATTCGCGGAGATCTCGAAGTTGCATTTCTAGCTCCAAACTGTACTCATCTGTGTTGAATATTTCCTGCTCAATGCCCTCGACGTCCGTCTGTGAAAGGATTTTTTCATTGAGGCTGTCTAGAGTCTTTGCTTTTGTTTCAATCATGTCGAGGATAGCGTTAAACTCGGACAATCTGCCATCTTCAAAGCCCTGTGTAATCCATCATTTCCTGTCAAGAGTTCAAGTGCACGATGACGGGCCTAGACTACGTTGGCAGCTCGCTATCGTGGAAGAACTCTTGAAAGGAAATGTTGGCGCAACTGTAATAAAGTTATAATAAAGTTCATTTTAATTGGCGCACGCCACGGGAAAATGTGTTTTCGGCAATATTTTTTAATTATTTTTTAGTTTTTAATATATTTGGAAAGAACTTAAAATTATCTATTATTTTCTCCTTATTTACTGGAGTTTTTTTAACAGTTTCGAGAACATATTTCTTGGTATTTTAACCGCGAAATGAATTATAGGTGATGGAGTCTGCTCAATTTTGTGACGTTATTCGAGAATCTATAATTTATAGACGCCAGCTATCCGAAGTCACCTTTTCCTGTGGCGCGCCCCCATTTATATTACATTTTAGAGCTGAGACAAGTTCAGGGCACAAAGGCTTGGATGACATCCGCGTGGTCTAATTGTATCGCATCGAAGGCAATAGATGTCAAAGTGTACGATGATGCTTTCTATCCGGTATGTTTATGTACGCATTCAGGGGGTATGTTTGCTTCCTGGATCATAGAGTTTCAGTTTTCTTGCATGTTCTTCACTAGACTTCAGTTTAGATCAAGAAAAATACGTTTGCACAGGAAATTTACAAGTTTTGCAGCACAGAGAGGTCCATATTCACGAATGATTGAGCAAACTACTATATTCTGAACACAGAGAAGACTAGAATCATAAATAGTCATTATTTGACAGCCGTACAGGCCTATTGGTTTGAGTATTATTTAAATATCTAGCCAAAAAATCTGCGATTTTCTTACCTTACCCCACAAAAACTCCTACATTGACACCGGTTATTCCGGTTAAAAGCGTTGCATATGCCGTGATCGCGAAGCGTACCAGGTTAGCCAGGGTGTAAATGGTAAATGCACTCACTCTGATTGAATGTTTGGGGCGACTTTAAACGGCCGCCTAAAAGCCCCAAAATATCGTGCTTAATGGTTTTAAAAAACGTTATTGATAACAGCACTGATTAAATGTTTGGGCGACTGTCATCATTAAATAGATGAAAAAGAATTGAAAACCACCAAACATTTGCATGTCTTACACAGTGTTATGCTGGTCATAGGCTCAGACCACTCATTAACATAAAACCGGTTTATATAAGACATTTATTGAACATATTTTATTTACTTTCTAAATATATACTAGATAAAACGGTGGAATCGGCTTGAATAGTTTTAGGAATACTGAAACAATTTTTTTGGTTAAAAAAAAACGCTCCAACTTAAAACATTAGTTTCAATAACAATCAAATCACACCCGATGCTTTTTTTATTGTCCTGAAAAAAATCATCTGCAAATAACTTACATTCCCGAATTTTTGTTAAAGCAGCAAAGAGTGCAGACATTTATACACTGAATACTTAAGGAATGATTCTTATTTTGGTGCGGTTCATGCAGATTGGACGTGCACGCGAGAGCTGGCAAATCCATAAAGCGCGCTCTAGCACTTTATGGTAAATTTGCCAGCTCTCGCTTGCACGCGAGAGCTGGCAAATCCATAAAGCGCGCTCTAGCGCTTTATGGTAAATTTGCCAGCTCTCGCTTGCACGTCCAATCTGCATGAACCGCACCAAAATAAGAATCATTACTTATATTTACATTTTATTAATTTTTTTCTTTAAATAAACTTAAGTCGAACGCTTTCAAAAATTAGTATTAATTGAAAAGGGGGAGTAATACGTGGGAGTTTTCAATAGTAACAGCCATGACGTTACTGACGTCATTACGGGTCATGCGGTTCATGAAAAACGAACCGAATTTTTTTAAACGAAGAAATCAATAGGAATGTAAATATTTCAGTTGTGATATATGCATACCACCAGAATTAGTCATAATCAAAACAGGCAGCCACACTAAAAAAAAAGACAGCCAACCCACACAACCAAAAACGATACACAACAATATAACGCCGACAGTCAGTTCAAATCAATTTTACATTTTACCAAACATTTAATAAATATTTGGGTATTTTAAGAAATTTGTAAATTCGGAGATAAGTTCGACGTCCTTTTATACAACAATTAAATTTAGAAAACAACATTTTCAATCATATTAAAGAGAATTAATTTATATAAAAAAATCAAAATTATGGATATATTAATCATATGTCTTAGAATAATTACGGTAAATGAGACTCAATACATATCATTTACTAAGACAACATGTCGTTCTTTATTATTATGAACATGTTGGGGACAAGCGTGAGGTGAAAGAACCTGGTTGAAATCTCCAGTGTCTAATTGTTTTGCCACTAACCGTTCAAAGGTTGTTACCCCCCCCCCCCCCACCCCACCCCTCCCCGACGCAGGTTTTGTTTTTCGCTAATTGTTTTGGTGTCTAACTTGAAATTGATCATTTTACTCACCCATGCTCTCTTTTATGTTCTCTCTGCTGTTTGCTTGTGTGGATAGGCCTGCTTCTGCGAGTTTATTTTCCCGATGTGAATGTTTTTATTTTCTATTGATACACATGTATCGAGTATGTTTTCGAATCGCTTAACTTTTCTATGATCTTCCTACAGCTTTATTCCCTCTATAGATAAATTAAAAAGATGACAATTGTTAGGAGTGCAGTTCTCTATTTAATGTAACAGCTGTTTGTTAAGAAGCAGTGTGCAACGTCTGCTGTTCGAGGTAAATGTGCCATTTATCTAACGCGTTATGTGATGTGAGTACCTAATTATTCAAATAATTTTTATAAAATATATTTAATAATTGGTTAGTTATTTATATAGTAATTATTATTATTATTATTATTATTATTATTATTATTATTATTATTATTATTATTATTATTATCATTATTATTATTATTATAATTATTATTATTATTATTATTATTATTATTATTATTATTATTATTATATCCAGGAGTGCCATCTTTTGACTTCCTTAAGCATGAGAACTAAATTAATTTTTAAAATTTACTGTTCAATCTTAAAGTTTACTGTTTTCTATATTTATTAAACACTCATCTATTCATTTATTTTATACATGTACAACACAAAATATGTCAATGCAGAATTTATAAAAGACAACTGTATCTTCAAATGGGAATGAATTTTTGTTGACACCAGTTTTGACTCCTTTGGTTTTACTAATGTATAAAAAAAATCTCTCTACTGTATACAATACATTTTCCTTGTTGTTGTGTTATTCAATTTCTCTCTGTAAATTACGAGTCAAAAGAAAGAAAACAATTATCATTTTATTATTATCAAAGTTTGTATTAAGAAATAATGAAAAGGTCTAAAACGTTTATCACAGATTTGTTTTAAATATTATGAAATGTTTAAAAACGTTTGCAGTAATTTGCGCTTCCTAGAAAACAAACTAGATGAAAGTGACATTCTAGAAGTCAAAGTCACCCAACAAAAATTGTGACTGTTTAACGAATAGACTCAGTGTTATTAGGCATGCTTTTGGACATTATTAGAAATGACAATCACATTAACGCCGCCTTTCCCTAGGTTAAGAGCAACTCGGTGTCAGCATAAGTAAACATTACAGATTTGGTTTTCATCGGACGGTTTTCGTGGAAGACTGAATGTAAAAATGTTCAGATTAATAGTAAAATTCCATGAATGGAAGCATATAGCCCGCATAAAAAATAGAATGCTACTGCTATAAACTTTCCACGCCGCCTAACAAGATCCATATTTCTGTGTAATTATCGAGTTGCGCTCAAACCGGGACTCGGCGGAGAGGACAGTAAGAAATGCGCATTTCCATTACTGACATGAACAGAGTTAGTCAAACCAAGCATGAACTATTTTTTTGTTACGTTTAATGGCTTTAAAAGCTCTTTTTTTATCAATTTAAGTAGAACAGTAGCGTTGTTTGTGCCCTGTGACGGCTGTCAAAAGTTTTCCAGTGCCTTCATTCAGTGGTGTTATCAATTACGCCATTTGTAGACCGTCACGCATGATAAATAAACTTGTGTATCCTAAACTAGATAACACGTGGCGGAACAAAGAAGATATAAAATTGACAGGTGATGTGAGAATAGATTACAAACCTGCGTTTTACAGCAGCCTCCATATTAAAGCAGGAGGTGTATTCTTAGGATTAATAAACAATACCTAGCCGTACTGTCTATGAGATATAAAACCCAAATATATATTGTAAATAAAAGAAAAAAATATTAAAACAAAAAAAAATATTGTATTATTTAAATATTATTTACTAACATAAGTATGGTGCTGGAACGAAATAAATTTAAAAAAAATACAACTGACTGGAGATATAGGGAACATTCTAACAAAGGCAAGGCGGTTAAAAACAACGATATTGTGAAATATTGCCGTCTGGATGTGGCAATATATGAAAGATTAATTTAAAATATTGTATTTAATAACAAAACGTATAATAAATTAGATAGAGTATAAAGCAGAGGATGGCTGAAATATTATACCGTTTTGTTAATGAAATGGTTACAGGTGCTTGAGCTGTTGTTGGTTATTTTGTAATTTTTGTTTTTTTTCTAAGTAATGGTGTTTCAATAATGTTATTTTTGGTTTAATTTCAATATCAAGGCATACATCACATTCAAACAGTGAAGTAATGGACATGACATTTGAAAGTCGCTATGCCCACATCTATGTTTATTTAGAGAAAAGTACATAATAATAATGGTTTATAGTCGAGACCCAAAGTTGGTAGAGTTGTTTTAGTTTCCCAGCTAGAAAAGATTATAAAATTCGAGGTAAATATAAAAACTTAAACATTTTGTCGCAATTTTAAACATTCCGGAAATCGTGAAAATTATTTTTATTCAGTCTTAAAAAACAATAAGATCGATGCATTTAGGCATTTCAAAAAACTGGTAAATATAATAAATTGACGGTACATGTGGATTATTCAAATGCACTGTGTTCATGATTTTAATCGTGGGTCGGATTCGGATTTCTACCCTCTACCTCTTAACCACTGTTGCTCTGTTTTTTATGAATTCTTTGACAGTGGTATCATTTATTATCGTTAGGAAAACATTTCGCGAAAAGGTCAAGAGTTACATTTTCGCGCGGGCATAGATTCATGTATTTGTAACATTCCCGGAAATATACTTACTTCATGGTATGCATTGCTGGGGTTTTATTTCGCGCACCTTCATTAGAAAATACGTAACACCCGCTGAGACCACGGTATATTGTGTTACCAAAATATCCCACGTAATCTAATTATTTTGGTTATTATAAAATAGTATTTAGCAAAGAAGTCAACATTTTAATATTTGATTTATTTTCTATTTTCAGTATCGTTTCGCTGATGTTAATGTTTTAGAATTTGAGGATGAAACTGTTTATTTTCATTCTCCTTCTCTTCCACGTCTATGATGGATCTCAGATTCGTTCTTTGTTTTTGGAGACTATCCCTGAGAGAATCCCGGAGTACCTGAGACAGTTGTGTCCAAATGCCAATGCATGCATTTTAAACGACTCAAATGTAGTCACGTTGGTTGATCCGATATTTAGATCTTGTTGTTCAGGTAATTATACTGCACAAAATTTGACTGTCCGTTTTATCCCGTATTATTGCCCCTACCAAGTTTCAACCGCTGTTTCGCTTCAACAATTTGTCGACTCTTTCCTTTTTTGGCACAAAGCTGATGTCAAATAAACAAATTTTTCAGAATCTCTGCAAGTATTTTATGGTTTCAACATTATGTAAGGAATAAATATAATCTTTTAATTTATCCTAACAAACTTTGAGTTGTATATTTCACAAAGAGGTCGTGACAAAGAGTCAGTGCAAGTAATGCTTAAAAACATCGGTCATTTGAAGGCGTTGTGGGCTTGCTGTGTCTCCTTGCTGTTGCAATTCCTGATATGAATATTAAACTTTGTTTAGATTGCTCCTGTAAATCAGATTGTGCCGATACCGGAAACTGTTGCTTTCCAACAAGAGACCAAACACCGGATACAAGCGGACAAGGCGACAACCAGATAGGAAAAGAAGATGTTGATGTCAAGTGCTTATATCCCAAAGCTGGTTCCCCCGAAAATGACGATCATTTGATGTTTCGCTCCTTTAACATAATATCGTCACTCTCATCAGACCAAAGCAAAGGTTGTTTCAACAAGACAGTAGCTCCTTGGGGGAGTTTTTATCCAGTATCGTCAAAGAAAACTGGAAAAATTTACAAAAATAGCGCATGCGCAAACGTCTACAATATCACTGATAGTGTTTTATGGGATGCCGTAATGAAATGCGAAACACTTTCACTTGAAGAATACAAGAATATGGGCATTTATTTTATATATGCTGCTCTGGAAAAAGGCGAAATGCCGGAAGAGTGTACCGTTCAGTTTGTTTATCCCGGAGACTTCAATGATATTAAGTCTCAAGTGTGTTTTAAAGACGCGATAAACTACTGCACCGCAGAAGAGTTTCAAGTTCCTCCCTATCTTAATGCAACCAAAGAAGACATCTCAGAAGCATGTCTCAGTGGACTTGTGTCGCCATACTACGACATGTATTACCTTTATGCAAACGTCTTCTGCTACATTTGTTCTGCTGGTCCATTGTTTAGTAATGTCGACAAGTGCCAAATACATATATCTGATAGGGGAGGAATAGGCTCGACAGAATTCATGGCGCTTTTGGACATCGATGCTTTTGAGAACAAACGTAGTTTATTTTCCAATTACAAAAAAGATATGGCGTGTCCAAATAACATTCAACATGTGAGTATAACCAACCACACGAGACAAGGTTTGATTTTAATTTGCTTAGAATATTTAAGTTGGACGCCTTGTAATCCTTTTTTAAACACAATTGTAAACCTTACAATTCCTTTTTTATAATTTTCTAAACGCCTGTAAAGTGGTCACCAATCATTACAATTATTATGACTTGTTTAATACATGACATGTACGTAAAAATCCTTAGTTTATCATTATATAATTGATATGTTAAGCGTTCTTTATAGACACACATGTAAAGATGTTATAAAAATGAAAACAATTCACAATAGTGGGGGTTAAAAGGTTAAAAAAGGATTTTAGTATTCCAATCTTCCGCCAGGTTCACTTACACATGTTCTGCTAGGTTCACTCACACGTGTTTAGCCAGGTTCACTCACATGTGTTTAGCCTGGTTCACTCACACGTGTTTAGCCAGGTTCACTCACACGTGTTTAGCCTGGTTCAATCACACGTGTTTAGCCAGGTTCACTTACACGTGTTTAACCAGGTTCACTCAAACGTGTTTAGCCAGGTTTACTCACACGTGTTTAACCAGGTTCACTCACACGTGTTTAGCCAGGTTCACTCAGATGTGTTCCGCCAGGTTAACTCACACATGTTCTGCCAGGTTCACTCACACGTGTTCCGCCAGGTTCACTTATACATGTTTAGACAGGTTTACTCACGCCTGTGTCGCCAAGTTCACTCAGAAGTGTTCTGCCAGGTTCACTAAAAAGGCATGTGCTTTAAGGATAACATGATCCATTTAAAAAGAATGTATAGTCATTTTTAAGGGGAAAATGATCATACGTTTTTGCTAAAAATAGTGTGCTTTTTGTTGTAGAATACAAGCCTTTGCAGAGAAGTGATATGTCCGTCCGGACAGATATTTGGTGCCGAGGGCAAATGCGTGTTTCCGACGAAAATCTGGTATATGCAACTGTATACAGTTGCACTTGAACTTAAAAGTGAAAAGATAATCGACTTACAAGAGACTTTTAATTTGTCAAGGACAGAATTCGACATAGAGAGCATCGATGTTTTGTATTTGTCCAATCCTTTATTACTGCGTTCTTGGCAAGTAGTTCAGTTGTTTTACGAAAATACGAAACTTGATAACGATCGAACAACAAACACACTACTCGTCTACATGAACAAAAAGTTCAATCAATCTGAACCGACCTACATAATTAGGAAAGTCGCTTCGCTTTTGAATACTAAGTGGTTGCTCAGATACAAAAATGAGACACTTGTGTTGAAACCTTCACTGTTTAAACTGAAAACACCCATAAGAGTTAATGATGGGGTCACTTCTGATAGATTTCTGGTGAACAGCTCATTCAGCGTACAGTATGTGACATTCTTCGAATTTTTCTTATTACCGACTCCATTCGAGAATGGATTTCAAATGACAAAACTACATTTCTGTAGCCAAGTAGAGCTTGGAATCGACGAATATCTTCTTAACCCTAAAAGAACCGTTCTATATAACAAATATTCCCAAAACTACATTTTTGATGGTGAATTTATCATTAATAACTACAATTCAGATGGTTCGGTGAGAATTTGTTTAGAAGATTCTGGATTTGTTAAAACGAATAGCTCATGCGCAAATGTTAATAGATCATTTGCCTGGCATTGCTTGTACGTTTGTCTGTTTTTACACAGTTTTATTTCCATGCTATGATAAATTTACATAAATATCCAATTTGCCTTAATTTAAATCTTTTGTGACAGTCATTGATGACTGACTGAGTTTTGTTGGTTTTGTTTACCGGAATGTTAAGTTTGTTTGTAGAGATCTTCACATTCGCTTTTCAAAGGAAATAAATTCTTTTTAAAATCTGAAAAACATTTCAGGTGTTGTTCTTGCAAAGTAAGTATAATGACTGGTCACAAAACATATCGTTTATATAAGTAATTGATTAATATTGATGAAAAGCATTTCATGTGAAAGCGTAATAAATCGTCTTATTGAATTTCCACTAGGGTGTAGAACAGCGCCGCACAAACCTAATCGTAAAATGAAAAAAAAATCACAATTTTAAAAAACAAGTAAAACAAAAATGGTACCCACTCCTCCTTCACCATATGCTTTGCCTTTGCTTTGTTCTTTGAACGTTGTTTATGACGGGTGAACAATAATCGTTAATATTGGGTTAAACATGTTCCTGCTAGTATGTATTTATACTTTACATGCACAAAATGCATTTGAAACGGTAACCGTACTAGTTCTGTTCTTATATTTCAAGACATTTCAAAAACACAAAGATTCAAAAACTGAAATATGCATGTTAGGAATGCCACATAAAGCAGACATAGCCTCCCCACACTACTGAAAGAGGAAAAAAGAGAATGAATTTTATAAAATGATTTATTTCCGTATAGACACCAAGCATTTTACTTGAGAATTCGAAAAATTACCGCTTTGGAACGATCAGTGACACTGGTGTTTCTAAACCAGTGCACAAGGTTATAAAACTGAGCATGGAAACCAGTCTCAAATCTCAAGCATCTGATTGGCTGAAATGGCGACCAGTCGTACTTGAGATTTGAAACTGGTTTCCATGCTCAGCTTTATAACCTTCAACCCAGGTTCTATGGCGCACCAACCTCTCATGTGCTCCTACAGGTTCATTTGAACAAACAAGTACTAGTTCCTTGGTGAATAAGCTCCTATCGACCCATCATTTCGACAATGTCGCATGCAAAATTACACAAACATATAAAACGAAGCTTTTTGCATTCGTAATCAAAAATGCGATTTATTAATGACCATACGGAGATTAGAGCCCTCGTGTCAAATCAGCAAGAACACGATGACAAGGGCATAAGAAACAGATCGAAATTTTAGATTATTTTATATGTACAAGATTTCCCTATAAAACTTAAACAATTTTTAAAGCCCTACCACCCTCGTCATGGTATATCAAAACCATCCTTATAAATAACGGCGCACTATAATAAAACAAGATCTTTTAATTAAAATATTAACTACCATACTACCCTGGTCTGATTGACAAAAGGACTTATTGAATAGACAGGAAGACTTTAAGCACTCACCACACTTCCAAAATATACTGTGCTATAAAACTCATAGAAAAGGAACTCAGAAAGTCAGCCACTAATTTTTCAGGACCTATTTCAAATGATCATTAAATGAATGTTATGTAATGTCACATAATTTAGTTAATTACACTGCCATGTATACTAAATATATTTGGTGACGACAAGTTAAATATCGTGTGAAACACTTGTGACCCAAACCAATTTGTTGTCACAGTGGGCAAAAAAAACATTTTAAAAATAAACATATTGCTAGACAAAAAGTGTGACACGTGACTTTGTTAGGGATAACATCTCTTAAATATGTCTTTTATTTGTACAAATTTAAGGTGTTTTCATATTAAGTAGGGTTTCCTTTTAACTTAAAATAACACGTTCTGTGACAATACATTATAAAATAAATTAGAAAGATACTTCAGAAGGGGTTTATCTTTAATTGACATGTTTTTATAATAAATTATATAATTAATGATAAAGTGTTTTAACAGATGGAAGATGGGAATCCATGAAATAGTTTCAGGTGCAATAGATATGGGGCGCACCACGAGAAAAGGTACCTTTGGACAGTTAACGTCAATTTTTGAAATGACGTCATAAATTTGCGCAGACGACATTATTTATTATGCAATTCGCGGTAAAAATGCCATTTTATTGTCAAAATGTGTAACAAAATCAGATTTTAGTTATAAAAAACTGATTAATCGTTGTAAATTCTTTCTAAATTTAGTAAAAACCAAAATATCACTAAAAATGACCGAATGTACCTTTTCCCGTGACGTGCCTCAATATTATAACAAATTACTCGTTGAAACTACTATAAATCCATTATTTAAGTTAATGATTGCAATTTGAGATTTTTTTCTGTCAGAAATAATATAATGAAGTAACTTTGTTGCAACAATGGCATTCACTTTTTAACGAAAATCAAGCAACGGTTACAATATTTTAATTGATTTTGAAGGCCGTTCGATCCAAATCTATGTTTGCTAACTGCACACCAATAAATTATTTTTTAGATTATAGTTAGGCCCACAATAACTTGAGTAAGTCATATAGCTCTAATAGTTTTTATATCACAACCTTATAAACATGTGCCTTTAGCTTTTATTGTGATAAATGGTACATTTTTTTCAATCCTCATTACACAGAGCCGATCGGTAGTTTTTAGCTAAATTTTGGAGCCGATGAAAAGGGATTTACCACCGATATCAACTGTTGCTCAACTGTTTGCCACCTATCAATTGCTATTGGGGAAAGATGCGTTTCGTCGGTGAAAAATAACCGATTGGGTTATAAGACATGTTTAAAATTCTCAATCGGTGAAAATATTTTACAAATAACCGATCGACAACTTGTCTACAACCGATCATCACCGTTCAACATCGTGTCTAAAACCGATATCACCGATTGACAACCTGTTTACAACCGATATCTCCGATGGGCCACTGATAAGCAACCGATCAACTTATAATCACCACCGATAGAAAAAAAAGATGAGAATTATAGTGTACCAGCAACCCATGAAATATTTGTTTAAAACAATGGAACACCCGTCAATCACCGATGGCTGTTTACACAGAAAAACAGAAATAAAATAACGCATGACAACCGATCAAATCTGCGAGTAACTTAAAATTAAATAACCGATTGGGCACCGATCCTCTGTGTAACTGGGGCCTAACATTTGGCTTCCTACGACAGCCAATTAATGTGTAAACCCACTTTGAATGTTGTCAATATTCTTCCAGGATATGACACAAAATCGTACATGTATGGAGTGAGTTGCGAACCGGGTAAAATAAGGTAAATAATCGGTTTGAAGTTCGCAAGGGTCAAAATGAGCATTCCTTGTATATTCAAGCGTCGTAATCATAATTTAAGGGTCAAATTAAAACCCATTGATTAAACCCCTGATATTTAAAAGGGACAGTAAAGTCAGAGTTGTGTTTAGGTATAAACGACTTCACTATCCTATGAAAATGTTTCCTACAACGCACGTAGTTATCATCAATCACGGTTTAATAATTGAAATTAAATTATACATCTGAGGTCTGCGAATTCTTCTATGAGTTGTCATCGTCATTGAAAAAAAAAGATAGTACTTTTTCAATGCAATAAATAAAAAAAGTCTTAGAGTAATTGGATGTAATTTGTAAATGGTTTCTCAGCTAATATCAAATTTATTTTTGTTAATACTCATAAATAAAGACATTTCTATTTCGATGCGGTATGTTTGTGAAACATTGTTATACAATTTTCAAATCTAATGAGAATTAAAGTCCACAGTCAATCTCAGGCCTATTGTGAAATTAAATACTTCAATTTAACTGAGGTAGTCTTTCTGAAAGCTTATTCAAATGTGCTATGGAGTTATCGTTAGTAAAAGTTATACAAGACAAAACACATTTATAACATGACATTTAAGTTTATAAACGAGATTTTGACATTTAATTAAAGTTTTAATTTGCCTAGCAAAAAGCTTCAAATTTAAACTTTTTACAAATTATTTTTTATATTAACACTCTAACAGTTTTGTTCGCGATTAAGTCTTATTCATTACCAGAACCATAAATTTAAGTTATATATAATGATCCGTTATACCCCAGGAAATCGAGACTATAAATATAATTGCATGCATACAAAGCTATAATAAATACTAAGCCTATATTTAATATTAAACCTATATTATATATATTAACCTATTAAACCTATATTATATATATTAAAATAATAAACGGTAAACCTCGACGATAGTTTTAACGTTCGATGTAAGCACTAAAATACTGGTCAATTAGTACGAAAAAATTTAAAGTACTTCTTTTCTAAAATGCAAATTTATCGACATGATTTTTTCACAATGCAACTTCCTACGCTGTTGGATAACTCAACAAATGACCTCCTGATACCTTACTGGAACATGTAATGGTTGAAATCAACTTAAAAATGTAATGGTTGAAATTAACTTGTAGATGTAATTATTGAAATTTACTTGAACCTGAAATGGTTGAAATATACTTGAACCTGAAATGGTTGAAATTAACTTGAACCTGAAATGATTGAAATTAACGTAAACATGTAATGGTTGAAATTAATTTCTACATGTAATGGTAGAATCAACTTAAACATGTAATGGTTGAAATTATCTGTACATGCAATGATTGAAATTAACTTAAACATGTAATGGTTGAAATTAACTTTTACATGTAATGGTTGAAATCAACTTGTACATGAAATGGTTGAAATTAACTTGTACATGTAATGGTTGAAATCAACTTGTACATGAAATGGTTGAAATCAACTTGTACATGAAATGGTTGAAATTAACTTGTACATTTAATAGTTGAAATCAACTTGTACATGAAATGGTTGAAATCAACTTAAACATGTAATAGTTGAAAAAATTGAACATGTAATTGTTGAAAACAACTGGAACATGAAATTGTTGATATATAAGAACATTGCTATCTCGTCGAGCTCAGTAAATCGCAGAGGAGGAATACTGTTGTATCATTAAATTTCGCGGGATAAAGTTTCGCGCAAATGACATTAGTGACATTTTTGTGAGGGCTTGAATTCGCGCAATTGTTTTATAACGAAAATACTAGATAGATATTCAATGTTTTGATCTCGCTAGGGTTTGATTTCGCGCATTTACCCTAGCGCGAAATGCGGGAAACAACAGCAAAATATTTTAATACCTCAGTAGATCCATTGTGAATTGTGAATAAACCAAAAATATTTGAGCGGCTTGGGCGTTTATAAGAAATGAGTTCGAAAATCGGCCATTTCAGGTGTGGTATTTATTTGCAATTTAATTGTGTGTTTTCTCAAAGAATAAACAAATATCGCTCATAATCATTTTACAACCAAACATTTTGTTGCAAAGAACTGCATTATGAGCAATGGTCAGCGAATAAACAGCTTCAGAAAACTTCCATCTTCAAACGAAGCAAATGATTTTGTATTTAAAAAAAATAGACCGGTTTAAATTGACTTAATATATACCTTTTTATCTGATGGAATTTAAGCCCAGTGAATAAATGAGTCGAATTGATTCTTATAACCAGAAAATGATATTATATTTAGAGCAACACTCATCGCTGAAGTTCTTTCTAGGTTCTAGTTTTGGAGACTGGTTACAATACAGAATGCATAGGAATTCTCGGACTTGCACAATATTTTAACTTATTTAGCTGACGCGCACACGGTATGTTTGTTAAGCGTTAATGAAGAAGGCGTGTCGTTTTTACTCTTAAGTCAAGGTAAAATCCCAAGGTAATTTAAACAGCCGTGTCGTCCCAATATTTTGTTAAAATTGAACCAATACATGATTTTGTTAAAATTGAACCAATATTTTTAACTATTGATCTCAAAAAGAAATTGAAATTTTTTTGCATTCATCACGTTGTGAACAATTTTTCGATTGCTAGCGTAAGCGTAAAGAATAACCCAATGTTTTTCCATATTCTATTATTCAGAATAAAATATCGATGCAATATCTCGTACAAAGGAAGTGTGTAGACAAGAACAGCCGTAAGCATTTATTTTATTTTATTTTATTTCAAAAGTATATCTTCAGTCTGTGTACAGCAGTGTACCCGCGACATGAAAACTAGTGGAAGTTTAAATCTAAAATAGAAATAAAAATAAACAAAGTTTAGCATAAGTTGTGACACAATATAGGACTAGCCACAGGAAAGGATGCTTTCGGTGAAACTTGTTGACATTTCAGTTGTTAATATATTTGGAAAGAACTCAAAACTATCTTGTTTTTTTTCTTTTAACTATTATGTGATTTTATTTCACAGTCTGACTGTAAAGTGTAACATTCACCGCGAGATGCGCTATAACATGTAAGCATTGGTGTTTGTATAAAACGTTATAACGTCATTTTAAGTATTGACATCAGCCTATCGAAGACATTCTTTCCCATGACGCGCGGCAATTATCAGAAAGATTAAACTGTTCTAAGTGTTTCATATAATAATCCTGAAAATAATTTCGAAATATTCTAAATAGAAGTTAAACAAAACATTAACTATGTTCTTCTTACTGGTAGATAACGTTTTAATGTAAGAACAGATACGACACCCATTAATTAAATTCTGTTTTTAAATGACTTTATGCCAACATCAACAAAAACGGTTGCATCATTTTGTATTCAATCTATTTAATGTATTTGCAAACATTATTATTCAAATATTCTTACTATAGCATTCACGTAAGTGAGTAGTCATATTGTACCTGTGCTAAAAAAAATATATAATATACCATTTCTTTAATAGTAGCGAATGTGGTGTCCGCCGTAATAGGGGAATCCACCAGAATAGCTTCCGCCGTAGTATGGGTAGTATCCACCAAAACCACCGTAGCCACCAAAACCGCCACCGTATCCGCCATAACCGCCGCCATAACCGCCAAAACCGCCACCGTATCCGCCAAAACCGGCGTAGCCGATACCGCCCATTCCGCCGTAACTACTGAAAAACGGGTGAGCTTGGCAAGGGAAAAGGCTTGCTACAAGCAGCATGCCGACACAGAATGAAATGCTGGCGAAAGCCTTCATTGTGACCTGAAAATGTAGGCAAAAGAAAAGTGGATTAAAGTCATTGAGAAACTAATCATATAGTTTACATATATATCAGTCATTTTTATTATGTCATTTATGTGCATATTGTATAAGATGTATTTGAATTTTATTTAGAACTTTAAAGTGTGAACACGAAGTACTCAGCAATAGAAATGTGACTTTCCTAATAAGTTGTTTCTCATGTTATAGGACACTACATTTTATTATAATTTCGATGAAAACGGAGTTTAAAGGATAATAAAAAATAGGCAATTTCATTTACAGATTTTTCTAAAATTAAATGAAGATTGGGTATATAATTTTGGCGTTATACAAATTTTGTAGCAAAACCGACATTTTAATCGTGTTGCTTATTATAAATCATATCGCTTACTTACTGACATTTAAATCGTGTTGCTGATTAAAACACATACTTACCGATATTTATTTCATTGCTGATTATAACACATATTGATATTGTATATGGCTGCTTATTAAAACACATTCAAACTGATATTGAAATTTTGTTGCTAATTATAACTGATACTTACTTATATTAAAATCGTGTTGCTAATTAAAACACATACTTGTAGTTAAATAATTTAAACCATTATTTGGATCCAGTATGAACACTTGTTACAATGATTTGCTAATTAACGTCGATACAAATACTCCTACTAGTAAAGCTTATTTTAACGAGTGCTGTGAATTCATAAATGTTCGTAGAGAACTTCCTTTAGTTCATTTCATGAAAACTTCGATCAATGATATTGAAAAACAAACAAACAAAGAATATATAGTTGTAAGTAAAAGTCTGTTTCTAGAAGAAAAGAAAACCTCCGAGTCAACAACCCAAAAGAAAATCATGAAATTACTCAAAAGCAAACTCATTCGCTGTGTATTATAAACTTAAGCCACTATTCTAACAACACCGATCATATTCTTTAAAGTTCCCTGCGTAACTTAAGGTAGGGGTAAACACAAAAGTCACAATTAAATCTCCTTATTTAAATATGTATCGGAATGTTAAGTTGTTTTTTATCCTGTCCAATTCTGCAATAATGCGGTTGCTTAGCTGTTACACAAAAGATTTTCAGCAGTTTTGGCCTCTTTCAGTATATTCTTTTTTCAAAAGCCACTGTCAATTTTGTGACTTTTGGTTTTACCCTCATATCTATTAAATGTCATTGGATTTCGAAAGCACGGGGGAAATTTAATTGCAACTTCATAAAAAAGAAAAAAATGGTGCGTTTTATTATGTTTTAAACTTGAAGAGTGTACCTCAATTCCAATATTTTATGATCAGTGTAGTAAGAACATTGACAAATTAAAAGTGTAAATGGAAGATGAATAACACGAAAAATGTATCAGTAATTATTGGTGTGATTGATACCAGTATATAAGATTGACAGTTCTAATGAAAGTGATGGATATATTCTTACACGATGCAATTTACATAAGTCGAGAAATCAAGTTATTACAATATTCTAGGTAGAAAATTATAATGATCATCCGTGATATATTCCTACACGATATAATTAATTAACTAGATTTAATAAATAGAACAGAACAGAACAGAACAATACTTTATTAACTCAAACCATGAAATACAGGTACATGAGTATACAATTCATAGTAAATAACATATTCACACGTGACATGGTTAACAAACAAAAAAGTCAACAACAAAAAAAAAGAAGATGATGTAGAAAAAGGGGGAAATGTTACGAAAATTACTGATCATATAGGTTTATTATCGTAAAAAAAAGACAACAAGAAGATATTCTTATAGACTGTAATAAAAATTATAGACATATATATTATAGGAATGTGCTGCTTTAATGTTTTCGGTAGGTTTATTTTTAGCAACAGGCTGTTGGGTTTTCCCAATGGTGTAAAATGACGTCATACCGTCTGGGTCAAAACACGTGTAGTGAATTCGAAAGATTGTGTTTTATTGTACATGGAATTAACGTGATAGATTTAAGTGGTTTAAAAAACAATAAGGATTTCTTTGGATTATACGATAAAGATGCTGGATTATATTTTCCGTGAATGTATTGTAATCATGTTTCTATCAGCGTGTAAATAGATCTGTAAAAGTGGTAATGTTCAGCAGTGTAAACATTTTCAAAATGAAGTGATGGTTCAGTGGCTGTGCCGTTTATGGGAGTTACATTGCAGATTGTCAATGAATGGGAAATAACAATAAAAATAATAAACAAGGAAAAACAACAGCAACATTGTAACAAAATAAAGGATCAATGAATGGTTATAAAGAATTGACAAAACACACAAATGGTGACAGTAATAACAGGAGATAATAAGTTGTTGATAATTTGCACATTTTTAATAAATAGTTAAAATAAAACTATTTGAAAAAAGGAGAAAAACATAAAGCGCAGCTTGTAACAGAAACTAGTGGAGTAGATCTACATAATTATGATAATGCAACTTTGAGATATTTGAATAAGAAAATAAGATTACACAATATTTACTTATGTATAATATTATACTGGTTCATTTTGAAATAATTAAGAATCAATTACAAATTTGTTTGAACGAAATAGATCAAGAAATACATGAATATCAGTTTTGTTTAACTATGGACAGAAGTATCCTGATAAACTTGCATAGTTCCTTTAACTGTTTAATTGACTTTAAATTCAATAATTTGTTAAATTTCAATATGTTGGGTCGCGCATAATAGTATTTCTTTATATATTTCTTTCGTTCATCTACGAAAAAAGGACATTGGAGGAGGTAGTGGAATTCATCTGCCACATCATTCATATTGCATAAAAAACATTTCCTGTCTTCTATATTTACATTTTGCCATCTGCCAGTTTCACAAGGAAAAAAGTGGTTACTAGTTCTAAATCTCAGAAGACTGATATAATCTGGCTTATTAAGTTTAAGAAAATATTCTTCAAGTTTAATATTGTCCTTATAGATTGAGTAGTTTTTACCTTTTGTTGATTCTTGAAGTGTATTATGCCAATTTTGTAAATTTTGGTCTATAAGAATTTGTTTTATAGTGCCTGATATTGACATGTTTTGTTGATTATGCCATATATCTAATCTCCCTACTTCTGTTAAGATATGTTTAATTCCGGTTATCCATTTTGAAGAGAAATTTGGCAGTTGAAGCATGAATTTATAGATTTGGAATGAAATTTTGTTCTCATTTCCAGTAATAATTCTATTCCAAAATTGTATCATTCTGCTTTTTATATTTACGCTAAGTGGGTACCTTCCAAACTCTGCATATAAACAATAAAGGGGTGTTGATTTTCGCAAATTTCCAAGTTTTCTTAAAAATTCTGTATGGATTCTTTCAATAATTGTGCTATCTTCATACCCCCAAATCTCAGATGAGTATAATAAAATTGGTGTAATTGTATGATCAAATAATTTTAGGATTAGGTCTATTGGCAGACTTATGTTATTTATTCTTTTGTAAAGCAGATACATAGCCTTCTTAGCTTGTTGAACCAGATGAGTTCTTGCAGTTAAAAAACTACCAGATTTTGAAAAGTGTGTACCTAGATATTTATATGATTTTACGATTTCAATTGGGGTATTGTTTATTTTAAATGAAAAGTTTCTGTCATTTCTTGTGCCAAAAACTATTGCTTTTGTTTTACTAATGTTAATGTTTAGATGCCATGTGCTGCAATATTCTACAAAATCATCTAGGCATGACTGAAGTTTCTGGGAGTCATCAGAGACCAAAATAGTGTCATCAGCATAAAGTAAAACAATTATTTTCAAAAATATATCTATTTCAGGATCTATGTTATTGAACTGAATACCAGAGTTGCCCTTAGTTTCTAAATAATTTTCAAGGTCATTAAGGAAGAGAGAAAAGAGCACCGGGGACATGTTTTCTCCTTGTCTCACCCCGCAATTGCTTAAGAAAAAATTAGAAGTTTTGCCATTTTGGGAGATGCATGATTTGATGTTTGCGTACATATTTTTTATGACTATAAAGAAATTTCCGTTTATATTTAATTCTAATATTTTAGTCCAAAGACCTACCCTCCATACTGAATCGAACGCTTGACTAAAATCAATAAAAATGCAGAAAAGTCTTTTCTTGTAATATTTAAGTATTTCAATAAGCGAGTTTAATGTAAAAATATGGTCACTTGTTGAGTAGTTTTTCCTGAATCCTGCTTGGTTTTCAGATAGAATTTGATTAGTTTCCAAAAAATTATTTAGTCTTTCATTAAGAATTGATGTAAATAATTTACTTACACAGCTCAGTAACGTAATTGGTCTATAGTTTTGAGGTTCAGTTTGGCTTCCTTTGTTTTTATAAATAGGTATGATAATTCCTTCAGACCAGGATGTTGGTATAATTCCAGTTTCTAGTATAAGATTAAAAAGTGTTTCGTATATCTTTAACATTTTATTTTTTGATATTTTAATGTATTCATTGATGACATTGTCAATTCCTGGGGATTTATTGTTTTTTAACTTATTTATACACTTTTCTATTTCTTGCATGGTTATTTTTGAGTTTAACAAATTGTTTCCATCTGTCAGGTCAATATTTCTAAGAATATTGGTGTCATCAGTCTCATGTTCTAGGTTGTTGTTTGCATCCTTAAAATAGTCGTACAGGCTTGCTTGGTTAGCATTTGTATTATTATTTTTAATTCTATTTAAAATTTTCCAATAGTCTTTTGGTTGTTTACTTTGCATATGTCTAAGTTTTGACTCATTTGTTTTAGCTACACCTCTCATGTCTCTTCACAAAGCCAGACTAAATAAAAGTCGAAAATTAAGTTATGCAAATATTCTAGGTAGAGAATTATTATGATCATCCGACCAAAAAAATTGACACTATTCTTTTTAAGTTTTATTTCTTTTTATGTAGATCTGCGCGTAACGTAGTGAAAACGGCATATTTGCTGTAAATAGTAAGGTTGTATAAAGTTTTTTTTATCGAAAAAACGACAAGAACATTTCTAAATTTTATTGATGAAACCGATTAGAAAAAAGTTCCGTACAATCAAAAAATACATTAAGACTGACTAATAGGTGCCTGGTCACATATCAGTACAAACATTTTAAATGTGTTTAACATGAACATTATCATTTGGGGCGTGTCACGGGAAAAGGTACCTTCGGACAGTTGACGCCAATCCTTGAAATGACGTCGTAAAGTTGAGCAAACGACATTAATTATTATGCATTTCGCGTTAAAAATATTATTTTATTGTGAAAATGTGAAAGAAAAGCACTTGATAGTTATGAGAAATGTATAGGTAGTTGTAAGTTCTTTCTAAATATAATAACAACTAAAATGTCACAAAATATGACCGAAGGTACCTTTTCCCGTGGCGCGCCCCATTTACAATTAAAACTATAGAAGTGTGGTGTAATATTCGTACACAGTCAAGTTGAACGTATGAGTGAATGTATTTAAAGACGTTGTTTTAGAGTGATAAGTGATACCAAGGCAGCAAATTTCACTCACAACAGGTCCTTAAATGCACTGCATGGTCCAAACTTTCAGCAAAATACGAAAATAAATTAATAACAGTAGTCTCTTTTTTTTTCGGCGTTAGCTGTCTAAGCTCACTTTTGCCCTAGTTTTTCAACCAATGAAATGTTGTGAATAATACTCGTATTATATTATTATGCAGCGGGAAAATGAAATAAACTATTTCGATTGGTAGCTATTTACACCAGTGAGGCATCTAGCAGGATGGAGAGGTATCTAGTGGGATATTTATTAATATGCAGCATGAAAATCAAAAAGATTATTTCGAATGGTTGTTAATGGATGTTGTTTAGGATTACCGTAACGATTTGTATATTTTGTTTAAGTATTTACCTGGCAATTACATGTTCGAGCATTTTCGTTTTTAAAATCGATAATTATATTGGTGAAAAAACATATTTACGATTAAAATAACAAATTAAGTCCATGCTGATGGCAAAAATACAATTTTATATGGAATTTTCTTGGGTGTCAGGTAAACACTTGCGTACAATACACGGTGTTAAACGAAAGAGAAGTGCAGATATTTTTAGTTCCTCCTGGTTCCTTTCTAGTTCCCTTAATACTGATTGTTAATTTCAAGTCCAAAACTCATTCTCTGTAGTGTAGTGGCTAACTCTCTAGCCTCGCAAGCGGAGGCCCCGGGTTCATTACTCAGGTGGGACACTTTTTTAAAGTTAATTTACGTAAACGTTGGTAGATTTCGCTCTTGTAACAAACTGTTATTATTTATATTTATGAAATTTCAAGGACATTTAATTATTTTGAGTTCTAACTCTACAAGAGGTATTTTATTGGAAGTGAATAAATGTAGACCAATACTTAATGTAAGATATTGCTTCATTAATCAACTTAGTATCACGGTATGAAATTGTTGCAATAACTTCAACATTTTTTGAATGACGCTTTTAATGAATGTATGAGTTGTCATAATTCGGTTGCTTAATCTCTGGGTCATACTAAGAAGGCAAGGAGGGTTCGTCAACAGCTATAAAAAGTAAAATAAAATAACTAAACTGTGTCTGCTTCGCCTCTCTATATTTCTTTCTTTCTTATAAACATGTATCTGTAAAACTTCCATCAACGCCGTTTATCTTTTTTAAAGATATTTCTTGTTATAAATTCAGACCAGAGTAATTCCATCATATGCTTGCATACATGTTAAAAAATTTAATGATTGATGTACTATATATTTATACTCAACTTAACTTGCATATAAATAGTATTTTGTTAATAAATTGATTTGTTAAAGGAATATATACATATATATTTTCTTTAAATGCTATTTGTTATGTGTAATAATGTGTTTATAACGAATATATGGGGTTACCCTTACGGGGCGTAAAAATCGCCAATAGGTATTACATAGTTACTAAAGAACAATTAATATTAACAATTTTAAGACATTGAAGTTTTTCACTCTGAACTGTGAATATACAGCTTTAAATTCTTACCTTAAGTGCAGCCAACGAATTTCCGAGTTTCGTGATACAGTTTATTTAAAAAGCCGTTGATTTAGCCTTTTTATACATAAAACGAAGGTTAAGACTAATTGATTCATTTGTAATTAAGATTTAGTATGTTTGACTAAACAAAGAGACTTTTCTGTTTTTCTCAATATTGGTTATTGGTTTCCATCTTTCATTTCTTTCGTAAACAAGTCATTTTTCTTCATTCCTTTTGGTTTAGAAATTTTGTAAATGAAGCTTATCTGTAAACTTAATTGATTGTTAATTGACACAATTCGTTTTTGGTCCAAAAATAAGGTCAATGAAGCATACAGTGAAATTTTATTGATTGCAAAACAAAAAAAAGCGTTCTTTTTAGATTTATTTGGGTTATGAAAAACACATAAAAAGCTAAGTACAGGGGAGAACGGTATACATGTAGTTTCAAACGACATTTGATTGTTCTATAGCACAGAAAATAGAAGTGAAATTATTTATTGGCAATTACCCTGGCTAGATATGAACGCATTTTATAAAAATAAAAAATGAAGAAAACTGTGTACAATACAATTAAAAACATTTTATTTTGAGTTCGCAGGAAAAGTATAAAGAAATCCCATTAGCTCCCAAAACTAGTACCAAGTACTAAGATTAGCTCTCGAGAGCTTTCTTGCCGACTTAAAACTTCGTACATGTAACGAGTGTAAGCAGAGTAAAAGAAGTGTTATTATATATATTGTAAAGTCATTTAGAGTATGTCACGGACAAAAGTTATTACTATATTTGGTAAACACTTACACTTATCTACTATTATCATAATTAAATATGCTATTTTGTGACACACTTTTACGAGATTATGTTATTTTTTCCTCGACATACCAGGTTTATCGTCTTCTCAACTTTATGATGTTATTTTAAGAATTGACATGATAAAGATTTCCGAAGGCACTTTTCCCCGTCGCTTACCAAATTTAATGTCAATGCCTTGGCATTCGTTTTTTTTTCAACGAAGAACTGTTTTTTTCAGTTTAACTCGTGGGAAAGTCGGTGGTAATTTTGACGTTACCCTTTATCTAAAATAAAGCACTCCGGGCGAAAACATGTTGTTTTTAAAGAGACGAGGCAATTCGACTCTAGATTTGTATATGCCTGCATTTTAGAAATACATGTAGCAGTGCGTTTAGTTGATACTATCGGTAAAATTTCGTTAGTATTACTCTAAATCACGTGTTGAAATTAATTTTTTTTATAAATAGGTCGGTGTTGGCCGTTAAGTTTGATTTGATACTTTCACTGAAAAAAAATCGACGTTACATAGAAGGAATTAAACATTTCCGTTTAATAGTATCGATAAAATGATGACATTAAACATGTCCGTTGAATATTATTGATAAAATTAACGAATTCGATTTGGACTGCGTGTCATAGCGGATATGAGAACCCCTGAGTCAGGGGGTGATCACTCTTACCAGTTACATTATAAAAATTACATACTTTTATATTATTTAATATACAAAAACTATTTTAAAATGTAGTTATCCGGCACCTATTTTATTCTATTAAGAAAACTTATGGACTAGTGTAGCTGGTTTACGTATACTAAAATAAATATACATCTACGTTAACATCTAGAGTCCAAGTCTACATGGTCGAGGTTAACACTAGACCATGATGCAGCTAATGAAATAAACTTAACTTTTTTAAAAAAGTTATTTATTTATTTGTCATTGAGATAGTACAAAACTAATATTATCACTGTCACGGAATTTAATTAATGGGGCGGGAACTTAAAAGTGCTGGACTAAAGGAACGCGCACTATAATAATGAAGAGCAATTAGATAACTGAATGATGTAAGTTAATGTCAATGAACTGGATGAACCTGTTGCAACGAGACAGTAATTTTGATGAATTCGCACATAAAGGAGAAGATCAACCATTTTCAATCAGTTTAAATGATAGTGATACTTTAACTTCTGTGTACCTATCACATCAATGAGATGTCATTTGAAGTAAAATACAAAATAAAGTTTATACAAAAAATAGTTTCTAAACGGTCTGTCAATTAATTATCAATAATTAACAAAACATAGGTGTTGTTGTAATTTTGGTCGTTCTTCAAAACTCTTTAATTGAAAGAAAACAAATAATATTTTAAAAGTAAGGTTATTATTGGTAAACTTGTTTTACCTACAACTGTCAAAACAAGTGTTATTTTAAATAATGTCAGATGCTTATCCCTTAAAAATAGCCGTGTAACTTTGGAGTGAATGTGAAAAAAAAATCATTGTCGGAAGTCATTATGTGTACATAATGGAAAGAAGTGAACTATAAACGATTATACAAGTAATAAGGGCATGCAGGTCCCAGTTGTGTTCGTGTTTCAAAGTGGTGCGCAGGGATTTCAATAGCTTTTGAAAACTAGGGGTCATCTAACCCCGGATTGGAATTTTCAAGGGGTCATAATCAGATGTTCATGACTTATATCTTATTTTTAATCTTAACTATTTATAAAATTGATTTAACTTAATTAATATGCAAAAGACATAATATCTATCTTTATTCTTGAAAATTTTGACCACTTTTTCCAAATTCTCCTGCATCAAAATGACCCTAAAGCTCAGAATTAGGTGGGGTGTAATGTGGAAAAAGAAGCATGATTATAAATATCTAAGATGCATACCAAGAGTTAAATTTAAGACTCTCGACATAATAACATTGAAGTTTAAAAAAAACTGGATACTGTGTTTGTATCGTAAAAATGACAATATATTTAATTTTTTAGTGTGCTAAATATTCTTAAGTTTATTCAAGTAATGTTGAGTTTCGGGAGATTTTTAAGGCATGATGAACTTAAAAAAAAGACAAAATCCTTAAATTCTTTGCGAATACATTTGTTTCCGTTTTAATTGATTTATGTTTAGACGTTTTGTTCAAAAAAGGAGGTAAAGCCCACGAAGACACTTAAAAAACGTTTAGATAGCGATCAGTATACAAGTATTTTCAAAAGCAGAATACAAATAACATTATAATTACATGCATACATAAATATATTTCTAAAGTAATGAATAATTTAAACGTCGAAGAAGGTCGTTTCTAATAATACATTTTTGATAAACAAAATTTTGGTTATTTAGTTAAGTTATTTAGAAGTTATATTATTCTCAACGGTAAAGACATGACGAAAGTACGGTAAGCCAAGTATTGTACATGTAGTGTACAATGCGTCAAACAATATTAAAAAGAAACCAACAGAAAAAGAATAAATGAACAAGACAAAAACAAAAGGAAATGAAATCAAACAATTCGAAAACGCCATTACTTTACCAAAAACGAAAATACATTATACAATGTACCAGTCATGATATTAAACGCAAATATGGAGTATATAATGATTGAGAACAAACAAAAACAACAACAACAAAAACCACAACAAATCCACCCTACACTCTACAAAACTTTAAGAAGTCATAATGCGATAGTAATGAAACGATTTTCACTGCATATGTTTATAACGTTCGAGATAGCTCTCAGCCGATGATTTTGAAGCTTTATCGTACCCTACGTGCCAGAAACAAGAGTTGGTTCGCCAGCCGTTACGTTGGCTTTAATATATAGTATGATCATATTTGGTTTTGTAATAATATTAAAGTGAAACGCGACACTTAACAAATTTTCGATTTTCTTTAAGAAATTTGGCGTGGTTTTGTTAGTTTTTTTATTAATCGAATAGTTCTTTAGATATTTACATTAAAAGTTAGCCAGTTTTCTGCAGTGATGTGAACGAAGCCCGAACTCTTTCGCGGCTGGGTATGAATTGTGTTTTTCAATTTCATTTTTTCTTTAACAGATGAATTGGTGCTAAATGTCGCGTTCCACCTCAATACAAGTATAATTACAAATACAAATTCATGTAAGATCATACAAGTACAGTACAACATACTAAAATTTCTAGCATACAGTGTACAGAAAACTAAAAGTGGTAATCTAGTGACTGATTC
Organism: Corbicula japonica; assembly: GCA_038501625.1. Lineage (NCBI taxonomy): Eukaryota > Metazoa > Mollusca > Bivalvia > Venerida > Cyrenidae > Corbicula > Corbicula japonica. The sequence goes on from JAZAYU010000288.1 coordinate 588,297, forward strand.
CATTACAAAGTACCTGCCACCGGTAAAGAGGTTGGATGTTATTTCGTACGTCGTATATATCGTATTACATCTGTTTTTATTTTAAGTTTTTGCTATAGGTTAATTTGACTTAATTTGCATGGACGTGAGAGCAAATGATGTGGCTTTGCTAAACATAGCTTTAATCAGAGCCCTAGATCATAAAACTAAGATTGGTGACCAGTCTCAAATCTCGAGCATCTGATTGGCTGAATTGCCGACCTGTCGCCATTTCAACCAATCAGATGCTAGAGATTTGTGACTTGCAACCTGATTTAATTTTGTGATCTTTGACCCAGATCTACGAAAATTTTGTTTTTATTATTTATTTCCTTAATTCTATATAATACGGAATCGACCCTACGATTTCGACGCGCGATAACGGTATTGCGCATGAGCAAAAAGGAGTACCATACCAATTTGAAACCATGTCGCAAAATAAGGCTTCTGATTGGACCATGTGACTTTCATAGTCTTTTGTGCTGACTTCCGGAATTAAAAACTGAAAAGCCGCCATTTTGTTTCTCGCTTCACATTTTCAGAAGTTCTACTTCCATATGTTAGATAACAGTTAAGATTAAACTCGCCCAAAAAAATCAAGGTAAATAAGTTTCTACATTGAGTAAAACCTAATATTGTCACAGAGTTAGAGTCTAACAGTAGACTCCAGTGGCGTAGCGAGGTACAAATGAAATATACGCCTTGGTGGTGGGTTAAGGGAGGGGGTGTCCCCCTCCCTTTCATAAGATAGGGGGTTCGGGGGTCTTCCCCCGAGAAAATTTGGATTTTTAGATGCAAAATAACGCATTCTGGTGTCATTTGGGAGTACATTTAATTCCACTTCAGTCCCTCCTATATGAACAAATAATCTGTAATTTCAGTAAAAAGGATGTCTAATTCGAGGCAGTACAAACGTTTGTATTTTGGCTTTCAGTGATTACAGAAAATTCTTATTATTCTCTGAAGATAAATGCCAGGCGGCGCTGTTTACTTGCTGCAAATCTATCCACTATGTAGTCAGAGTTAATTTCAGTGTCTCTATAAATGTTCATAAGGCCTAGCCCAGAAAGCCTTTCAGTGGGCATGGTTGACCGAAGATAACTTTTTACCCTCTTCATTGTACTAAATGACCGTTCCGCTGTAGCAGTAGACACTGGCATATTGAGCAAAATACAAAATTTAAACCTCCTAAATCGCCTTATAACATTTTATAATTATAATTTCGTAACAAAATTCTATTTTCTATTTTTACATTGCTGAATAAGCGAAAAGTCTCGGCGATGCCTAACCCGGGTTAGGCACTGATTTTGACAACGTTTTTCAAGTTTTTTAAATTTCTTATTTTTTCAACTTCCATTTTCGTTTAGTACGCCTACGGCGTACTGGCGTATGCCTGGCTGCGCCACTGGACTCCACCGTAGCTATGCGTAGTTGTTCGACTTTTGGTAATTAATTAAAATACAGAGTGGCAAAGTGACAATTACACCGGTTTCCCCTATATTCTAAACAATGGAAATTTAAGACGTTTTTATTTATTTTTTTACTACAATCATTCACACGAACAGTAAGTTTAACATTGCAGATTAGACAGTAATATCGATTGCTTTCATTTTAATTTGGTGTGGGAAAGCGATTAGGTATTGCGTTGAATTAACTCTGGATATTGTAGACTGAACAGAACTGGTCAAATGAAATCTGAAAAGCTTGAAGATGTGTATTCATGATCTGGGCCCAAGATCATAAAACTAAATCTGGAGATCAGTCTCAAATCTGACCAGTCGCCATTTCAGCCAATCATATGCTTGAGATTTGAGACTGATCTCAAAACTTAGTTTTATGATCTTGGGCCCAGGACTCGAACGCAAGGTTTGCAGATATAGCATAAAGCTACTCTGCTAATATAAGTTGTTTGAGGCATGGTAAAGCTGTGTTTACCAAATGCTATCTGAATAACGCTTCATTTACAACAAATACAAATTTTTAGAGCTACATTTCATAAAAAAATGAGGCATAGTGTAGAATGATTTAAATAGGAAGCACGGCGAAGCCGTGGTTACCACTTATTATTTATTTCAGATTTTAGGAATAATTGCTCTGCAGAGATGTAGAAATTTTCTTTTAACCACTCGCCCTTCAGGTCGAGTGAATGAGTAAGTGCACTCGCCCTTACAGAAAATACACTCGCCCTTACATTTTAAATAAAATACTCTTTCTGTAAAGCTTTGTTTACCAAACGCTATCTGAATAATTCTTCATTTACAACGAATAAAAATTATTAGAGCTACATTTCATAAAAAAATGTGTAGAATTATTTAAAAAGGAAGCACGGCGAAGCCGTGTTTACCACTAATTATTTATTTCAGATTTTAGGAATAAATGCTCTGACAGAGGTGTAGAAATTTTCTTTGATCCAATCTTTGAAATTCAGGAAATCGAATTGTATTTTGTAAACAAAGTGAAAATATTTCATTTTTCGAAGAAAACACTTGTGCTTTGCTGAAAAATTTACTCGCCCTGCCGGTTGAGTGTTTCGGCTGCTTCCATGACCCAACAGATCATTTACTCACCATGGCGAGCAGTCGAGTGGAATTCTACACCTCTGCTCTGTCAAACAAGTAACTATTACAAGTTCGAATGTGTTGCATGGTGAAGCCGTGTTGACTGTTAATTAATTGGTATAAATTTGAAAATTTATTTATTTTATTTAGTTTTCACAGTCCAATAGTTTGTGTCGAGCTTTTGTATACATGTCTTGGTCAAGATGTTTGAGTGTAATGGTCGCTACAGACTTCCCGAAAGTTGTAAAAAAGTGTCAGACATGAAGATGAGAAGATGTGAAAATCTGTCTGACCGAAACAATTTCTGTCTGACTGAAACATTTAACACATTAAATAAGCAAAACACAGTATTAAGGGTGTTTTGTTGGTTTTTTTCAGTGGTACAAATTGTCATTATGACGAATACGTAAACTATTTCATTCAGATATCCACACTCATTTCCCTCGGAACAGTCTGGAATCAAAACAGCGAGTAAAATTGTAATTTAGCGAGTAAAATTGGAATATGCAGATCAAATGTTTGCAGGACATTCGGTCCTACAACATTGGAAATCACATCAGACCAGTCCAAATTTTACCGGACAGGTCCGACTGTCCGGCGACTTTAAGGAAGTCTGTCACTAAGAAAATAAATTAAGTCATCGGAAGGTATATGCATGCATTGGGCAAATAATATCGTTTATAAAATTTGTTTTTTGTAATTTGTATTTCAGTTTGAAGTATACATATGAAAGATGCGTGACAACTCTGGTTCATGAAACTGGAATAGGAGAAAAATTAGACTACTGGAGAGGTACTTATTTTTAATTTACCCTTAATAAACTGTGCAAACACTCAAACAGCACAGAATTTGCCCTTCCTTTACATGACTATGCATGGCTGGACAAACCTACTAGCCCGACGCCTTGGACAAGCTGAAAATTGTACCGGACAATCTCAAAATATCTGATTGCTTGTCCGTGGGCTAGCTCAATTTTTTATTATAGACTAGTTTAAACGTTAATTTGATATGCGCCATTCTCTTTTACACCATATGCATATCATATTACAACAGCAAAAAGTTTATTACAAAATAACATGTTTTGAGATCTATTTTAACATTATCAAGCCCCCATGTAATGCTTCCTCTTGAATTTCCTGTTTCTTTCTTTACTGTTAATACTGACTTATCAGAATTTGCTTTTTTGCGCAAAAGTGGGACTAGCTGAAATGTTTACCCAGCTAGTTCTGGACTAGTTACTAAAATCTAAATTTGTCCAGCCCTGCTATGGTGTACCATAATCTCTGGCATGTTCACACAACATCACCTGAACATGCCAAATTTTCGGAAGACACAGAATCAAATGCCACAAAGTTTCTCTGCGGACCATGTTGTACATACATGATGGATCCCTGTGGTCACTTATTTAATCCTTTATTCAGAGGATTAATCTCTTAATCTTGTTCACTTTTTTAGAAAGGAAACAATGCTGTTTCAGCTTTCAAAGTTAATAACTTAACCTACTTCATGGACACACCTTTTTGCCACAAATGGTCAGCCCAAGTAAATCCAGATCAGATGGCATAGATGTAGATTCAGATCAGCTGGCACATCTCTTTGTGGTCTTTCAAATGTGATAACACTCTGGTTTTATGCTAATCGTGTGTAGGAATTAAAGATGGCATGAAATTTTTCATCATTACCATCTTCCTTTTATGTGATTTTAATAAAAAGACCCTACATGTAATAAATAAATTATGGCAACGGTATGACTTGTTCACTGTTAACTGCAACAGCAATTTATGTACATCTTCATAAGCCACAAAAGGTACTGCATAACTGACTTACTAGTTATCAGAGAAGATTTAAAATAAAACATTTATTTTCAGAAATGTGTATCACCAACCCTATTAAGCCTATAGATACTTATGCAGAATTGGTAGACAGCTATGGCACAGAATATGAACATAACCGTAGTAAGATATACAAGGTTTGCATAGATTTTCTTTATTTTCATTTATTAAAGCTGCATGAATGTATAATAGACATCACACTGAATCTACCGGTGCATGAATATAAGTTACTATGTTAGTTTGTTTTTTTACATTTTACTTCATGAATACACCCTTTATCACATTAGTGACCAATGTATATCCAGTTCAGCAGGCTCATCTGTGCAGTCTGATCAGGATCTAGACTGTTTAAGTTTAGATTCATGAGGTTATTTCTGACCAAGAAGCAACCAGTTTAGATCCAGATCAAAAAATGTTCGGCTGACGTGGAACTATACTGTTGTCCATGTGATTTAAAGAGTCTCCATAGAGTAAGTCAGGAGTCAGGATACATGAAGTAATTATCAGAGCAACAAAATCAATGTATTTGACAAATTTTATTTTTGTGTCTAAATATTTTAAATCAATTTTAACTGTCGACAAATAAATTTATAAAAGCAATAAGATATAAAATTAATTTTGAAGATAAATTATTAATTTGCTGTTGAATTTAATATTTCAGGAAAACAGCTTCACATGAAATGCTGTGGGGAGACCAGGTTAACTGTTCTAGACAGTAGAGGGAGCATACAGTTTACATATACTTCCACTACTAATTCCTGCAATAGATGGTGCTGCTTTGGAAGTTTGTGTCACTTGACAAGAAAAAGAATTGTCTTAACAATTATACTGTGTGATTGTGATATCAAATAATACAAAAACGTTTTAATGTAGTTCTCATTAAAGAACAGTAAATGAACAACACCATCGGTATAATTTTGTTATGAATATAATTTGCTGTGAAATGGAACCATAGAAAAAAGGAATAGACTCCTTCAGCATTTGCTTTTCATGGACTAATTTGAATGTTTCATTCTATGCGGATAATAAATTCCTCTACTGTCACTCATAGTATTATCTTAAGTCCTCAGACCCAAAAGTATGTTTGTTGATTTCAATCTTGAATATTCAAAGAATATGACAAGCTTCGCTACTTGCTCTGTCATTGGTGTCACCATATTCCAACTAGGTATTTTAGGTGTTGTGAAATGATGTTTTACAATCTACCTTGTTAACCAGATTTTTATGAGTATACATTTCTTATACCATCGGTCAGCTTTGCATTTTGATCACATTTTGGTGCTGTTTAACTTAGAGTTTACATGCAAACTGGTGTATTCAACATCTCAAAAGATTCTTCCGAACTTCACAGAATCATTCAGCTCACTAAGATGTAGTGATGCATCTGACAACCTTGATCAGTTTTGGTTAAAAAGTAAAACAACAAATGATGATTTGTTTCTTTGTTTTACTGTTAAACATATGATATACATCACTTTTGATTCGTCGATTCCGTGAGAGGAAGTGCCTTAATTCATATTAATAAATAGAATACCAACGCATCGTTGATAAACTAAACAAAATTCTTGGTTTGAAATAATGTTTTATGGTGTAGTTGGATTTCACACTTTACACGACTTAACAACAAACAAATAACCACAAACTCTTACTGTTTTCCATGAGTTTGAATGACAATTACAAATCCCTTACGTACAAACTTTGCAAAAACAGGAAAAAGTACAGTCATAGTAATGTCGACGTTGCACGAGCATTTGCACATGCAAAGTTTTGTTGCACCAAGCCTGTATTAACCGTTTAGATATTCTGAATTGTAGAATTTCATGTAGAATTAACACCGTGTCTACGTTCCAAGATGTTAGTTTATAATGTTTATAATGTTATATAGCCATGGACACCGTTGTTTGACCGATCAAAAAGCCTCATAAAGTCGACTATCTTTTCATATGGAGCGCTGTTGTGTCTTATATAACTTTACTTTCGTCGGTAATACAAAGTTGTTTTCGTTACGTAGCTGTGGGGTCCGACATAGCAGAGGTATGCAATTATACCGACATTCTAAAAAAATGAATATTATGTTAATGTTACAATGGAAACATACGCTTAAATATAATTCAATCGTTCAATAAAAATTTTAAGGATAATTATGCAATCAATACAATTAAAAAATGCTACGTATAATATTATTCAATCAATACCAACAAAACTTCTGCAATATTTAGTTATTTTAAACCATGAACGTCTAGCGTCCAGAATTTACGTAATCTCGTAACTGTTCATTGATTTAATTATAAAGATGCTGTTATCTCTGTCATGTGGCTAAGCTATCAGTCCAGTGTAACACCAATAAGCAAACTGCATGAATTCAGAAGGCTGAACATTCGGTTCTAGCGACCTATGTTGGACAGCTTGGCGATGTGAAAATGTATTAAAGACGAAGCTATCGTTAACAAAAGTTATCAATTCATTAGATAAAGAGAATACGACACAAAATGGCCAAATACACAACTACGAGTTCACATTATGTTTTCCTACCAGAATGACAGCAAAACTGTAATGTTAATAAACATCATTAATAAAAGACAAATCGACCCATGTTTGTTGAAGTTACCTAATTTGACGACAACTTGACATATGCGGATATTTATAATAATACCTAAAGTTAGTTAATAAGTTGACGATTGCAGAACGCAAAAAATACAAGGCTATATTTTCATCGTCAACATATTAAGCGTTAAGTTAAACCATGTAACTGAGATACCTTTAACACAAATTTAAACCCTAGGCTAGGCGGCGTTGACAGTAATATGCATTTCCATTTCTGCTCATGAACAATATCTAACCGATCTGCAATACTTTGATATTTGTCGTGTTCCTTGTAACGTCACGTGACCTTTCAATGGACCGAAATATCAAGCCAGTAGTTTCCAAATTCGTTTCGAAATAACTATAACACTTCTTTGATAACTGTAGGACCAGATGTTAAGAGCATAACAATAACTTATAAAAAGTATAAATAAAGTATGTTTTAATTTAATGTTAAAAATACTTTTCTGTTAATACTTTAAATTCTTTAAATTATAAATGTTATGCAATTGTTATAACAGCAGTCTATTTAAAAGTCACGTATATTAAAATATAAAAGCAAAGTTTGCTTCAGGGTAAGTGCACTACTAAAGAATTCATTAAATATTTTAGGACGGGTTTCCATATCTGATCATAATTGTTACTTAAAACGTATAGATTTGTCATTAAATAATACTGGCACAAGAAGATAATTGTATACTATGCATGTTGAATTTTATATTTAATGTTGCCTAACATATTTTATTTTTCCGTTCTTGACACGATAAGGAAGTGAATTACTAAATACTGAAATATCGTTTCAAGTCTTTTAAAAAAAAACGAAAAATAAATAACCCATAGTATAAGTGGCAGTATTTTAGAAATGACTATTTTGTACTGTACGACAGTTACACATGGATACTTGTGATCAATGCATGGGCGGATTCAGACGATGAAGGACGCGCGGCACTCCTCAATCGTAATATTCACGTAGGTTAATAATAAAGCAAGCATGAAATATTAAAAATACATATTTTAAGTCTCTTGGAAAGTCAGAAGAGTAAATTATACTTGTAGGATAACGTTATTGTTTGTGTCACATAATAAGGCTTTTGCCTCCTTCTAAGAGAAATACTAGATCTTCCCTGGCTATATACAATTTTAAAATTTTTAAATGATTAAAGCACAGGGCGCACATGTTTTTGCGCTTTTAGTATATTTAACTTACACTTTAAAATCATAGTGCCTCTAGCTGGGAGCGAACCCGCACGCACCATCACGTTGAAGATTGAATTTACAGCTACATTATTATGAAGTAGCAAAGATAAAGTACTTCTATGTATATAATTGCTCACTAAAAAGCGACATGTTAAACTCTAGTTATCATTATAGCCTGACTTGATTTAATCTTTTTTTTGAGAGAGTTTTTTTTAAATTTTATTTTAAAATGATCGTTCATTGTGTGGGTAATGCGAAACACAAATAAAAAATCGAATAATTTGTAAATGACCAAATATTAATACGAATTGAACCATCCGCTGTTTTGGCATTTTGTATTTATAATCAATAATGTGTTTGTTGATGTGTCAAAGTATAATATTTAAACACGTGACTCAAGATATACCGTAATCAAGAAGCACCCCTAAAAATAACTTCTTAACATAAGAACACTCCTAAAGCTAAATAAAATGTTTGAAATCGATCTTTTATAATCGCCAAATCTGTGCACATGATCACATTTTAGCGTTAGAATGAACGACTGCCTAAAATCTTAAGTGTTTTCAAAACAAACGTATTTATATACTCAAACACTTTGGGAAGAACGGCTATTGGATGATTGCTTTGTACATTGTAAACTGGTCCGATTTAAAAAGGAAATTTATAATGGTTTACGTGTAGTCCAGTTATAAGTAAAACGTGAATTATTTCAGAACTTATATCATTCCTTTAACATTTTAAAATAACAAATCAAAATCCTGCTGGTATGTGTGGAAAATTTGACGGCGAATGTTTAAATTTAAGTTTTCATCTGACATGATTCTGATCTATATAAAATTATTATTATATTATTGAAAATATGTTCCTACATAAATTTTTGAGCAGATTTAATTGTGACTTTTCCTCTCAAAAATGACAATGCCCTTTTAAAACCACTTAGCCCGAATCTCGCTCAATAAATGTCTATATACGAGGGTTGTCCCAATAAATCGTAGACTATTTGAATAAAAAGAAAACTTCTGAACATATTTTTAAGCAAATTTCACAGTTAGTTTAGACATCATTTAGTAACAAGTATGCCGAATTTTAAAGAAAAATCTTCTAAAATAAAGAAATTACATACACTTTATTAAGCCAAGATAGCGATCGGCGGCGCACGTCAAAAAGTGCCGTGATTTGGAATTCACTTGTTTACTTTAAACAGACAAAACAATACACAGTGCCATTTTAGCCGCAACATGTTATTGTTTCCTTAATTGGTGATCATTCTGAAATCAACCCGCAAAGTTTCAAAAAGTTGCCATAATTTGTATAAGAGTAGCGCTTGTTTCATGCTAATTGGTAAACATTAACTTCTTGTGAAAATCGCGACGTTTGAAGAAACCGCGGCGCACATTTCGAACATCCAATATTGTGATAAAAGCGAATTGACGCCAAAAGACACGCTTGAGGAATAAAAACAAGTTAAGAAGCTTCCTCATATCTAGAGCGTTGGTATACAAAATGGCACAGAAAGTTTTCGCATGGTAAAACGGAAATAATAATCGGAATCAGGCATTCCCCGTACTCGCCGGACCTCGCTCTGCTAGACGTTGTGTACATTCAAATTTGAGATCTGCGACGAGATCAGAAAGACTGGTCTTCAACAAAAGTCTTCCAAAAGAGTGTTACATTAATTTATTTAATAGTCGGGTAAACAGACACCGTGAGTATATCGAAAATGATGAAGAGTACTTCAGGAAGGAGTAACGGCGAGCTGTGTGAGCATTTTAATGATGTTGCGACGTGCGCCGCTGGTCGATAGGTCGACTTGTTAAAATGTTTGCAATTTCTTTTTGATAGTCTATTTTTCTTTAATATTTCGTCTACAAATTACCAAATGATGCCTTAACTAACTGTGAAATTTGAATAAACATGTGTTCAGTAGTTTTCCTTTTATTCAAATAGTCTACGATTTATTGGGACAACCCTCGTAAAATACTTTATACACTAATCACAAACAAAAAACATATGTTGACATGGAATTCACTCACGCTTTATTTTCGTTTGTATAAACAAAATAAATCTTTTACATATTATCGATTGTCCAGTTCATGTGTGACTCCATGAAAATACTTTTTATTCCATGAACACTTCTTTTGAGACGTCGATCGTTCTGTTGTGTACGTTCTTTAGTTTTGTATTTGGGTTAGAACAGCCAAAAACGTAAAACATTCCCTATAATTCTGAGTGAATGTATATGAATCCATTTACGGAACTTCAACCTGTACATGTAGTTGGAATGTGTGCAGACTTATATTTTAGCTGTTCACATAACAATCGCATACTATCAAAAATAAATAAAGAAATTAGGAAAAAGTACAGTATTTCGTAAATAAATTTAAAAAAGGGTATCGAAGTCAATCAAAACATATTCATGAAAATTTCGAGTACTCTTAGGTTTAATTTATTTCCAGGTTACTGTCAAGTTAAGTGATTATATATTTTTTTCAGCGTTCTTATGATGATTCCTACGGATTTACCTTCACAACAATTTGCCTCGTAAATCATAATGCTTTTGTATGATTCACGTCACAGAGCCAACACTATAATGTCTTAACATTGGTTACTAAAGGGTACTTAATCTGTTTCCAATAGTGCAATAAACTTTAACCCTTGCATATAACCACATTGCTCGCTATCGCAGTTACAGTTTAATCACTTAATACCACTTCTTTCTCTAAAAGGAATACCCGGTACGATCGTAAAATACATTTTTATGCTTAGGTATCCCTTGAATAAACACATATTTCCGTTGTCGCGTTGTCCAAAACCCTCGTGCAAACAAAAAAGCCTATCTAAATCAATATTGTTTTAATGAGACTTACCGTTAGTAATCTATGGGATTTATATATGCGAGCATATTTCAAATTTCCTTAATCCTACGTCATTTTTAATCTTATTAAATCATAAACAAGTTGACTCATTTTAATAAAGCATTGTAGGCCATAGATGTATTAATCCGATAACAGCAACCTTTCAGTTTTATTAAGCATCATTATCATTGAGTTTAAGTTTTGAAAAACAATTATATCGGGGACAGGATGTACCTAATCCTCACACCTGTGACTCCTTTAACCCCACATATAACCCCACTAAAATGTTTCTTTTTTATAGTTTTGTAATTAATCAAATGTTGATTTTAGGAGGCGAAAAGAGAATACCATCGAACTACACAACCCTATACCCTACTGAATTTTACATCACCAATTAAAAAACTTCTTATGAAGTATGTTTGAAGACAGAAGCATCATTCACAACGAAAATCATTTTATACCGATTGAATTTCAACAATATTAACTGAACAAAGTCATAAATATCCATTCAATTTAATTAAGATTAAAGACAGTGGTCAAAATCAAAATTTACATTACACTCAATATTTTGTATGATCATCTCTAGCTTGAATAATAGCCAGAAAACGCCTTTCGTATGCTGTTAACGAATGTTCGAATGATGTGTATAGAGGTTTGAGCAAATTCATTGTGTAATAACCGTTTCAGACCATTTACGTTGTTAACGTCATTCCTGTCACGTACCTTTCTTCCAAGATAGTCGCACATGTGTTAAACCGGGGAGAGATCAGGTGATTTTAATTGTCATTCGAGTATTTTTATGTTGTTTACAACAAGAACGTTTCGTGTATAACGTGCCGTGTGGCAGCGTGCATCGGCCTGCTGTAGAACGTAAGAATTGCCGATCACTGTGTGAGTAACAATGACGGGAATAACAACTTCTGGGTCATTTAAGATACTCCCTTTTGTTTTGCCATTATAAGAAATATCACCCCAGATCATAGCGCTCCCAACACCGTAACGGTCATTTTCGAAGACGTTAGCAGGATCAAACCTTTCTCATCGGCGTCGCCATACAAAAACCATTCCGTTATCTTTTTCGAAATTAAATTTGGACTAAACGCTGAAAACGATCCTGTTCCATTGCTATCTACTCCAGGGACTGACCTGGTGTGCAAAATTCAAATGTGCGACGCGGTGACGTGCTGTTAGAAGAATGCCTTTGCTTGGACGTCGAGCAAGCAGCCGAGCCGCTCTCACCCGGTTTTAAGCGATACAAACGATATTCTTTTCCTCGGTTGATTGGTTAAGACGTTGACCGAGCAGCTTTTAAGCAGGTGTAAAACGATGACGTCATGTTGACGTCACTATTTAGCGTCTCTTTGCGCAACATTGTTTTCAACGTCCTTACTGGACGACACAGGTGGTTCACGCTGCCAGTTTGTCAGAATCGCGATTGCATACGATATGTTGTTCCCTTATGACACCCAAAACGACCTGCTACGTCAAAGCTACGTTAGAAGCATGTAAACAAGCTTCCAGAAATCTCAAAGCAATATTTCTGGCATTTATTGACATGCAAGGACGGCGACCCAGGTTAGCTACAAGAAATTTTACTTCGGCTTTTTAAATTATGGACAATACTCCTTTGTTTCAAACAAAATTTGCAAATTTTTTCATGTCGGTTTTCACGTGCAACTCGGGCATTTTGATTATACACAGTCACGGTCTAATGAGAAAGATTTTCGTAAACAAAGTATCATGTAGATCTATGTAATAAGAAGAGTTAGTACAACACGTGTGTTCATTTTTTTCACGTTATTTGCAAAAGTGTAGATAATTTAGCTTTACCTCAGTCTATATTTAAGAATGCTATTAAAACTAGGATAAAAGATCAATTTATACAAAAATGGAATAGTTCTATCACTAAATCAAGAAAATGTTTGAATTATAGAATGTACAAAGAAAAATTTGAGTTTGAAGATTAGATATTATCCCCACATCTGTCAAAGGGCTAAGTCAACAAAATAATGTAATGCTAAATAATACATGGGGGAACTTATTTACAAATATGTATTATTAAATTTAGTATTTTAGATATATAACCAGTCAAACATATAGTTGAGATGTAAAATATTGAAAAAATATTATTATTAACAAATGTTACCATAGCAACCACACTAACAGATATTAAAGAAAAAAAATACTGGTTTTGGTAAGGGTACATATAGTGGTATAGATTTTAACAATTTATGAAACAGGGCCATTTTTGGCTTTTTGTGAACTAAGCCCTTTTACCCTGAGGTTTAGAAGTGTTAAGCACAAATTTCATATCGAACAAGGCAGATTTTTTGCTACTCTTAGAGACGAAAGAACATGTAACTTATGTAATACTAACGCCTTAGGGGATGAATTTCATTATTTATTTGTGTGAGATTTTTTTAAACAGGAGCGTAAAAATATATACCAGTTGAGTATACTAGACATCGTAATTCATTAAAATTTTCATTACTTATGAATAGCAAGGATAGAAAAACTCTTATCAAACTAGCATTTTTTGCAAGAAATTAATACTCACTTTCAGATAAATGATCTCAATTTAGATGTAGTTTAGTGATTATCCTGTTTAAACTCACTTCTCACTTCCTGTTTTGCTTATGTACAATTATGCACATGTATTTCACTTGTTTGTTCATATGTTTGTATGTATTTGTAACCATCTGTTGCCTTTTAGAGGCCCCGATGTGAAATAAAAAGTTGAAAGTTGAAATAGAATTAGGTCGAAAACGAAAATACTTACTAAACTTTTTCTTTTGAGTATAATTAAATCAAAATTTGAAGTAGAAGTTAAGAACATAACAAATCAACATTCAAAAGGGCACAACTTGCTCAAAAGGAGGCACGAAAAAGTTATGAATCTTCCTACATCAGCTCTGGGTGTAGAGGTGAACAATTGCGTATACAGTCTCAAATTTGTAGAAGTTAAACTGATGAGCTTGTATATTAGCTTGCATGCAAACTTAAACCTAGCATTCTTAGTTAAAAAGGCCTTACTTTAATTTAAAAAAAACAAACAGTTATTGTTCTTGGAATACGCTTTTGAATATGATGGTAAATAACCGAACCAACTTTGAAGGTTGTAGCTATAGTATAATTGCAAATAAGGAATCAATGTTGAACCAAAAATAAGATAAAATTCCTTCTACGTATTGGTTGCCTAAGATACCTTAAAATGCATGAAACACGATATAAAGCAAGATATATGGCCGACTCCAGTTCTTTAATGCTAAACTATCTGTACATTTAACATCTTGTCTTACAGCCATAAAAGAACATTGGGTTTTGCAAAAAAAGATTTTTGAAACCACTGGCCAAGTTTTTATTGGCCAAATTCAAACTAATGTGACGTTTTACAGGAATTAAATTAAATAAGTTTAAGGCGTTCTGTTTGTCAACTTCTGTTTTTTTTCCTCTTCGTACACTTCATCATATTTGCATAAGAAACAAGCTTACCAGTCTTATTGAGGAAAAAACGTTTGTTAGAGAAAATAAAACCTTTATCGCTTTAAATGACCATAGAGCAATTGTACTAATGGTTCTTATGATAATTATACTAAATGGACTTGTCAACAACTAATTAAGGGTTTACCACACTCCTCCCAATCACATTCATCGATAAAAAGAAAATTATCAAAATTTCAAAATGCCGTTAAATGAAACTTTGCACAAATGTATGTTATTAATGTATCTTCATTTTGCAGATGGTAAGACACGTTAAAACAGTAAAAAAAAATAGCGAGATCTAAAAATTCGTTCAACTTCTTTTTACATAAATTTACATAAACTAAACAACACAAAACATCATTTTAAATGACACATGATAGGATACTGACAACAATTAATTGTGTCCTCGTGACTTACGTATGTTAACTTTACGAGAAATTAGTCAAAGTGTGTTTGACCTTCAATTTCCTGGTCGCTTCCTGGTCACGAAAACGGATAACAATCACTGATTTCTCCTTTAGTAGTTGAAAGATTTTTACAAAGTACACATCATTTTCTTGTCACTATCATTGCACTTACTTGGAATTTAAAACAATTATGTTTTGTATCGCTTAGTTTTAAATTTGTGAATTTATGTAAAAAGAATTTTAAGCAATTTTCAGGTCTAGCTTTTCTTTACTTTTCTAACGTGTCTCACTCTATGCAAAATAAAGGTACATCAGTAACATTCATTTGTGCAAAGTTTCATTGAACGGCATTTTGCAGTTATTGAAATTTGATAATTTTCTTTTTATCGATCAACGTGATTGGGAGGAGTGTGGCAAGTCCTTAAGTCGACAACTTTCTTACTGGATAATATTTATGTTAGATTTAGTATTTTTATTAGGTATCATAAATTAAGGAAACCCCTTTGATGTAATTCAAAAATACAGTTGCACTATTGCAAAAAGGCATTCCACAAATTGTTTTTATAGAGATTTAATTTACAAACTTAAAAACTTGAAAGTTAAGGGCAATATTTATTTTTCCATGTTATTCCAAATAAAATCATCTGAAATTTCCATAGAGCGCTCTGCATGCCTGGTGATTAATCCATCTACAGCCAATCGGTATGATTACCTTTTTGGATGCAAGACGGTGTCAGGAGTTTAAGTAGGTTTAAGGTTAAATTTAAGTAGGTTAAGTTTATGTAGGTTTATAGGGAAATCTTGTAAAAGAACCTCTAATCTCGATCGTTTACTTTTATCCTTATCATTGTGTTCTTGCTGTTTGGACACAATTAAGCATTTTCCGGTTAAAATTCTGTAAATATTCTGTAAATTTTCCGACTGCGTCCGCTAAAACATTCTTAAACGTTTTCCATCTAAACACAAGTGTATGTTTTAAAAGAATCATTTAAAACTTACAATTTCTTAGTAAATTAAATTTTCCGTGACGCGACAAAAACGTTAGAGAGCCTTTAACTTCCTATTGGCTGTTATGCAAATTTGTCCTGATAATTTTTATTGTATCTATTAAATATTGAAATGATAAATTTTGGCAGAAGAATAAGCCTTATAAGACTTAAAATTGCAAGAATGCACTGGTGCAATTTGTCATACCCGATTGTTTTAATTTTATCCATGTATAAGCTGCGGTAAAAGTAGTAACTCACTCTTGACGGTCAATTTATTTAATAATGAGCATACACGAAAACTTCGGTGTTTATGCAAATTAGATGTAATACATCCATGAAACACACGAAAATAACATTCAATCCTTAATTAAACTTACTTCACAATAGTGTCAAAGCATCCCTTAAAGTAGCACTCCGTCCCTGAGCAATTTGTATATCGGTCACGAACCTCGGTTTAGGTTTTGAATAATTATCTCTCTGCTTATCAAAAAACATAACTGTGATGTCATTCTACAAGAAGGTGTTAACATGCATAGGCGAGGATTTTAAGCCACGGTACAGAATTAGAATTATATTTTCATATTGCTTATATTAACTAGGAAGTGTTTGATTAAAAGTTCACGAATAAAAATGAAGAACAATGATAAAATTATTTTAATGAATTGATGAAATTCGAATTTAACTAAACGTAAGGCTATAATGACTGATTTCCTTGTAATTTTCAATTAAAACATAAAGACGTACAGAATCGTTTAAGTAAATAAAAGCTTTACGTCAGATAGTTCATGCCTTATTTCAAATCGGCATTTGTTATTGTTTTACTTTTTATTTTATCATGATTGAATTTGATAGGTTACAGAAAAATTTATAACCGAATACAAATTCAATATAATTTCGGGAATATTTCTCTTAAAATTTGAGTCTTATTTCGATTTTACTCAAGTTTGAAACCAAGTAGTTTCATGAGTTAAATATATACACTAAAACAGACAACATTTTGAACTGTTTCCTTAATAGTTGCTTAAATTGACAAAACACCAATGTGACTTAATTACTTTGAATATTTGGTTATTCCAAATCGAAACATATAAACAGATTTTCATTTTATATGATTTGAGTTGTATGCATTTTTTCACTTGTTGGTTAATACGTTTTAAGGCGCGCAACTTCCATATAATCTTACTCATATTTTAATAACAAAACAAAATGTCTCTAATTAGTTCTTCTAACAAGCAACCGAGTGATAAAACAACATATAAACACTTAAAAGCAAAACTAATACAATGATTTCAAAGGAACAATATATTAGACTTATGCCAAACATGGCCAACGAAACTTTACGAGAATAACTGTGTTACAGTGTTTTCCAGGTGTGGCACTTCCTTACATGCATATTTCAGCCTTTACACGTCTAATAACACGGCAGTCATATCTGGAGGTAGATAAGCAAAAACGTGTGTATTGATATAATAACAAAAGCATTTTAACCTATGTAAGAAGACAATAAAATTACGATAATTACGATAACATATTATAATAAACTCTTTTAATTATGCGTGCAGGCACAATATAACTATTCTAGTTCGATATGAAGCTGAATAAGGAAAGATTCTACCGTAATATAGTAGATGAATTAAGATATCTACAAGAATATTAAAGATATTACAGATGGCGCAAAATAATAACGTAATTCATTGTTAATAATTATAAATGGCAAATTTTCGGCGATTTTGGCTTGTCACAGAAACTGTACTCCTTAGATCATACAGTCAAACGTGTCACACTTTAAGATGAAGATTAATCTAGAAGACCACATAAGAATACCAAATTCAACGAATATGTTGTTTAAGAATTCTTTAATTTTATGATCTAAAGTTTAGAACTACATGTTTTAAAATAGAGGCAATAAAAAGTAAAGAAATTCTGAAATATCTAAAGATTTTAAGAACAAGAAGACAACAACAAATTATTGCAATTAAATCCATTTGATACATGTCATCGCTTTAAAATGTTTCAAAACTATTCTAGAACTAGTATCCTTCATATAGCACTGTGTAATTTAACCTTTGGGTCAATATCATTTTTCACTAAATTGGAGTATTTGCTCTTGATTGTAAAAACAAACAATCAACATTCAAGTAAATATCTGTGACTAAAGCATTTGTTTATATACAAATATGCATTTATTATTGCTTATGTTCAAGCGCCAAAGAAAACAAACACAAAGCATGTTTCGTTTCTACATAGTATTGGCTGAATTACAACAACTGAATTTTTGTATACTCTACAGCGGTATACTTTATTTGTTAAATGTGTAAGGGCAAAGTAAACTACACATTTACAGGTCAATTTGCACGAACGGTTAATCCTGTCAGACTATTTTTTATCCATTCCATAAGTTTCAATTCCATAAGTTTATTCAGCATAAAACATTATACAATGTTTATAGCCTACAATATTACAATACTATGTATAACAATGGTGAAGACAGCTTAATGTATACGAGAAATAAGAAAATACTAAAAGCGAAATTTCGTGACAATTAATATAATATTACATGAATATCATTTTCAGAGGCAGAAAATGTCTTGGAACACAAAACAATTGTGAATATTTGGTACAATATTATCAATTTGTACTGCTATAAGCGCTCCGCAGCTTATTTGCAAAATAAATAAATTTAGCCACATTTAACTGATTATGTTTAGAGTTTGTGGACATTAATGATTCAAATTTCCTAACAGTTGGCCACTGACAGTAATAGAGTTTACCATATTTTCGTCTTAGATTTCGGTACAAGGGACAAGTTAATAGAAAATGATACTCTGTTTCCAAAACGTTCGTATTACAACTGCGACATATTCTTATGTTTTTATCTATATTTTCATGTCTACCAGTTTCAATTGCTAATTGGTGGGATGAAACACGAAATCGTATCAGTGCATATCTAAATTTTGGTTCAAGTATAAAATCTTAATAATTTTCGAATTGTAAAGAAAATTTAAACAAGCTATACGCTTTAAGGCGTCGGGAATTATTAATTTCCGATAACCAAGATTGGCGGTACATATAATGAATTCGTTGTATAATTGAATTAAGAGGAATTTCTATTACGAATTGATAATTCCAAATGTTCGAGAAATCCAATTCTATCTAAGATTTGTTTTATTCTAAAGGCCCGATTTCTATTGTTATAATTTCTATAATTGTCACTGTCATCTTTTAACATTATATAAATTTTTCTAATCAGACAGTTTTCGTCCGAATTTATTAATTTTATCCAATATTTAATCATATTAATTTTCCATTGTACAATAAAAGGTGTTCTTCCGAGCTCCCCGTATAATGCTGACAGATTTGTAGACTTTCGTACACTCAAAATATGACGTAGAAATTTTGTATGCACTTTTTCAATATCCGGTGCTTTATTATTTCAAAAACACAATAGATATTGTTTAGAGCAAAAGACGCATTTTAAGCAATATCTTTTTGACTTTGTTGCCAATCCCCATTTTTATAGAGATTGATACCAAGATATTTAAACGAATTGACAACTTCAAGGATAGTATTATTTAAATAAAAGTTATAAGATGTTGCCGGTCCCTTTTCAAAGATCATCGTTTTCTCTGTTTGTACAACCACTGCAGAACGCGTTTAGAACAATAAAATAGTTAAGGTATGGCACTCTACCAAACTAAGTCCAACTCGGAATCGTTAGCTAGACAAGTGAGTCGTGTCGATAATTATATTCGTTTAAGAATTCTAGTATAATATTTATGCTATAACAACTTACAAAAGTTATATTACACCATCGAACGAGGGGGTAGTTATAAATTCGTATTTTACAATTACCTTAAATTATTTATAAAAAACGTGAAAATGGTTGTATATGAAGCATTAAATAAAATGTTACTGGATCAAAATAGACATGCTCGGCATTTATATCAAGCTCTAGCTCCCCGAGCGTTAAGCTCGTCTTAAGGTCGCAGGAATTCCCATTCACTAACAAGTCTTTTTCGATGTCCTTTCCGTTTGCGCTGCTTACGGTTGTGCACAGCAATGTAAGGCAATGTAAACACGGGAAAAAAACTGACCGGTAAAAACTTACGGCAAAGTATTGTTTTGACAAATTTTGTTTATTGGCTTTTTTTATAAATCTCTAATTGCAAAATATCTTTGTTCAGACTTAGAGTAGACCAGCCACAATTCATTTTTGTGTAAGAGTTTTTTGTCACTGGTCATGTTCGTCATTTAGACATGTTAGCTCATGGCAGTCGAAGATATTGTTTGTTAAGAATTGTTTTTGGTCAGAAATAACCTAATGATTTAAACAAGTGAGCATTGCGGATCCTAATCTGTGCTGGTTGATCTGAATCTAGACAGTTCTTCCATGCCATAAAGGTGTTTACATGGAAGAAAGGGTTAATCTCCACATAATAGAGAGGTTGAGATTTGATACGTGTACGTGTACGGGTACGTGTAAGCTACAAGTTCACGTACACGCCACTGTTTTTATGAAAATCGTTTAAGAAAAGTGACTTGTAATAATACGTGTACTTGTAAATTTCCTAAGTGAGATTTAATGCGTTTCGGTTTACTTCTATTATTTTCCTCAAAATATAGTTCATTATCGATACATTCACAGTCACGTGACAGACAAGAATATTAAAATATGGTTTCTCAGTGAAATGTTTTCACCATGTTCTATTGATCACTAGAAACTATTGAATTTGCATCTCCCTGACGTAAGGTCATTATTAATTATATTTATAAAGTATCGGTTTGCTCATTATTTTCCATTAAATAATTATTTAACGAAAATATGATCAAATGATAACATGATATGATTAGACGAAAAATAACATTATCAGATCTCTTCTTATATATTTGTGTTTTAACAATAGACGAACTTCCATAATTCAATATTAATAACAGGATATGTATTCATAAATATAAATTTTCATCAATGACTTTATAATAATTTTTAAATATTATCTTACATAGCTAGATAAATGCAATTAACAAGTATCGAATTTACAATTAAAAAATTGATGATGTATATGAAATTTTGTGATTTAAATAAAGTGTTGTCAAAAATTATAATTATCATACTATTCAGGGGAGGTGACTCAGCGTTGTATTGCAGTCATGATCTACACGGCAGTAAATATTACACGTTTTTCAAATCCGTGTAGAAGGTACCTTTTACGTTGATAACTTGTAAAATGACTTGTACTGTATTTAAGAAACGCATACCTTGATGAGGTAGTACCCAAATGATTTTTAATAGAGAGGTTGACCAGAAAGGAGAATACATGTGTTACAAGAATAGCATCAAATATCAAGTCAGTGCTCATTTTGGGAATTAATTTTAATTGTTCTATTATAACCACATTTTCTGTCATGTGCACATTTCAACATGATTTCATAATCAAAATATGTATGAGAGGTACATGTATAATCAAATACACTATTTACAAGGTGTCTGCTTTGGTTTGTTTTATTTTTGCAAATTTTGTTAAATATGCATGGTGTCACTAAATTTGCTCAGCATCAAAAAGTTGTGTTTAAGAAAATAAAAAAATTAAAGCTTTCATAATCATTTAAATTGTTGAAACAAAAATGTAGATTGCTGTGAAGAGGAACAAAATTTTCTTGCCATGTCAGTGGGTTTTTGGCCTCTTTAAATACATGACATGTATTTAAAATATTGTACATGTATTGTGAAAATCTGAATATACCGGTACTTAGATCTGCTTAAGCTGGACTTTTACACAGAAAACTGGAAGTTGCACTCATAATAAAAACAATGATTTTTCTTGTGTATGTTTATGTTTTAGCAATTGTAACAGTATAGAAGTTTACATTTTTAATATATGGTATTTTTAAGAGAAATTTACCTATTTTACAGTAGTTTTGCTTACATTTCTGCAATAAAAAATACAGAATCAAGAAAATACGAACTGGAATGAGCTTCAGAATTTGAAATTCACATTTTCCAGTATATATATTACATGTATAAAATACTTACCAGACAGAGGTCCAAAAGTGGTTATGAATAATGGCATTTTATTGCCAATTGATGTGTTCCCAGGTTTACATTTTTTTGTAAACAATAATCTCTTAACATTTTTATTATACATTTTAAAACAATGAACGAACAACATTTTTAATGCATGATTTGATTGGCAACCGCAATTCATATTTGTAAAGAAAATAGATATAAAGAAGCATTTTGTTTAAAATCAGTTACTAAGACCTGTAAAGGAGTGTTACATATGGATAATCAGACTACATGGCATTGTACATGTTTGTGTTTAATTGATTGAGATTATTTCATCTATTTTTGCCTAATAGCTGAACTATTTTTCAACTTAAATAAGCTATTCTATCATGCACATGAATTCAAGTAACTTGGCTCAAATATGTACCTTATTGTCATCAAATATGAACCATATTGTCACAATATTTTTCACACAGCATCTATAGCTTCAAATTACTGTTGTTAATAACTGATAATTCCTATGGCATTGTCATTCCTGGAGATATTAAACAATAAAAATAATGTAAATGTTACAATGGAAACAGACGCTTAAATATAATTCAATCGTCCAATAAAAAATTATAAAATGCTGCGTATAATTTAAATAAATAAACACCAACAACGCTTTTGCAATATCAAGTTATTTCAAACCATGAACGTCTAGCGTCCCGTATTTACGGAATCTCTTTTCAACTGTAATTATAAAGTTGCTGTTATCTTTGTAATGTGGCTAAGCTATCAGTCCATCGTATCAGGTAACACCAATAAGCGAACTGCATGAATTCATAAGGCTGAACAATCGGTTCTAGCAACCTCTGTTGGACCCCTTGGCAATGTGAAAAGGTATTAAAGATGAAGCTATCGTTAACAAAAATTATTCCATTAGATAAAGAGAACATGGCACAGATTATCCAAATACACAACTACGAGTTCACATTATATTTTTCTACCAGAATTAGAGCAAAACTGTAATGTTTATAAACATCATTAATAAAAGACAAATGACGTTACCGACACACAATTTGAGAATAAATACTGACAAAACAAATCAACCAATGTTTGTTGAAGTCACTTAATTTGACGACAACTTGACATATACGGATATTTTTAATAAACAACAAGTTATAATAATAACTATAGTTAGCTGATAATTTGACGATTGCAGAACGCAAAAAATACAAGGCTATATTTTCATAGTCAACATATTAAGCGTTAAGTTAAACCATGTAACTGAGATACATTTAACTCAAATTAAAACCCTAGGCTAGGCGGCGTTGACAGTAATCTGCATTTCCATTTCTGCTTATGAACAATATCTAACCGATCCTGCAATACTTTGATATTTGTAGTCTTGCTTTTAACGGCACATGAACTTTTAATGGACCGAAATATTTAGCCAGTAGTTTCCAAATTGGTTTCGCAATAACTATAACATGTTCTTTGGTGGCTGTAAGACAGGTTCTTAAGAGCATAACAACTTCTTATTAACTTATATAAATTTTATGTATTTGCATTTAATGTTCCTTAAAATATGTTATTTTTCCGTTCTTGACACGATAAGAAAGTGAGTTACTTAAGGTAAGACCTGTGTAATGAATACCTTTATCCAGAAGAGTATCCAAGGGAGGTAACTATAGTAGTAAATTAGCCAAACTCCCCGCAGTGGTTACTTCCCCTTACAGTTGCAAGAGGACAAGGGTTCAAATCCTACTGGAAGCTATTTTTTTTGTAAGCCTAGAGCTTAAATAATTGGCATATTTCTTTTTTTCCTGTGTAATTTCGTCATTGAATAAAAAATTCTCATGATTTAAACTAAAATAAGCAAAATAATCAAGATTAAAGGGGTTTTCGCTATCAGAATAGTGTTTATTCAAGTCATCAATTTGAAAATTTCTAAAACTGGACGGTAAACTTCTTTGAAATTTTGTTTAAATTTTGTTTAAGGTATATAGTTAAAAAATAGCAAAGTTTGATATATTGCACCAATCAGGATTTTGCACAATTTTCATTAATTTAGTCTCGTGAAATATAAAAAAAATGCATTTTTAAAATGTATTTGGTCAAAAAATGTCATTTTAAGATATATATGTATTTATATATTATATCTTAAATTGGTTAAGTAAAATATAACATATTTTTGATACACTGTAAAAAATTAAGGTTGAATTTATCAATAACAAAAAATTTTGTCACCGATTAAAGAATTTGGATACTTTCACGTTTTTTTCTCACTTTTTTAAATAAAAAAAGCTTAAAATCTCAAAAACTACACGGTGAAAATCATTAAAATTTTGCATACAAGTCAGTGGTATGAAGCAGTTGATGAAAATATAATCAGATGTTGGATTCTTAATAGTGCCCATTACACAGGTCTTACCTTAAGGTAAGACCTGTGTAAAGAATACCTTTATCCAGAAGTCAGTGGTATGAAGCAGTTGATGAAAATATAATCAGATGTTGGATTCTTAATAGTGCCCATTACACAGGTCTTACCTTAATACTGCAATACCGTTTTACGTCTTTCACAAACACTCAAATAAAATAAACCAAAGTATAAGTGGCAGTATTTTAGAAATGAATATTTTGTAAGACAGTCAGACATGGACACTTGTGATCAATGCATGGACGGATTCAGATTATGGTGAAGGACGCGAGACACTCTTTAATCTTAATATTCACGTAGATACATAATAAAGCAAGCATGGAATATAAAATTACGTATGTTAAGTCTCTTGGAAAGTCAAAAGAATAACTTTAAATACTTGTAGGATTGCGTAATTGTTTTGTCACATTATCAAGGCTTTTGCCTCCTTGTAAGAGAAATACTAGATCCTCCCTGGCTATATCAAGTTGTGAGACTTATCTTACAATTTAATTTTAAAATTTTTAAATGATTAAAGCACAATAAAATACTTGAAAAAGCGAACAATGTAGGGCCCACATGTTTTTGCGCTTTTAGTATATTTAACTTACACTTGAAGATTGAATTTACAGCCATTATATTTTGAAGTAGCAAATGTAAAGTACTTCTTTATTATATTATAGCTCACTAAAAGGCGACACAATGTCAGTTAAACTCGATTACTGTTAAAATATTTATGATCATGTCGTGATAATGTTGTCTTTTTTTGTAAAAATTTTTATTCCAGAGGTGTATCTCTTCGAGAGTATTATGATGTCCTTGGACCACCGTTTGTCTGTAAAATATTTTTCATATCAGAAACAAAAACAAAAACATATTAAAAGTATTTATTATCAGCACCAACCACGTTCATGTATAGATACATATTCATCCAAAGATCAAAAAGTTGTAAACATTTAACTCTAGTCTCGTTAAAGTTATTAAATACCCACACTTTGCTTGGCAATGCTATTAGCCTCTAATGTTTTATGTATTTAATTTCTTTATATACTGTATCCCTCGTGTACTTCTGCATGCAACACTGACGAGTTAATGGGTGGGTCAAAGTTATTTCACCAAGACAACTTGTACTTGTTTGTTCATATGAGAACCTGTTTGGAAAAGTAAGTGTGAGGTTGGTGCATCCTATACCCTTGTTTAAACCACTAGTGCCAAATTGTTTTGACACTGACCGTTTCTTGGTGGTAACCCCTCGGGTACTCATTTCATTGAATTGTTTGTGGTTATTTAGAAATTGATCATTTTATTACCCTGCTCTCTTCTGCTATCCACTTTAAGGCTGTGTAGAAAGGTTGTCTCTTCTGTATGTGGCCATTCCTAATATTTATTTATATATAAATTTGCATATGCGAGAAACGTATTCACGTTGCACTGTAAAATTAAAAGACGCACGATACACGTTATACGGACGCACGATACACGTTTGACAAACACAAGATACACGTTAGACGAACGCACGATACACGATTGACGGACGCCCGATAGACGCAAATTTTGTACCATTAAACGTTCACAGTACTGTAATTATTTTAAATGCTTCTATTAAAGGACTTGATTTGAGGGTATATGAGAACTCGTTTCTGACATTGTAAACAATCTAGACCGCGCGTTGCGTGTATGATTTCTCGGAATTCGTCAAAGTTTAAACAATGCACATGGATTTTATGAAATTCAAATTATATACATTTATATCCAAAACACGGAAAACAAAAAAACTACGCTTGTTTATTAACAAAGTTAAGCTATTTTCACTGCGGCCGTTCTAACATGACACAATTAACAATTGTTCATTATTGTAATAAAAACCTACTTCACAATAGTGTTCAAGCACCCCTAAAGTAGCACTTTACTCGGTCCCTGAGCATTGTGTATATCGGTCATCAACCTCGGTTTAGGTTCAGACTTTAGAATAATTATCTCTTTGCTTATCAAAATGCGTAACTGTTAAGTCATTCTACAAGATGGTGTTAGCATGCTTGGACGAGGATTTTAAGCCACGGTACATTTCAGAATTATATTTTCATATTGCTTTTATTAACTAGGATCTTTTGGTAAAAAAGTACAAGAAAACAAAATATAGAATGATTAAATTATCGTAATGTTCTGATGCAATTTGAATTAAACTAAACGTAAGGCTTTAGCGACTGACTTTCTTGTATTAATACATTAATAACGTAAAGACGTTTGGTAACGTTTAAATAAATAAAAGCTTTTCGTCAGATATTTCATGTTTCACGGCCTTGTTTCAAATCGGCATATAATATTGTTTTACTTCTTATTTTATCATTGAATTAAAATATGTTAATAACCGAATACATATCCAATATCTTTTCGGGAATATATAAAAATGAATCTTATTTCGATTTTTACTGAATTTTGAAATCTAGTACAAGTAGTTTCATGAGTTAATTATATACACAAAAACAGATAACATTTTGTACTGTTTCCTAAATTGTTGCTAGAATGGACAAAACACCAATATAACTTAATTACTTTGAATATTTAGTTTTTCAAAATCAAAACATATAAACTGAATTTTGTTTTATATGATTCGAATTGTATGCAGTTTTTCACCTAATGTTAGTTTTTCACTTTTTAAGTCTCTCAACTTCCATATAATCCTACTCATATTTTAATAACAAAACAAGTTGTCTCTAATAAGTTCTTCTAACAAGCAAACGAATGATAGAACAACAGATAAACACTTAAAAATAAAATAATACAATGATTTCAAAGGAACAATAAATTAAACTTATTCCAAAATGACCAACGAAACTGTAAGAGAATAATTTTCTTTTCCGGGTCTGGCTCTTCCTGACATGCATATTTCAGCCTTTACACGTCTAGTAACACAGCAGTCATATATTTAAGAGTTAGATAAGCAAAAACGTGTTGATACGTTTACGTTAACAAACGCATTTTTTTAAATTCTGTGTAAGAAAATAATAAAATTAAGATAACGCAATATAATAATGTAAACTCTTTTGATAATGCCAGAGGACCTATTTAAAATACTATTATGGTTCTACGAATTTAAGTGTAAGGAATTGTTAAATTAAACATGTATGTATAATATTATATTCTTAATTTTAACAACGTGAAAATGACTGTATATGAATCATTAAATACAGTTACTGGATCAAAATATACATGCTCAGAATTTATAAGATAATATTTCACTTGTTCAGAAAATGTTTTAATATTAAAATGTTTCTTTAATTTTTGTAGAATGAAGGACGATTACAGTTTATGTTTGTTGAAGACTCTTTCAAAACCTCACAATCTATGCAATTTATTTTTTTTATTTATTGAAAAGGCGCATGTATGTCAAGAATTATAAACAACATACATGACTTACATATATGTAATGTTAATAACTTATCTTAAAAACATTATCGAGAATATTGTTACCTAATTGGCTTTATAATTTGCAAACTGCTCATTAAAAACAACTTTCAGTGTACTTTTTATCTTGGTAAATGGTTATGGTTTACTTTGAACAAAAGGCAAAATTACGCGGTTTTATACAATTCCAAACAAAGATTTTGCCTTTTAAATTGACAGTTGTTAAGGATAAATTACATTAAAAGTATATTTATTGACCACTTGTCATCTTTTTATATAAATTGTTTTAAAATATATTATTAAAGTTGTGACACCATGAATGTGGTCATTGTCCATACAATGGAACTGATCCCCTTTGAAGCTAGAAAATTCTGATAATTTGTCAAATTATGTCATTTCCTTACAAGAGATTGAGTAGATACATCAGTAATAATTATTTGTAAATTTTAAAACTAATTCATTTAAATTAATGTTTGCTTGTATACAGTTTTCATCTTAGTTAAAATAAAAGTAGCATAATGAACTCCAGATTAACAATGCTACAATGTAAAAACTCAAAAAAGCAAGTATAAGTTTTTTTTTCCAAATCTTTTCATTGAAGATCTTTTTTTATTTTAATATTAGTAGTTTTATCTTCAGATAATGTTGTACAACAGGCAACATCTTATTGGGTTTATATCACAGCTTGTTTGCTTTTCTAGAGCATTTAACAATATTTAAGAATTAAATGAAAGTTACTACATGTTTTACTTTTGTATGCTTTTTTCAGATTGCGTCTTGGTCGAAAATGGCCTACCTCAGACGGGTAATAGATTCAGAGGAAATTTCAGAAGAAGATGATACTCCGGAAATTACATCAGCGTAAGATATTCACGAGTACATATTAAAAAAAATAACGTCGGTTAAAATGGTATTTCGTATATCAAATAAAACACATTGTAATTTCAATATCGTGTTAAAACTCTCTTCGTTCCTCAATTTTGATTCTCTAAAATGCTACAAATATTTGGCTTTTCATAAGCCTAACGATTTCTTTAATTTAATTTGAGGCAGATATTTACCAAACATAAATTATAAATGATATACTGAACCATGATTAAACATTTCTATTTTTTATTTCGCTGTGGTTGTCTCTCAAATATATGATTTGAACTTTTATTGCGAGCATTAATTTTAATTTTATATGACACAAAGATTATCAAACTGAAACAGAAACCAGTCTTAGATCTCAAGGTTGCCATTTCAGTCGATCACATCCCTGAGATTTGCGACTGGTTTCTCATCTCAGTTTCTATAATATTCTGTCATGTTCGTTTATTTTGTAGGTAACCATCCACAAACAAAAACAAATAGGTTGTAAATGACCTAATATTTATACCAATTCGAAACATCCGACTGTTTTTGGCATTATGTATTCATCATCAGTTTTGCATTTGTTGATGTGTTAATGTTTAAACAAGTCACTCGTGATAAACTGTAATCAAGAACACAATAAATAATAACTTCTTTAAAAAGAAAGTGTTATAACTAAATGGAATTTAATTGTTCTTTTATAATCGTCAAAATTTGTGAGTACATTTTAACGTCACAGTGACTGATGTTTCGTGTCTTCAAAAACAAACGAAGATATATGATCCAACTTTTTGGGAAGAATGTTTGTTCTTTTATAATCGTCAAAATTTGTGAGTACATTTTAACGTCACAGTGACTGATGTTTTGTGTCTTCAAAAACAAACGAAGATATATGATCCAACTTTTTGGGAAGAATGTTTGTTTGATTATTGCACTGTACATTGTAAAATGGTCCGATTTTTAGCGACGTTTATATTTTTATGTGTAATCCTGAAATTCATAAAATGGGAAACGTTTCAGGAATTATATCATTTATTTAACATTATAAAATACTTTTCCATTGTTCCATAACACGTTCTCCCAACTTTGTTTTCTTTTTTAATTTCAAGAAATGTCTGTAGTTTCTATATTAAGCTAATAGTGTTACAATTCAATGCCTATTTCATGTTTGAGGATAAAAACTATTCATGTACAAGAATAACAACTGGGTATTTTAGCTCGACTGTACTCATGACATTCAGATGTCATTGTTTGTTTTAAAGTACATTTTGAACACGAATTTCAAATTTAAACAAGAGCTGTCACTGGAATTGACATATGCCCCCGAAATGCAGCTTAAAATCGAATAGGTATACATATGTAATAAATAAACATATGTAATGAAAAATATGTTTGTGGAAGATTTGTTTGTTTGTTTCGGGTTTAACGCCTGGTTTCAACAGCTTTCTAGGTTATATCCCGGCGGTCAGTCCACCTAACCGGTGTTCCTGGGTTTCCAACCAGTACTAACCAATTTCTCCGCAAGCGACTGACTGCTTCCTCACTTGAATCAGAGGTGAGGGACAAATGACTCTCAGACGCAATGTCCGAGTTCAATTGTTACGGAGAAATTTTTTCCCGCCTCGGCTGGGGATCGAACTCACGATCCCTGGATTGACAGTCCGATGCTCTACCAACTGAGCTAGCCGGGCGGGGCGCTTGTGGAAGACAAAGCATACTGCATGCATATAATGTGAAAGATGAAAGGATCATAATTATGTTTCAAGTTTGTAGTAAATATATAGTTAAATAAAGTTAAATATTAATATGAACTAGAGGGCCATGATGGCCCTTTATCACTCACCTGAGTGCAACAAAGTTGTATTGTACTAGACCCAACGTCTCGATATGGTTAACATTTACATCAAGTTATTTTAAAATCCAATAAGAAACAACAAATCTACAGCTTGGAAAAGAAAATGCTATTTTTCGTAACAGTGACCTTGACCTTTGACCTACCGGCATGGGTATTGTAAGCAACACATCCCTTTGTCATGGTGAATATTTTTGTAAAGTTATTTTGAAATCACTTCATTCATAAGGAATTAACAGGTAAGACAAGAAAATGTTATTTTTTAGTAACAGTGACCTTGACCTTGGACCAACAGGCATGGGTATTGTACGCGAATGTACACCTTGTCATGGTAAACATTTGAGCCAAGTTATTTTAAAATCCAATGAGAAATAACAAATTTACAGCATGGACAAGATTGTTCTATTTATAGTAACAGTGACCTAGTTTTTGACCCCAGGTGACCCATATTCAAACTCGTCCAATTAATAACTGGGACATATGTCCTGACCAAGTTTCTTTACAATCTGAGAGTAAAATTGTGACCACTATAGTGTAAACAAGAAAATTCTATTTTAAGTAAGAGTGACCTAGTTTTTGGACCCAGATGACCCATACTCGAACTTGTCTGAGAAATCATTAGGACAAACATCCTGACGAAGTTTCATGACAATTGGAGCAAAAATGTGACCTCTAGAGTGTTAACAAGAAAATTCTATTTTAAGTAACAGTGACCTAGTTTTTGGACCCAGATGACACTTATTCAAACTCGTCCGAGAAATCATTGGGACAAACATCCTGACCAAGTGTCATGACAATCAGAACAAAAATGTGACCTCTAGAGTGTTAACAAGAAATTTCTATTTTTAGTTACAGTGACCTAGTTTTTGGACCCAGATGATCCATATTCAAACTCGTCCTAGAAATCATTGGGACAAACATCCTGACCAAGATTCATGATAATTGGAACAAAAATATGACTGCTAGAGTGTTAACAAGAAAAATCTATTTATAGTAACAGTGACCTAGTTTTTGGACCAAGGTGACCCATATTCAAACTCGACCTAGAAATAAATGGGACAAATATCCTGACCAAGTTTCATAATAATTGGAGCAAAAATGTGACTGCTAGAGAGTTAACAAGAAAGTTCTATTTATAGTAACAGTGACCTAGTTTTTGGGATCAGGTGACCAATATTCAAACTCGGCCTAGAAATAAATGGGACAAATATTCTGACCAAGTTTCATGATAATTGGAGCAAAAATGTGACCACTAGAGTTTTAACAAGAAAATTCTATTTACAGTAACAGTGACCTAGTTTTTGGACCAGGATGACCCTCATTTGAACTCATCCGAGAATTCGTTGGGACAAACATCCTAACCAAGTTTCATGACAATCGGAGCAAAAATGTGACCGCTAGAGTGATAACAAGAAAATTCTATTTTTAGTAACAGTGACCTAGTTTTTGGACCCTGATGACCCATATTGAAACTCATCCGAGAAATCATTGGGACAAACATCCTGACCAAATTTCATGACAATCGGACAAAAAATGTAACCTCTATTGCGTTAACAAAATTTACCTTAGGGTTAGGGTTAGGGTTTAGGGTTAGGGTTAGGTAAAAAGGCCCATAACTCAGCCAAAAATAATCGGATCAGAAATTCTTTTGGACATGCATAACAAGTCTTGGTGACAAACACTTTTATGAAGTTTCAATGAAATCCCTCAAGTGGTTTCAGTTTATGTTAGGGTTAGGGTTTAGGGTTAGGGTTAGGGTTTAGGGTTAGGGTTAGGTAAAAAGGTCCATAACTCGGCCAAAAATAATCCGATCAGAAATTCCTTCGGATATGCACATCTATGCTTGGTGACAAACACTCCTGTGAAGTTTCAATGAAATCCCTCAAGCGGTTTGGGAGAAGAAGCGAGGACAAGATTTTGCTTCAAAGGGCCATAACTCAGCCAAAAATAATCCGAGCAGAAATTCCTGACGAAATGCACAACTAGGCTTGGTGACAAACATTCCTGTGAAGTTTCAAAGAAATCTCTCAAGCGGTTTCAGAGGAGAAGCGAGGACAAGATTATTTCGGACGGACGGACGGACGGACGGAAGGACGGACGGACGGACGGACGGTCCGATTACTATATGCCTCCCTTCGGGGGCATAAAAAATATGTTGAAACAAATCAAAAATATATAGTTTCGTTTCTTCTCTGTGTCAAGAGAGGTTATGAAAACAGTTTGTTTGTCTTGAAATCAGTTATTATATATCCATGTTTAATATCCATTAATTTTTTTTTTCTTATATGAATCCAATACAATTTACTTACCCGGAATCCCAAAATAAGAATAATTTCTAATGGAAAGGAAATTACCTATAAAATTGGGTACATAAAAGGTGATTTATTTTAACAAAATCATGCTGATTAATTAGCTTATATGTTTTTCCTACTAAGAAAATGTCTTTAAGTTATTAAAACAAAACAAGCAGTTTAAAGCAATTTTCTGGTTGCGTAATCTTTAATTGCAGAAAATGCATTTTAAAAAATTAAGGATATCTCTTGCGAAACTGTTTTGATGTCAACTATTAAGGTAGTCTAAATGTAATGCTTTCCCGCGCATAAATTTGCGACGTCGTCAAACATCGGCTCGCTTTCGGTGACTTCCGACGCTACTCGTCAGAGCCGATAGTAACCGAAGCGACATCGATTATTGTCGACTGTTAGTGACAGTTAACCGAGTATTCCCGACATTCGAGAAAAAAGCGCGGGAAATCATTACAGTTAGACTACCTTAAAAGATAAAAGCTTAAATGGAAGAATATGGTTGGCAACTGGTAATAAATGAACAGTTAAGTCAATGTTTTTCTAATGAAAATTACGGACAAAAGTTGAACAATTAGAACTTTGGGTGAGTATAGCTTTTCAAATTCCCTGAACACCTTTTTTCCGACATTTCAAAAAGTAGATCATTCTGTCATTTCAGAAAGTTGGTTTTGAATTTTGGTAGAACAGCCAAACAAGCATAACACAATAATTCTGCGTTAATGTGCGTAGTCTCTGATACGAATCCATTTATGGAGCTTAAACAATTACACGTAGTTAGAATATTTGCAGACATATATTTAACCTTTTTACTGAAAATCGCAAAATATTAACGAATAACAAAAAATAGGACAAATTACAGTTTTTCGTTATTAGAAAAATATCAAAATTAAACAAAACACTGTTCTTGAAAATTTCGATAACTTAATAATTTTAACAACTGAAAAGCCTTTTTGTTTCCCTATGCAATAAAATGCTTGAATGCATATTAAGGACATACTTGATAATAACACTGTCTAAAAGAACGGGTCGACATAATCTATCCCACACAGTTCCTGTGTAGAACCTTTCGTTAGTTAAAGTAAAGAACGAAAACTACTCACAAACGGGGGTATTCCCTCCCTTTACACATAGACTCACTCAAATGATGTTTTATTGCTATGTTAGAAAGAAAAAACATACCCACATAACCTAGAAGCTCTTTTTTTTTCTTTTATCATTGTCATCGTATTCTTGCTGAGTTTACTAAAGGGGCTCTTGTCTCGGTAAGATCATTGAGTACAGGCCCTTTGGTTTTGCAATGCTATTAGCTTCTTATGTTTTATATGTTTGTGCGTTTTGCATGCAACATTCGATGGGTGGGTTGGAGTTATTTCACCAATACAACTTGTACTTGTTTTGTAATGTGAGAACCTCTTTGGGAAAAATGTGAGGTTGGTGCACCCTAGAACCTGATTTAAACCCCCAGTGACAATTTGATTTGCCACTGTCCGTTTCAAGGCGATTACCCCTCGGGTTCTCAGTATTGTCAAGTGTTTGTGGTGTCTTTTTTGAAAATGATCATTTTTGTAATCATGCTATATCCTTCTCTCTTCTCTTTGTATGTTTTGGGAGCCTGTTGTTTCTGAATGTGGCAATTCCTGATATGCATATTTCAACATTTCACTAGCCATATTCCATGCCATCCAATTCCGCAGAAACATGTGTGTTTGTTTCGGAAAATAAAAAGGAAATTGTCTTGAGACGAGTAACACTACCACCTCTGACCCCCTGATCCCCTATCACTATCACCGAAAACATTATTTATTGGTGTGTGTTTTTAAAACACTTTACCATTAGAAAAAATGTGATAGTTAAAGTTTGAAAACAGAACAAAAACAGCGTTTACCGGAGGACGGGAGGTCCCTCATCTTTATAAATCCTCCTAGCACAACCCCATTAAAGTATTTATTGGTTTGAGTTCAGAAATAAATTAAATGTTGTTTTGGGAGAGACAAATACCACCCACCCAAACATCCCTGGCCTCTCCTGAATTTTACATAACCGATTAACAATTCTTGTAAAGTATGTACGTTTCATTTGTGACATTTTCGCTGAACCACTGATCGGAAGATCAGTGGTCTAGGGGTAGAGCGTCGGACTCCAGATCCGGAGACTGCGGGTTCGAGTCCCACCAGGGATGAGGTTCGTCTGTAGTTTCCTCAATCCACATTTGGCGCGACAACTGGTTGGAAACCCAGGAAGCAGTCATCGAGCGTGATTAATATAAGTTGGAATAACTTGTTTCACAATCGATGTAAAATAAATAAGTTTAAACTAAACTAACCATTATGGAGATATAAATGAATGTCTTATTCAACCTTTAATCACAAACGTTCAGTTTTAAAGGGATATATTTCAATCAGAAGTTGAAATGCAGGTAAATAACAAACCAAAGTCCCAAAGCGGAAAAAATCAAATAAAAAACCAGATTAGATTTATGAATCTACGTACATCATCTCTGGGTATGATGTTTAATGATTGCATTCAAAAGTTCAAATCTGTGTTGGGCTGATGAGCTTGTACTTCAGCTTTCATGCAAACTAAAACCTTACATTTTTGTTGCAAAGGGTGTAATTTTATCAAAATGGAAGTAACACTTCTTGTTCTTGGCATACACACATTGGAAATGATCATAGTAAGAATGTGAATATGCATATCAGGGATGGCTACATCCAGCAGACACAGCCTTATGTACATACGGGTAGATTAGTAGACATGGCCAAGCGTGATACAATATACATGTTATATTTATCATTCAAACAGCAAAAATACTTCAGCAAAATCGAAGATCTATGAAAGTGATAAACAAGGAAATGTGTCGATGCCTATAGAATACCAACAACATGTATCAAAATGGAACGATGTCATCGGTGAATGGCAGAAGAAAGGTACGCTCAAACCCGTTGACCGGCACAATACATCTGATTCAAAACATGTTAAAGGCAGACAGTCTACGAGTTTCGAGACTCCTAAACGAAATATACAGGATGGATATACAAGGTAATGTTATACAGACATGAAACAATATTTGTATTTCACAATGTAAAGCCGTGACGATATCGGACAGCGACATTAAACATCGCCGGCCAGAAAGGAATTCCAGAATGAGTTTATGAAACGTGAAATACTCAAAATGATAAAATGTTTTTTGTGATGTTTTCAGTTAAAATTGATAAAATTGTTTTAAGTCTGTAACATTCTTGAACAGACATATTCATTTCGTTTTCTCAAAAAAGTTGGCATCTATGAATATTAGTGTGAGAAAATATAAGAACGGTTATGTTAGTTAATATAAAAGTAACTCTCTTTATAAATGGATGGTTTGCCGAATTTAGCCAGGGCAAAAGACAACATAAACAATGGTAATCCAGTTATTTCAAGTGACGTGTTGGTCGTCGGTAAACTTGATAAACCAATTAACATATAATTTATGCTTTAATATTTATCATTCTTAAAGTAGCATTACTTCAGCAAGAACAGCGATCAAAGAGAGTAAACAGAAACGAAACGTTCCGTTGCCTCCATCATACAATTACCATGAAACGGCCAGTGACATGGATAAGGGGCAAGATCGACCACCGCTAGCCTTTAACCGGAAAAATACATCTGGCACAGAGCAGATAAAGGGTATCAAGCCTACGAGGTTAGAGAAACGTCATAAAACTATATAATTCACTTTTGCGGATTTCTTAAATTTAGATAAACGATGCTGACACGTTATTTTTCTTGTAATTCATTTCGTTATAAACAAATCACTTTAACAATTCGTTTAATGCCCATAACAAGACCTATGAAAAGCTGAGGTGTGTTTTCCGTTGCAAAAAATAAAGGTCTAGGCGACGAGGAAGTGAAGAGATTACGTGCAAATGAATATATAAGGTATTGCGCTTGTTGTCTATAAAACGTTCTTGGTCCAACGCAAATTAAAATGTATTGACATGTATCTAACCAGAACTATGATGTTTCGTATCATCCTTTGTCAATCTTTTTTTTTAATATTACAAAAATTAAAGGTAAGTCAAAAGAAAACACAAGTCCAACGTTGAAACTATTTAATATTAAGTGTGTATTATTCATAAGAGTAAGTAAGATTCTGAATATTTGTTTAATATTACCTTCCCTCTCTTATTTCTTACTTTTGTAAATATAAAATTGATGTTACCATCATTCTCGTAATCAGAATGTAACTTAAGGTATTGTCAACAGTTATATTTGAACATAAAATTTAAAAGGATCCTTTTATTTCAAAAGTAAAATTTCCGAAGCTTTATTATTATACTTTTTTAATTATGTGTTTTAAAATGGAACACATTTATCAACTTAAAAGTTTCGTTATTTTGCAGACCAAGTTCAATGGAAGAGATGGAAAAGCCGACCTCGAAAAACAGACTAAATCGCCCCGTCTCAAGTCATAAGGTACGTAGAAATATAGTTTTCTTACTATTTAATTGTATCTCGTAAATATATGAAAGCCTGATCTAAGGGAAAATCTTAATAACAAATTACTAGTAATGTAAACGAGTTTTAACAGAAAAGCATGGAATGCGTTTGTGTAAGAAGCGATGTTTAAAAAAGTTAAGCCAGAAATCGAATGGACTCGTTCATAAAAATAGTTCCGCAATACGCATTTACATGTATATCGCTAAATTCAAGTTTATCATTGCGCTCACAGGTTCAAGTTAGCGGGTTCAACGGTGATGGTGAGTCCATGCTAAAATTTTATACAAAGGAGCAAAAACACGCGCACTAAAAATAAACTTGCGATTGCATAAAACAAATATCGGTATGATACATTGTAATATCCCCGCGCAGCGAAAACAGAGAGGAACAGAGAGCTTGTTAAATGCGTTATTACTAATTCAATTCAAATAATCATTATGATGGGGTTACATATAAAACCACCGTAATACCCTTATACCCCACTCGCCACAGTGCAAACCATCTGCAAAATGTTCGAAATATAACAGGTCTTTAAAAAATGTGTGTTTACTAAATTAAAGAGGAGGGAACAAACATGCTCCTAGCCATCGTCCAATAATCTTTGCCTACTTATAAAACAGGTATTATCGGGACCACGAATTAAAGAAACCGTTTGTAATATATCTCCAATACCCATATTTAATTTAAAAAAAATGTAGTGTGGAAAACACCCTGTGCGTCATGGTATTTCTAAGCAAGGTTTTATGGTGTAAACTTAAGAAAGTATAAGGTGCATTTAGTATTTACTGCTTTACGGTATTCGTTAAAACATATGTAGATTCATAAAACATTATGACCAACTGATAATTATACAACATTCTGCATACCTGGCGATAAATCCATCTACAGATTGAAGTTTTTCTTAAATCTTTATGCTCATACATTCCAAATTCCTAGACGAAGAAAAAGAGAATTTGCGATGCTACCATCCTGAAATAGCTTTGTCGATTATTTAAATTCAAAAGATTTTTTTCACCGTGAAGTATTTTAGAGGCTGTTTATGTAAGCATTCATATTTTCAATATTAAAGTCATCTTCATCGTTGTTTTTTTCCGTTTCAGGTTAAAGCTTCTGACCGTGACTGCAATTACGAAAAGTTAGCATTTTTTATGATTAGATATGTTTTAGCTTTTGTTATGCTTGCTATGTATTCGGTTATATTGAATTTCAATGAATTATGACATATGCAAAAACGATTTATAATCATTAATGTTTTTAAAATATTAAGTAAATGGGTAAAGTCTTTTGTCAGTTTTAACGTTTTGAAGCTGTATCACGAAAAGATGTGAATTCAATTCGCTTTAATGTTTGGACGAGTGTCTATCACATTCCATATCCTCTTGTGAATCTTGTTTATCATCCCTTTATTATTGACCCAAAATCTTCAATTAATTTTCTTTTACTTTTAAACAAACTATTTCACTTGGTTTGCCTATGCCTGTTGTCACTATCAATACTTTTTTTTCAGTCAAGAAATTTTTCTTAGACCAATGTGTCTTGTTTCAACCGATAAAGATGGAAGTTTTAGGATAGAAAAGACAGTTTTGGAACAAATCAAGAGTGTCGACGTTCCAGTTGTTGCGATTGCCATTGTGGGCCTTTACAGGACAGGGAAATCATACCTAATGAACCGTCTTGCTGGTGTATCGGAGGGTAATTATAATTTTATTTATTATTATTATTATTATTATTATTATTATTATTATTATTATTATTATTATTATTATTATTATTATTATTATTATTATTATTATTATTATTACTATTATTATTATTATTATTATTATAATTATTATTATTATTATTATTATTATTATTATTATATTTTCTCGCTTATCGGAGTTGCGTTTTTTACCAGGTAATCTCGTTATAAAGCCATAGGATATACCTAACATGATAGGAGTAAAAGTATATCTTTAAATATCTTTAGTAAATAATGGTTCAACACAATGATATCAAGCAAGGAAGAGAGATTGCTCTTGTTAAGTTGTTTACTCTGATTCAGTGTATGTGCCCTTTAGACCGTTCTCTTCTTTTGACAACGAGGCTAGGACTTAACGACTACGTGACAGCTTTACTTTTCTAAAATTTCCATAAACGGCAAAATCATACCATTTGAATTTCGAAAGTGTCCAAATTACTTATAACTAGATTCGATCCCATTTCAATAAAGAGAACATGAAAAAGATCAACAACATACGTTCATGTAATCTTTAAACTATTACAATTTCAATAAAAATACAAACTCTTAACCTGGGAACGACACAAGAAGTTGTTTTTATTCTCTTATTGTCCATTAGTCGGTAAGCCAAACCTGCATGAAATAATTTTTTATATTCAGTCCTTAAAGTTCACTTTAATTAATCTTTATTGATAATGTCTTGGAATGAGAAGTCATGTAATTATGAGCTGTGTAACGATAATTAAAGTTTGAGATAACAACTTAGTATATTTCTCATTTCTAATAACTGAAAAGTATGCATTTATTTTTACATGATTTGTCAATATTTTTCACTTTACCTATCTACAGTTGATCATTATGCTTACCTCTTTGGTTGCACGACGGTGGCAGGGGTTTAATAGTTTATGAAGTTTTATGGAATAATCTTTTCTTAAAAGAACCTAGAAGCCCGATTTGTTTCTTCTATCCCTGTCATCGTGTTCTTGCTGATTTTACTCAAGATGCTCTGGTCTCGGTAAGATCATTGAGTAACCGCCCTTTGGCTTTTCAATGCTATTAGCTTCTTATTTTTATATGTTTGTGTGCTTTTGCATGCAACATTGTTGAACCGATGGGTGGGTTGGAGATATTTCACCAAGACAATTTTTTTACTTGTTTTGTGATACGAGAACCTGTTGGGGCAAGTGTGAGGTTGGTTCACCCTAGAACTTGGTTTAAACCCCCTGTGGCAATTTGTTTTGCCATTGACCGTTCTATGGCGGTAACCCATCGGGTTCTTGTCTTCGTAAATTGTTTCTGTCGTCCTATTTGAATTGACATACTTATATAAAACATGCTCTCTCTCTCTCTCTCTCTCTCTCTCTCTCTCTCTCTCTCTCTCTCTCTCTCTCTCTCTCTCTTCTTTTTCGCTGAGTGGGGAGGCTGTGTTTTTTAGTGTGGCGATTCCTGATATGCATATATTGCTTTTTTTACATAGGTTTTCCACTCGGAAATACGACTGATTCTGCAACAAAGGGGATATGGGCATGGAGTAGAAAACATCCAAAGCGTGAAAACACGGTGCTATTGCTTCTAGATACTGAAGGTATTGGAGATCCAATAAAGGTCAGTTGATATTTTTAACACATTCCATTTAAATAACAAGGGACATTTCAATTGAGTTACATTTAATTTATGGGCGGTTTAAAAAATGGCTGGTTAGGGTTTTCCTGTTATTAAAATGTACAACAAACAGTTACTTCCATTTTCCTACTTTGCACATGTGTCTCATCATGCTCTTTAAAGGTTTGTGAAGTTTCATCAAAATAGCACAATCCGTTAAAAATATTCTAAAATAAAGGGCAAAAAATGTCAGGAGTGTTAAAAAAAGTGTGACACTTTTCAAAATCACATTTTTTCAGACCATTATATTACCAAAATCTTGAGTAAAGACAAGTTTTAGTGTTGTTTTAGTTAAAAGTGCATTTATTAGGCATCAAATAATGATAAAATTAAGCATATTATACTTATAGTAATCAAAATATATGCTATTAAGTCAAGTGTGGTAGATTAGAAAATACCTCAAGAAAATCAATACCTCTTTGCTTTATAAATTTATAGGACTTTTAAGATTATAGTACATAAGAAATGTTTTGTAACTATTAAGGTGCATGTTTCTAGATGCAATAATTATAATATAATCACCTTTATTGAAATTATATTTGTCTGCAGCTCCCTTCATGGAATGTCAGCTAAATTTGTCAGGAGTGTGACATTATGCAAATATTGCAATAATCTGTCAACATATCTTTTACATGAAAACAAGAGCATGTATTTTCCTGAAAGTCTATGTCATGTTTTGTTAAATTGTGACAAACAGGAATGGCCTTAGTGAAACATTTTTGAGTACACTGCACTTATGTGGTTGTCAGGAGTGTGACACACTTTTTAACAAAATGAATTTTTTATCTTTATGCGATACCACAAGTTCTAAAGCACTTATATTTGATTCTTTAACATGTATTTTAATAGTTCAATAAAGCTCCATAAAATTTTTATTCTGCCACATATGGGTATAACGATTGATTTTGATCACTGAAAAGGCTGTACAAGCATATGGACCAACCAGTTTGGACTTTTTATGAACTTAAATTCTTTACATTTTTTCATTTCACTTGCCATTTTTCAAATGACAATATCTCAGCATCAAGTTGACCAATTTCAAAAGTCTTTTCAGTTTTGTACTCAGTTTCAATAAGCAAAAAATGCAGAATAACAAGTTTGGAATTTTAACGAACTTTATTTTTTCACTATTTTTCACTTTCCCAGCCATTTTTTTTAAACAGCCCTTATTTGATTTTAGCAAGTCTATACTATATTTATTAGCACTATAGTTTTTTAAAATTATGTTTTAAATAATTTGAATGAGCAAAGACTACTTTCAAAAGGTTTTAATACAATTTAAAAGAAGAAGAAAGTTTTGCGTATTGCCTTTCCAATAAACGTTTTAGTAAACATTCAAGTAAGTATTGTACAAATTATAAAGAAAGATGAATAAATTTATTTTGAAAACATCCTGCGGTATTTGAATGATTTTTGTCTAAATAATAATTCATACCTTACGAGGGGTGGTTAACAAAAAATTGAACAGGGTTATATACTGTAGTTTTTAGTTATTTTGTGATTAGGTAAATTTATAAATACTCATTAAAGTATTCAAGCTTTTCAGTCTTTGATTGAAATTCAAACAAAATAACAACAATACACAGTAAAAAGAGTACAAATAATAGAAATATAGCTGTTCAAACTAGTCAGAGCACAACAAAGGATTAACAACAAATTGCCTGAAGCAACGCCAAAAGACTTGAAGTAAATGTCTTTTCTCGTTACCGCGCATAATAATGAACACTTTTGTTGACGTTCTGTCTACGAGTGAAAGATGATTCATACCAATCTCTGTCCGGCCAAGTAACAACTCGAATATACCACATGTCAGCTTCTCAGATGCATCTGTTTGAAGGGGGGGGGAATTAACAAATTACTTTTCCATAATATGCTGCAGCCACGTCTGCCCAATAATAACGGTGTGCTTAAGAGTCATCCCATGGCGGTCTGCGAAGAACATATAGTTTTGCTTCCGCTTGTTTTCGTCAATCTTGCCTTTTTGTGATGGCGATCCCGAAGCCCATGACCATTATTTAGATTCTGGTTCAAACATGTACACCCATGTTTCTTCAGCGGTAATAATACGATTAAGAAAAAAGTACACCGTGTCGTCGAAAACAACTAAGGAACGTCCGTGAGGCTGTTAATGTTCTTCAGTGAAAACAAATGGAATCCAGCGATTGCATACGTTTTCCATTCCGTATCAGAAGGATACAGTAACTGTATGCTGGCTGTGTCGTAACAAATATCGCGAACTGTCCCTTCTTAAAACGTCCTTTACCGCTGCTAACAAAGTTGCATCTAACGATAATTGGCGATCACACATGTCGTGTTCATAAGATTTTCGGATTCCACGATGCCTCTTAGATACTTGTGTCTGGGACATGGCTTTTCCTATCTACAGTTTCTTCATCAATCGGAATAAGGGTTTGAAGATTATGCGCAGTATGGTTTTACAAATGAAGTCATTGACGACATTCAGTGGTAACCGAAAAACAATGTTTGTAATGTCGTTGTCAATTGCTGTCTGGAAATTCTCAAGTCAATTGCAAATCGACGTGAATTTTGTCTTCGTAGTTAGTTAGCATATTTTGCCTCACTCTCCTTATTTCGTGCAAAAAAGATCTGCCCCGCAAAAGAGCTATTTTCAAGTTAAAAGATTATATACTCAACAAAAATTAAAAGTATCCACTTTCCTATCTTAAATTTTGTAAAATTTAAAAAAGAAAACTGAAAATTTTGTATGTAAACATTTTTGAGTTTATCTTATCATTGCAAAGAGAAAAAAGTGTTCTTGAAAATCTGAATCCACATCTTAGTTATCTTTCCATGTGTTGTAATGAGGGTTCCAGGAAAAAGACAGTGATTATTTGAAGTATTCACATTGGTTTGAATTAAATCAACTTTTCCATCACATGTGATAAATAAAATCACAAAACATTCATCAATTCGACTGGCAGTTGCTTATGTTTTGTTGTGGAAAATTATGTATATGAACAACTGAAATTAAAAAAAAAACTGAGTTTAACCAATTTAACACAATTCAAAGCGTACCTGATTAAATGAAAATATGTTAATGAGAATATAAGCATAAAAGTGGATACTTTTAATTTTTGTTCAGTATATTTCGGGCAATGGTCGCATTTCAATTGTGTCGAAATATTTTTTCTGTTTCTTTAATATGCACGTTTTTCATCTTCAGACCGGTTGTTTCTGGATCACCCCTCATATTTGAGTCCTGAAAAGTGTGAATTAGTGCTTGTAGGTGTAATTGTAGTGTTACAATAGCATTTTAATCAAATTAGATTTCATGTTTACAAACTCTAAAAACAAGCATTTTAACGCCGCTTATTCGTCGCATAACTTCATTTTTTCGTTTATGCGGTGATTTGCAAAGCACAGGGCGACCAATTTTGTGCGAAGACGCTAAACACATAAAACAGAAATTGCTAATATGGAGTACAGCTGTGGAGATGGAAATGTGTGTGTATATAAAAGTTTTTGTTCCATTAAGTTTCTTAGTTTAGATTATTGCTTAAAGAACTTTATAAGACAAAAACCGTTATATGCACAATTTGTTGACCTGCATTGAAGTACAACTTTGTTTATGGTATGTCCTCATATACACCCGACTCGATGCAATAAAATTTAATGTGATCTCAAAATGCCAAGATATGCGTCTTATAGACGGAGCTGGGCTGCGAATTCTTCTTCATTTTATTTCAAAATTGCCTTAGTATATTTGGCATTACGGAAATCAGTTTTTTATGTTCAACGTTTAATACAGTTTATTTTAAAAGTAATTTATAATGATTTGTTTTGTAGGGTGATGTGAACCATGACATCAAACTCATCACTTTAGCAGCTCTTCTGTGCAACGTTCTAGTTTACAATATTATGACGGCCTTCAATCAGGATGCTATCGAGAGGCTAACGTATCCTTTTTAATAAAGTGAATAATATACATCAAATTTAATATATTATAGCATAACTTAACGTCTGCTTTCACAGCATTTCGATGCATTGTTTACATAAACAAACTCGGTTTGTCCCAATATAGGTATAATCTTTTTACATGGATTATAATTATGGCACGACTTCCCAAACGGAAATTTTATACCGAGCTGTTCATTTTCACTCAAAGTAACATCCGTTTTTACCTATCATTTATTTTTTTATGAAATATGAATAAAAGTTCGCAGTAATTC
The DNA here is from genome assembly GCA_038501625.1 of Corbicula japonica. NCBI lineage: Eukaryota > Metazoa > Mollusca > Bivalvia > Venerida > Cyrenidae > Corbicula > Corbicula japonica. The sequence goes on from JAZAYU010000288.1 coordinate 633,090, forward strand.
CTGATAATTATGCATATTTTACCTTTCTATTTAGTTCATATCTTCAAAGTGGCAAGTGGGGAAACCAGTTCTGCACATATATTGAAGAGGCGTGCCTGTTTCCTAAAAAAACTTGTTAAATCACGCTAATAATTCGTGTTTAGTGTTTTATGTAAAAAGATAATGCCGATTGTTTTTAGGTAAAATACTAACCAGTGATTGCTATTGGTTTTTGCAGTATCTGGGGCTGGAAGGGACCGACTATTTAGAATGAAATACGCAAATTGATATCCTGTCTTTGTGTTTCTCATTTTGGAAAACCTAAAAAATCTTCCCATCGTCTCGTTATTGACATCAAGAGGATATTATTACAGCTTTTAACAACACCTCGAGGTACCTTGATGATTTATTTAATATAGATAATAACCATTTTCCATTACTGGTTAATACGAGCTACCCTAAAGAACTACAACTGAATAAAGCGAACACTTCAGAAAAGCAAGCAAACTTTCAAGCAAACTTTCTCGATCTAACTCTGTCAATTGAAAATGGTTATGTCACTACTAAAATATATGATAAAAGAGATGATTTTAATTTTATAGTAAATTTGCCGTTTTTAGACGGCGATGTTCCCCGTGCAACATCTTACGGGGTTTATATGTCACAGCTTGTTCGCTTTTCAAGAGCTTGCAACGATATTAATGATTTCAATGAACGTAATATTTGCGTTACAGAAAAAACTTTTAAAACAAGATTATCGGTATCACAAATTAGGGAAAACATTTTGCAAGTTTTATTGTCGATGCCCAGATCCAATTCATGAATACAGGTGCAGTTTAAAATCACTATTGCAACAAGGTATTTCAAAGCCAGTTGTTTATGGAGATTTAATTTATAAACTTAAGAAGATAAAGGGCAATGTTAATTTCTACCGGTTATTCGTAAAGACCATCTGTAAATTTAAAAAGAAAGGTTACCAACATGATATTTTACAGCGCTCTGTATGCCTAGTGATTAACCCTTCTATAGTTGATCATTATGCTAACCTCTTAGGTTGCACGACGGTGGCAGGGGTTAAAGAGTTTATGAAGGTTTATGGGGAAATCTTTTCTTAAAAGAACCTAGAAGCTCGATTAGTTTGTTTTATCCCTGTCATCGTGTTCTTGCTGATTTTACTCCAGGACTCTGGTCTCGGTAAGATCATTGAGAACCCGCCCTTTGGCTTTGCAGTGCTATTAGATTCTTATGTTTTATATGTTTATGTGCTTTTGCATGCAACATTGTTGAGCCGATAAGTGGGTTGGAATTGTTTCACCAAGGCAACTTGTATTTGTTTTGTGATATGAGAAACTGTCGGGGCAAGTGTGAGGTTGGTGCACCCTAGAACCTGGTTTAAACCCCCATTGGCTATTGGATTTGCCACTGACCGTTCCATGGCGGTAACCCATCGGGTTATCATTTTTAACCAGCGAAGCTGGTTTTACTAATCACAATTTTGAAACCGGTATCAAACCAAAACGAGGCACTGGCAACCGGCGATTAACGCATTTCAGCGTAATCAGAGCAAGCAAAGTAGTCCAAGTTTCCGGTTACGTGTTTAAGTTGGCTCTTGCCACGTTAGTATCGCTAAAAGAATACTTGACTGCTACACTGTGCTGTCTCTTATTCAGAACACAATCGACAACAGTAAACCAATTTTATCTGGGGGTTGTAGCCGCCAGGGATTCTTTAGCGAGCCACAGATATGTTACCTTTAGGTAGAGATATAAACGATATTCCCGATGTTAGGATATTACAATAGCCACATATTAATTCTTAAATATTTAATATATCTTTTCTGCTAATTCGAAGCTCAAAATAACAGTGAAAACATTTTCTGTATTTTGTCATTTTAAAGCAATTTCAATATTGGACGTTTGTTCCGCGGCTAAAGTATTTTGTTTCACGAAATATTTTTTTATATTTTTATCATTAACAATAACGATAATGATAAATTTCCATCTTAGCATATTTTTCTTCAATTGTCCACTTTATGAAATCAATGCGCAAATGCTTTCACTTGAAATTTTCAAGACATATTGCGAACATTTGTTTATTATTTAATGATAGGCGTTCATGAGCGTTGTAAATCACTGAACATGAAGCAATCATCTTTGCTGAATATTTTTATATAGAGAGATTTCCACATATAAGCATGAACAGTAAACAGTAAACTATTGAGATGTGTAAATTTTTACATATTAAAACTAGTATACCGGATATTACTCGTACAGAAATAAGGACATGTAAGATTTACAGATCTATGTATTCGAAACATGCTACGAGCAAGCGCGGTACGTGTCCGGCTATCACGTACGTGGCAGGAGACACGCCGACAATAAGGCCACCAGTGGTCCAAGGAACGGACTACGATTTGTTTCAGGAATAATGCATAATTTACATTTTTGCCAAAGGTGAAGATGTTTTCTAGGTTTACGTTTTCGATTAAGCTAGAGATGAGTACTATTTTTTTTCGGAGTACATGAAATCATAGGCGCAGTAACACATTGAATATGCAAATGTCAGTAACGTCATAATTTCCCGCGTTTTGAAGAAAGCCAAATAACAGTAAAAGTACGTGTGAATATAGAGGACAAACCATGATGAAGTCTAAAATTAAAAACGACACATCTGTCTGCTTAAACTGATGTCATATGAACGGATTGTAAGCTAATGGACATTTATCCCAGCTCCTTAACGAACAAAACTCAATGATATGTTTACCAATGTCTTAAATCTGGCACCTTTTTCTAATAAAATGCTACATGAAAAAAAACATCGAGTCCGTTATTATATATAACTTAATACGGTGGAAATTTATGGAATAAGCTATAGTAATTTTCCTCTGAAATTGTCTTCAATTTTACATGTGTGTTATCTAGCATTAAATTCCAATGCTTTCGGCAATGTTATGACTCGGTTGTTTTATCTTAATATGTAGGATTCTCAATTCTATGATTTCCTTTACATGTTATTCACAATGAAGGTAACTATTATATATTTCTTATTTCAAATAAATGCATAATCTTTCCCATCGATGGGGTCTCACTTTTTATATCATTTTTCGTGTTCATTCTGTCTTTGGGATGTCAGTACACAGAATTCACTATTATAATTTCTTGCTTAAAACCCTTTACTCAATATAAACGCCTTTCATCACATAGGTGATCAGTTCAGGTCTCGATCAGCTGGCACAATAGTGCCATCTGATCAGGATCTAAAATTTGTGATTACTGGTCAGAAAAAATTAATGATTCTAAAAGCGAACAGTTTAAATCCTAATCAGATCGCACAGATGTGCCAGCTGATATGGATCTAAACTCTTCGCCCAAGCTATGAAGGTATATCTATGGAGTAAAGGGTTAACAGAAGCCTTCATCCAGATAACACATGGAAACCTTTATTTCCACTACCATATAGACAAGATGGTCTTTGCGAGTGAACCAAGTTCTTTTGCTTTTTCGTAAATGGATACATGTATGAGAATCATGGCACTGGTTATTCATAATATTAAGCAAAATCGCTTCGCTGGTTTTTTGTACTTTCAGTACTTTGATTGTTACTTGTTAGTGGTGTCTCTTTTGAAACTGATCATTTTATTAGCCATGCTCTCTCCCTCTCGTCTTCTTGATGTGTGGGGAGGCTGTTTTTTTTCTGAATGTGGCGATTCCTGATAAACATATTTTACCTTTTTAGACGTGTCGTATTTTTTACTGGGAACATTTTACATATGTCATATTGTACTAACATACTGATTAACACGAAAACACACACGAATAAGAACTCGATTTCTCGACGTATACTTCACTTTGCACGTCGAAATGTTTAGTTAATGTTAAGCGATGCAACAGATACGCGTTTACTAAACTTTAGAACAGATTTTATGTACACAATAGGTTTGTTATTAAAACATATGTATTTTATGAACACGCGTATGTAAAAAAGTGAACGTTCTGTTTATTTAAATAATAGTACTCGAAATATCTTTACCCAGCACGCACGTAATCAGAAGACATTGCCATTCTTTCAAAACTAGTGTATAGCTTTACGAAACATTCTTAAACCGACATCCACACCAGATTATTTTGAAAATCGCCAATGGAGGTTGAAAAAAAGCTTATCTTCAATATTTGTCAAAATGGTGTAGAAATATAAATGCATGAGCTTTGTTAACATACACAAAAACGCAAATTTTAAATATGAATTTGATTTTAATGCATTCTTAACTCAAAGAAGCTTCATCTCAGAAATATCGAAATCCATACAATTCAAAAACAGAGCATACAGCTGCGAACAACAGGATCAGGAAAGCCTTATTTTACCGATTCTTGTTGTATGTGTGCGTGATTTCTCCCTGATGTTGCCCAAAAAAGATGGCAAAGAAATAACGCAAGATGAATACCTTGAAAGTACGTTAGAACTGAAAGCCGGAAACAATACTGAAGTGGTAAGATTCAACAAACCAAGGGAAGGAATAATGAAATACTTTCCTCGTCGGAAATGTTTCACATTTGATCGACCTGGCGATAGGGAGCAAATGCAAATGCTTGAAAAAGTGGATATCGGTAATCTTTCAAAGTCGTTTAAGGAAGATACAGAGAAGTTTTTGCAGTACATGTTCGAACAGAAGCCAAAAGTGTTGTTGCACAGTAAACCTGTTACTGGACATAGTACGTATATTCAAACTATTACTTTTGTTTGTTCATCTGAGAACCAGCTGGCGCAAGTCTGAGGTTTGTGCACCCTAGAACCTGGTTTAAACCCACATTGGCACATTTTCTTGCCACAGACCGTTCCAAGGCAGTAACCCGTAGGGTTCTCACTTTCGTTAATAGTTTGTTGCTTTTTAAAAAAAATTGATTATTGTATTACAATGCTCTCTTCTCCTGTATTTTTCGGCTGTGCGGGGAAGCTGTGTCTGCTGAATGTCGTCATTCCTGATCAATATGCATATTTCACTTAATTTTCAAAGTGTTTCATATCATTTATTTCCATTAAAGTTTTATTTACTCTGGTCACGTACCAATGAAGAGGAAATATGACGTGTGTGAACCTTATAGTAATTTGTAACAAATAATATATGACAATAACTTTTACACAATTTCAGACGTAGTTCCATGAAGGGAGCATGTGTGAAAATGATTATCAACATAACTCTCACTATCTATTGCGTAATCAAAAGAATAGTTTAGCAGCTTTAATACATTACCGCGTCTTTTTATTTACATTCATTATATCAATGTGAACAGTTTTGCATAATTTTGTAACTCTATCTGTAAGTGTAATAGGAAATGCTATAAACACGATATTTTTAGCGCCATACACGCCTTTTGGTTAATTGATTTTTTAAAAAGGCGACAGAATTTACTGGTGGTGTCAGCATTATGCAATCTTAAAGACCCATTGGTTAAGAATGACTGATGGAAACGATTAATGTATAGCATTGGAATAAAAAAACACAACAACCCATTACTTAAACTTCTTCTTTTTACATGAAATGGAAGTGTTGTGACACACTTTTTCATTTTATGTAAAAAAAGGAAAATTAATTTAAGCAATGAATTTCTAACATTACAATTTTAATAAAGGCATATTTTAATTCTACAGGTTTTTATCACATGAATGAACTAATCCAGACCAGCTAGCATACTTATGCCGTCTGATCAGGATCTGAACTATTCACGTTTTGATTCATTAGGTTATTTCCGATTAAGAAGGAAACATCGTAGATCCTGATTCAGGCAGCATGGATAAGCTGGCTGATCTGGATCTACACTGTTCGCACATGCAATTAAATCCTTATGTGTGGATTAAAGGGTTAAAAGCGTTATCACAGAGAATAGTACTTTCTAAACAGTGTTAACACTGTTGAATACTTCATAAACAATGAAAATCTAATGCATGTTTGGCTGCTTTACTTTTTTCCATTACTATATACATGGTGCTCTTTTAGTGATATTGATGGCCAGTTATTGATCTTTCCAAAGATTATATATCATGGATGAAAGTAACAAAATTGTAATCAACATCATCACAATGTTGCAGAATCTGCAGTCTGTGAGGTTTTAAAAATCGTGTTAAAGAACTTGAATTAGTTACAATTAATATAGAATAAGGATTAAGATCGATGTTATATATTTATTTCACTACTCCATCTTTTCTTGACTTACCGGTACTTATCATCTCTTAAGCTAATGTGGAATCATTCATTTTTCTAGCTTATTTCAAAACTCCGTTTAATACGGATTTGTCGCATGTTTGACTAGTTTAGATTCAGATAAGCTGGCCACTCCATCCCATCCCATCTGGTTCTACACTGTTCGCCTTCGCGATGTCATATATTAAAGAAAAATACTATTTTTTTATTTTGCTACGCATATGAAATTTCAAGACTCCCAGTTTATGGTATTGGAGCACGAACATTTTGCATATTACGCATGTTTTTATGATACATGATAAAAAGTAATAAGTGGTTGGTAAATTTTGCCCAGTGACTTAATAATAATATTATATTTAAAAATGAAATGAACTTAAACTTTAACCCTTAACAGTCTGATTTTTTTGGATTTGTGAAGATCACAAGCGTACCATACTTTACCCTGCTCTTTATTTGTAAACTTATGAAAACTGTCATTTGCTAATGAATAAAATTAAAACAAGCTATTATAATAATAAAAAGTGATTTTGCGATAAAGCCATTGCGAAATTTAATGCTTTAACTATCCAGTTAATATGATTTCAGTTTATAGTTAAATTTTAACTGCTTTATCACAGTGGAGGGTTAATTTTGTAGTCTTCATAGTCACAGGTTTTCAGGTATCTTCAGTACCGTAATGGTGAATTAGTCACGTGACTACCAATATGGCGGCGGTCAATTTATCAATTCTGGGATTGTCTATATCACAGTAGCTTTGTTAGTGTTAATATGAGCAGTATCCAGTAAGTAAGTGGGCGAATCGATATGGGTTTGACAAGTCCATTAGATATAATTATATACCAAAATTTAGAATCAGTGTTGAGCAGAAACAAGAGAAAGTACCTACTATGTACTGGTTGCCTAAATTTTAAAAATTAACGATTTTAACTCCAGGTGCTGTGAACTCAGTAAACCTTCCGCTTGACAATGCTTCTGTATGTTTTAATTATTTGTGAGAATTTGCATGCTAACATGAATTTGTATGTTAGGGAAGGGGGCTGGCTGTGTTTTCTGAATGTTGCTTACCCTGAATCTCCTCTTTTCTAGCCGATTTAAGCGCATTGCCACATGGGTTTATAAGTTTTACTCTTACTCCATTATCCATAAATAAAAATAAATTTAATCATTTTCTATTCTTGTATTTTTCAGTGTTTACATCACTTGTCGACACGTATGTGAGTGCTATCAGAAAGGGAGACGTTCCAGATGTAGATGACGCAATTACTAATATGGCTAAAATCGAAAATGAACGACTGAAAAAGATTCTTGTTAAGAGCTTCCGAGACAAACTAAACGACGTAACATTGCCAGTGCTCAACACAAAGAATTTAGAACAGATGTACCAAGATCATCAAAAAGCAATGTTAACCGAGTTTAGAAAGGAGGCCGTGTTTAATATTGAAAAGGTTGAAAAAGAAATAGTTGTAAGTATACTATAAAGAAAAAGTACTAAAATTTAACTACGTTTTCAGATAATTAAAAACATAATTAATTAAGAATACTCGTACGCGTTTTGATGTGGAATTTTTAATTGATGTGCATTCCACTCTCATACTTGTTTGCATACTCAGTCTTAATAAAATTGACATAAGACGATATAAAGTATTGTACCGCAAACAATATTTGCAAGATTTATAAAAGAATATAACTTGTGAACTATTTTATCACTCCATGTAAAATGAAACTGTCAATAAAATCACAAAAACACATTTCTTTATGAAGGTAAACGATTAGTTAAAACGCAGATAAATAATTACTTTCTGTACATGTATACGGCTGATTTAAAAATATTTAGTATACAGTAAGAGCATGACAGCATCCATTGAATATACTATTTCGTATAAATAACGAAATTATAAAGTCTTTAAATTAGCTTTCGTGTTCGGATTTTTTTCGTAAACCTTAATAAATTAAATAATATTGCCCATTTTGGGAATCGAAACCGACAACGCCTATCCATGCAAATCCGATTAAGCTACCGACTGAGCTGGGAGCTGGGACAACATCACCCACTAATCTAAAAAGCTGCGTGGATAACCATGATAAACTTATTCATCATTATATGACATCAGCAATCGGGTATTTACTGATTACAGTACTATCTTTGTGTACATGGGGACTTTTTACATCACATCACTACACATATAGCGCTGATGTGAATTTCTTATGATATTGCCCTTACCAAAAAGCGACCATCAATAATTAAGTGTTTTTAGTTATTATAATATATTAACAGAAACTAATTAACTTAACTTCGTTTAATCAAGTATAATGACATTATCAGTTGTCCGTTGTCTTCTATTTTTAACAGGATGAAATGGACAAGATGTGGATAAAAAAGAAAAGGCAAAACTTGAAAATGGTAAAAACGCATTGTAGTGAAGAGCTCAAAAAAGTGTACAAACAGCATGTGGGTGAACCAGACCAGTATAACAAAGTTGGAGGGTACAGAGAATATAAAAGTAAAATGGTCAACGTAAAACAATCTTACCAAACAAAAATGGAAGAAACAGACAGAATAACGGTAAACATGGGTTATTATAAATAATAATTTGTGGTTTGAAGATTGAAAGAAAAAAGAGTGATAGAGCGCGCGATCGGGCGAGCAGACGGGTTGGTGTAAAGTTCATTTCGACATAACTAATTAAGCAGATGATAGCTGTACTTAGCTGCTCTTACAAACACACTTAATTTTCAAGATTCTTTCAAACAAAACATTAAAATATTACATATTATGGGTTAAATTTCGAAATTAAAATTCATAACATGTTGTGCCTTTACGAAAGAATCGTGATATGCAGTATTAAATGATATTATTATTAATATTCTATGTAATAAACAGATTATATGATTTTGTGGCTTTAGGTAAATGAGGTGTTGAATGAGTTTATTGTCAACCAGAATGACACAGAACAGCTTATAATGATTTCTGATGCGGAAATGACAGCAGAAGAGAGAAAAAGTAAGAAGAAAAAAAGTCGAAATATCTGTATTTATATGTGAAGAAATTTCCTTAAAGTTGGGTAATTTGCCTTTCGGCCGTTTATACGAATGCAACTGCCTCCCTTCTTTTGCTGTAGTTTGTCATTTTGTCATTTTGAATTTTGGCGAAAATGCATAAAGTTAAACTTCCTTAACATGTAAGCTAAGGGATGATGTTAATTCTTACTAACAATAATTATATCAAGTTTTTAAATTTTAAGATAATGATTCTATAAGATAAGAGAAATTTTGAATCGGGAGTCCATTGTATATAATGTAATAATAGAATTAATATCCCTTAGGTCAAATAATGAAGTCACCGTGTGATATATATGTAATATTGAAGCACTTAGCAGAAAGAAAGGAATACATGTATTAATGTGTTTATTTCCCCCACAAAGTTCGAGGAATATAGAATTGCACACGTCCGCCCTTAAGTACGTCCCCAAATCGTGAGGCATCCATTCCTCATTAACTATTCGGTGGATTTCTTTTCAAACTTGCACAGATTATCAAGCAGTATGTGTAGATGATTGTAAATAAAAAGATTTTATCTGCCATCATTTTACCAGAGTTATGGCCTTTGTTACAAATGTTGTAGCAGCAGGGGCATCATTGACCGATACACATATTATCTTATTCTTGGTGGCCTATAAATGGATGTGCAGTAGCTAATATAAAGCAAGTATTTGCTTTCTTAAAAGGTGTGTTTGAGCATATACATTACCGGCTATCATTTTATCCGATGCCAGCTGCTTGGGTAGCACCAAGACCGGAAATATATCCTCGCATACCCTGTTAGGAAACCCAAAAATATATATAATACACCGCTTCTTCTCACAATTTTAATCAATTAATTTTAATGTTCTTCCGCTAAATTTTATCGTTACTAAAGCTATGATACTGACCTTATATTGTACATGTAACCTTAAGATGAGACGTCAAGTCGATATGTATGTCCCTGTACTATACAAAAGTAGAACAAGTAGAGAATGTGTCGCTTTGAAGCATATGCTACGTAAATAATAAATCACAGCACATCATTTTTTTGGAAACTGATATTAAACTAAAAATCAACTTGCTCCGCGTATCCAATAATAAGTTTCCGTTTTAACCCACACTATGGTTGGCTTCGTTTTCTTTCGTTTCAATCTTTTGGATGCATTTAACGATAAAAAGCAATATAAATCAATATGGATCTTTGCAAGTTTTTCAAGTACTCATACTGATTTTGCTTCAATTAGTTCGGCCCGTTTTTAAATGCAATTTATATATCACAGCTAGTTTCAAACTGCATATTATTAAGTTTTAAAATTATGTATATCGTGATTTTTAACCTTTGGAGTTTTCTGTAATACGCAGAGATTTTATTTCTTGATCCACGGTCAAAATTCTAGTTTGTTCAGTTTCGCCCATTGCCAATTGGTAACGTTTAGGGCATATCCATCTCTTTATCTTGGGACCATACGTCACAACCGAAGGTCTCGCGTGATACGGTTCACACAAGACTCGAAACAATAACAGCCCACAGACTGCATACTGACATAATATTCTGTATTTATCGTGTTTAACTACTTTCATAGTTCCTCTTTCATTAATTGAGACTATGCATATATAGGGAATATCCTTACGCAGATTTCACGCTGAATCAGTAAAATATGAGAAGTTACAGGAATTACTGTTATTGTTTAAATTTCGCTAACATTGCAACAAGCGAAAACTGGCTAAAATTTCAAAACTGGATTTTGGGAAAATACTTATTGTAATAAAATTAAGGTAAGACCTGTGTAATGAATACCTTTATCCAGAAGAGTATCCAAGGGAGGTAACCATAGTAGTAAATTAGCCAAACTCCCCGCAGTGGTTACTTCCCCTTACAGTTGCAAGAGGACAAGGGTTCAAATCCTACTGGAAGCTAATTTTTTTTGTAAGCCTAGAGCTTAAATAATTGGCATATTTCTTTTTTTCCTGTGTAATTCTGTCATTGAATAAAAAAGTCTCATGCTTTAAACTAAAATAAGCAAAATAATCAAGATTAAAAGGGTTTTCGCTATCAGAATAGTGTTTATTCAAGTCATCAATTTGAAAATTTCTAAAACTGGACGGTAAACTTCTCTGAAATTTTGTTTAAATTTTGTTTAAGGTATATAGTTAAAAAATAGTAAAGTTTGGTATATTGCACCAATCAGGATTTTGCACAATTTTCATTATTTTAGTCTCGTGAAATATAAAAAATGCATTTTTTAAATTTATTTGGTCAAAAAATGTCATTTTAAGATATAATTTGTATTTATATATTATATCTTAAATTGGTTTAGTAAAATATAACATATTTTTGATACACTGTAAAAAATTAAGGTTGAATTTATCAATAACAAAAAATTTTGTCACCGATTAAAGCATTTGGATACTTTCACGTTTTTTCTCACTTTTTTAAATAAAAAAAGCTAAAAATCTCAAAAACTACACGGTGAAAATCATTAAAATTTTGCATACAAGTCAGTGGTATGAATCAGTTGATGAAAATATAATCAGATGTTGGATTCTTAATAGTGCCCATTACACAGGTCTTACCTTAATTCATCTAATTCATATTCTAATTGCAAAGCAAAAACTGGAACAAAAGAAAACTTGTTTGCATAAGACAATACACCAAAATAACTAATACCTGAAAAAGGTATATGCTGGTCAACAATCACAAATGGCAAGTTATCAAAATAATGTAAGGGTTTTAAAAAAAGTAAAAATATGCATACAGGAATCGCCGCACTCTCAAAACACAGCCTCTACAAGCAGCGAAAAATAAGAGAGGAAAAGAGAGCATGTTGTTATTAGTATGTCAATATAAATAAGACGCCACAAATAATTAACGAAAATGCGAACCCTTCGGGTTACCGCCTTGGAACTGTCAGTGGCGAAACAAATTGAAACTTGGGGTTTAAAATAGGTTCTAGGGTGCACCAACCTTACACTAGCCCCAACAGGTTCTGATATCAACAAACAAGTGCAAGTTGTCTCGGTGAAATAACTAAAACTCACCGATCAACTTAGCCATGTTGCATGTAAAAGCAAACAAACATATAAAACATAAGAAGCATATGTAGCATTGCAAAATCAACAAGGCGAATACTCAATGATCTTACCGAGATCAGAGCCCCTGGAGTCAAATTAGCAAGAAAACGATGACAGGGATAAAAGAAATCCAAGCAAAACTTTCTTCTTTCACGACTTTGATTAAACTGAGCTTGCAAGCATAAGTACATCCTTAAAAATACATTGCTTCACTAAAATTTATGTGGCAATGTGTATTTTCTCCAAAACTAATTTTTGAAATTTTAGCCAGTTTTCGCCATTTGTAAATCTTAGTGCCCCCTTGAGCGCACGTTTAGTAATACAAAAATGAGGCTAATAAATACCAATTTAACAAACATTTTGAAGATCAGTATATACTTGTCATTCAAACTTACATTTAGCTTCGTCATGATTCAATCAATATCGGTGTGGAAACGAATGTTTTCTTCAATCATATATTATCTTCAACATATCCCCGCAGACAGATAATCCTTTTAGCGTAACAAGCATTTTATATTACCAGATAACAGCCATGTAAATGCATAATTACATGCCAACATTTCATGTGTTAAATATATTTAAATTCTTATTCTCTGTCATTCGTTTGAAAACGGCCTTTAATAAGCCTTATGTTAATGCTAACACGCCCGAATGCATACCAAACGTATTTCATAAATCATATAGCACATAACACTAAATCTTAACAATACACCCTGGATATCGCACTCCCAAAGCTATACCAATAAAGTGGTCTTTTACAATTGCAGGAAAGCGACATTCATTTTGCATGCAAATAGCAGTATTACAATAAAAACATTTGGAAT